>CM024760.1:16553614-16970443 GCA_014218235.1 Colocasia esculenta | reverse complement strand
GTTGCCCAGCTAGCTAGCCCAGAGGGGGGGGGTGAATGGGTTATTAAAACTTCGATCTCTGATTAAAACCTGTTTACTGAAAGGATTGCACAACTTAATAACAAGGTTAGAGTTAGAGCAAACAAGACAACAATCACACAAAACACATCCACAAGACACAAGGATTTTATCCTGGTTCGGAACTCCTCTCCACAGGAGACCTACGTCCAGTCCCTGAGCAATACCTCAGGATTTTACTACCAAGGGTACAATCCCCCTTAAGGATCCTTACACCCAGCCTCAACTGGTCTTCCTTCAGCCTGAAGGGAACAACAACCACCCTGGATACCACCAGGTCTTCCTTCGTCCAGAAGGGAACACAAACTAATAAGAAAAAGGGTGTGAAAACAGGCTTCAGACTCTAGCTTGACCAGCTACACACTGAAGCTCCTAAGCCCCCGAGAGAGAAAGAGATTTAACAAGGTTTTTCTCTCCAAGGACCACACAGGCTCTTACAAATGAGAAGTTCCTTTGAGCACAGAGAGCTAAGAGCTTAGAACAAGGTTTGGAGTGGAGGCTTCGCTCTTCTTCAAAGTTCTAAAGATTCTGAGAGATGGATTTCTTTCTTCTTCTAAAATCAAGCGTTTTTCAACCACTCTTTTCCGTCTTGAGTCTTCTATTTAAACTGCTGATTCAAATTCGAACGTTGAAGTGTCCGTTGTCTCTTATCCTGTGTACGTTAGACTGGTCACTGAGGAAGCTTCTGATCGTCAGTCTTTTATCCTTGTGTACACGCCAAAGAGATGTCATAGAACTTTGTATCTTGTGTCCAACGTTGTCCAGATGAGTCTTGTCAGATATCTGTAAGCATATCATCAATAAATAGAAGACAGCTAGACTGCTGTCTATGTTAGTTGAGATGGAACAGATATTGCAGTATATAGCAAAGCTCCTTTCTGTCTAAAAAAGTACGTAGACAGAGTAGCATAGAAATGGAAGATATTGTCTGCATGCATGGGAGATACGATCAGAGAGCATTTAATGCATAGCAGTCAACGGACAAGATATGACTTTGACTTTTCAACGCTATTAAAGGCATTATACTGATGCATCAAGAAATTCGATAAAAAGAATCTTGCTGACTTATGAATCGTTATGAATATAGAGTTGTAAAAGAAAATCGTTATACGAAATCGTTATGACTGTCGAGTTGTAAAGAAATCGTTACAAGAAATCGTTATGACTGTCGAGTTGTAAGAAATCGTTACACGAAATCGTTATGACTGTCAAGTTGTAAGGAATCGTTATAAATCGTTTACAAGCAAAGGCGTTATGATCAGTGAAGAAATGTTAGAACTCTAAAGAAATCGTTATGAGTCTAAAGAAATCGTTATGACTATGAGTCGTTGCGATTCTAAGAAATCGTTACGAGGTCTAAAGAAATCGTTACGGCTAGAGAGTCGTTGCGAGTTCTAAAGATCGTTACGAGGTCTAAAGAAATCGTTACGGCTAGAGAGTCGTTGCGAGTTCTAAAGAAATCGTTACGAGGTCTAAAGAAATCGTTACGGCTAGAGAGTCGTTGCGAGTTCTAAAGAAATCGTTACGAGGTCTAAAGAAATCGTTACGGCTAGAGTCGTTGCGAGTTCTAAAGAAATCGTTACGAGGTCTAAAGAAATCGTTACGGCTAGAGAGTCGTTGCGAGTTCTAAAGAATCGTTACGATATCGATTTGTTTTGAGTTTTTCGGTCAAAGAGGAAATCGTTCTGCTTATCAAAGAAGTCGATACAAAGACTTGGATAGAAGTGATGAGACTTACCAGATTGTCTTGAACTTTCATTTTTCTTTTATTTCCTGTACTTAAGGCTCAAGTAATCCATTAGTGTTATTTTGTTAATCATCAAAATTAATATATAAATAAATGGAAATATTTATTATGGGGACAGTTTGGTCATCAATCTCCCCCTTTTTGATGATGACAAATATACTAAACATCATACAAAAAATGAAATGTTTTTCAGATTTACGTTTTTCTCCCCCCATTTTGTCATTAAGCAAAAAGATAAGCGGTGAGACAAAGAAGAGAGAAAGATTTATATTAGGATGGAGAAAGATAATACAGAGGAGATAACAAGGAGGCATGCTGTGAGACAACAGCCCATGCCTTGATCTCAAGATCCTCAAAAATTTGCAGAAAAACGCCAGAGGCAACTGAGAAGGAGGGTCCCATGGAAGGGATGTTCCTCTGAATGTAGAGTTGCCTTTGCTGCTCTAAGAATTCTCCATACTGAGTTTTGTCCAAAATGAATCTGAAGTAAGTACTCTTACCAAACTGGCCCTATGGAGAAATCTGTCCAAGGAAATTGGATAGTGAATTTGTTGATTTAACAAATCCTGCTTTAAGGCATAGAAAGCAGAATATCTAGATGCCCATACAGCATAGATCTCTGGTATGGGTGCGATGGAGTTTAGATCCATAAAAGCTTCTGCAGAAAGAGCAGGCTTCCTCTGACTAACAAGATCTTGATTGATGGCTTCCAATTGCTGATAAGAGGCCTGATAGAGAAGCGTCCATTCTGATGAGGTGAGTCTTTCACACTCAGAAATGAGTGGAGCTAAGGTCTGAGAAGACATGCGGCCAGAGTGATATTCTCTGAAGATGAACCGCAAAAAGGAGGAGATCTGCCCTGCTTGGCTGACATCCTGCCCATCTGTCTTGCAAACATATCTAGAGCATGAGACCCAGCATCTGAATCAAACACTAAAGAGTGCAGCTTCGGCAGAAGAACTGGAAAATCAACCTTGAAAGAGACAAAGTCTACTTTAAGAGGAAGGTTGAGAGGGGTTTCTGATTTCAGCACAGTAATCTGCGAATGGAACTGGCAAAACTGAACTTCTGGAATTTTGTTCAAGTAACAGAAGTCACTGTACAGCTGAAAGGCTCTGGCAATGCGAATTTCCTTCAAAATGAAGGATCCCCAAGAGTTCTTGTGCTGGATGATAAACCACTCAGAGAAGGTGAGTGGGTGAGCTCTGTGAGAGAGGGATTCGGCCCTTGCAGTCAGGTATTTTGCATACTGAGCCTTATTTCCTTTGATAGCTGCCCACTGATCTTCAGTCTTGAACTCAGTGCCCTCAAGGATTTTGGATTTGAAAGCTTGAGATATCTGAGTAAAGGAAGAACAATGTCCAGGTGTTCGGATAGGTTGAGAAAAGGAATACCATAAATGGTAGAAAGAATGCATTTCTGGAGGTATTCTTTGTAGATAGGTCTTCTCTTAGGATCAAGGGTAAGAGAGTACCATAAAGGAGGGTATAGAGGAACAGAAGGAGTGCTTAGAGATGAGGAGGTTTTTCTCTTTTTCAAGGCAGGACTGGGAGGGTCAGTCCTGTGAATGTGAGAGGCTGTGGAAAGAATGGTGAGGAGGGTGTTCCTTTCAAAATTGTCTGGAACATTGGTGTCAAAGACACCAAGAGGCAGAGGTTTATCTGGAGGAAAGATAACAGAATTAGGAGGAGTAGGAGGATAGAAAAAATGTTTAGGATTAAAGGAAGAGGTTGGTTGAAGAGGAGATGTTTGAATTTTAATAGGTGAAGGTTTAGGAGTTAATGAGGATGGAGCTGAGATGTGAGCTGGAGTAGGAGAGAAGGAGGGTTGAGATGAAGTAGAGGATGAGGAAGGTTGGGTGCGAGGCATGGGATGTTTTATGGTTGGTGGAGCAGGAGGTGCAGTAGAAGGAGATGAAGGTGTGGAGAGGGTTGGAGTGGCAAGAGATGAAGTATCAGGGCCTTGGAGACTGACACTGGCTCTTTCCCTTTGGCCTGACTCTCTCTGACTGCTGGAGAGGGTCCTGAACCCTGAGGCTGCCACTGGTCCGGGTGACCTCACGACTGATGGCCCTGATGGCCCTGACCCTTGAACTGGTGGCCCTGTTGCCGAGAGACTTCTGCTGGAGGCCCTGGTGGCCTAGGAACTTCAGCTGGACTGCTCTGAGTGGGTGCAGGAGGGACACCACTAGACCTTGAAAGATTAGCCAGCAAATTCTTCATATCAGACATCTCTTTATTGAAATACCTCATTGCATTTCTTATTGAAGATACGTCTGAGGAAGTTGAAGCTTGATTAGAAACAATGCCTTGTATGCTAGACTGGACTGATGCCAAGATCACTCCTTGGCCTTTAACATAGCCATAACAGGCTTCAAGTTCACTTTTCTAGGCCCTTCCTTGACCTTCTGAACAATTCTCTTTCTGCTTACCTTGATGAGTGACAGGCTCCTCAAGATTTATAGTTGTACTTGGGCCTTCACTAACATCAACCATGGCTGGAGCTGGAATTTCCTGAGTAGGTGCAGCTTTCTCAGGAAAAGCTTCATTCTCTGGCTTTTCAATCTCAGCTTGCTCCCCCTGAATGGGAGCAGGGACTTCAATACTTTCTTGCTCCCCCTGAGCAGGAGCTTCTTCCATGACCACATCTTGTTGATTACCTACTTGTACCTCAACATCTGCAACCGATTCAGACTGAACTTCAGTATGGCCTGCTGCCATAACTTCTTCATCAGGTCCACCTGCCTTAGAAGAGACTGAGATGGAGGGAATGGAATCCAATACCTCTCTTAAAATAGAGGCGACTAAGGTGGTGGGCAAGGAATCTGCCACACCAGCTGCACCCTCTTCCAATTGAGCTTCGGATTGGCATCCCACAGCTGACTCTACTGGTTCTTGCTCTGCTTGATTTGCTGCTGCTTGCTCTGCTGGATCTGCGCTGCTTGCTCTGCTGGATCTGCTGCTGCTTGCTCTGCTGGATCTGCAATGATTGCCTCTCCCTCAGCCACAGAAGTCTTTGACCCATTCCATCTACACTGAGAATCCACTTTTCTTCAGATTTCTGGACCTTATAGACTGGCCCATCTTTTCAGCTACTGCACCTGACAATCTACTCCAAAGTGCTTGAAAATCTTGGTCAGTAGATGAGCATACGGAAGGGAAACATTCAACTTGCTCTTTGTTTCCCATAACTGAGCATGTGCAAACATCATTCGCTCAATCATCACTGCGGCCAGGTTTATCTCTTTGTTCTGGATTGCCCAGAACATTATGTCCGAATCTGCCCTAGTGCATGAAGAAAAGGTAGCACTACGAGGTACTAATTTGGCAGACTATAAAGTGAAGCAATCTATTGAATGCGGACATCTGATTAATATCAAGCTTCCCATCCTTTAACTTAAATCCTGGACCGATAATCCCGAGACCTTTGACTTCATCATTCACAGAGTGAATGCCACTAATCCAGAGGTCTTCACTCCAAACAAATCACGCAAAAGCTCATGGGTTATTCTGATTTGGATGCCCTTGACAGAGGAAACAAGGGACCCATCTGCTTCTGACTTCAGACAAATGTAGAAGGCTTTTACCAAGTCCGGGTAGCTTACCTCACTGAAGGTGACCACATCCATCCACTGCAATCTTCTTAGAGTATCAACTAGCCTGGCCATGCCATTCTTCTCAAGATTCTGAACATCCACTGCCTTATTTCCGCAAATCTTCGTCTTCACAAACGTAAATCTTTCTTGCTCCCTTGGGGATAAATACTCAGCACTGTAGCCCCCAACACTTCCGGAGATCAACGGAGCGGCCATGGGTGCAGAGAAGAAAAGATTCTGGAAGGGAGGATGATGGAAGGGACGGAAGTTCTCGAAGGAATTCTTCGCGGGAAGAGAAGAAGGCTTCGAAAGTTGCAGAGAGTCGATCCCAAATCGTTAGGGCATCGGCTTTGGTGAACAGATAGAGGATAAAAAGGGTAAAGGTGGAAGACGATCGATCTCAAAGCGATTTGGATAAAAATATTTACTTTATTGAACGGAGGAGCGCCAAAGGCGGTAAAGATAGAAAGCGACAAAAAGATTTGACAAGTCAAACAACTTTCCACACAGAAGCGGTCAAAGCATATAGATAACTGAGTTTTGCTTAACTTTAACGGAGAGAGAACTTTCATTTAATCTGAAAAATTTATATGTCAATAAAATCACAGAAATTCTTTCACAAATTGCACATCCCTAGTTCCCTTCTAAGAGATGTAAATCTCTCTTCAGGTAGGGCTTTTGTGAAGATATCTGCCAATTGACCATTTGTATCTATAAACGAAATTTCTAAATTACCACTAGCTACATGGTCTCGAATAAAATGATATCTTACCTCAATGTGCTTCGTCCTTGAGTGTTGAACTGGATTTTTGGTGAGGTTGATGGCACTTGTATTATCACACAATAGAGGAATTGATTTGATGTGAATGCCGAAATCTTCAAGTTGTTGCTTTATCCAAAGAAGTTGTGTACAGCAACTTCCAGCAGCAACATATTCCGCCTCAGCTGTTGATAGAGCTACTGAATTTTGTTTCTTGGATGTCCATGATATTAGGCATCCTGCAAGAAACTGACAACATCCACTGGTGCTCTTTCTATCTACTTTGCAACCAGCATAATCAGCATCTGAATATCCTATTAGATTTATCTCACAAGATCTAGGATACCAGAGACCTAAGTCATGAGTTCTAGCTAAATATCTAAATATTCTTTTTACAGAAATTAAGTGAGACTCTCTAGGGTCTGCCTGATATCTAGCACACATGCATACACTGAACAAAATGTCTGGTCTACTGGCAGTTAAGTAAAGTAATGATCCTATCATACCTCGATAATTCTTTTGATCTACCCTTTTACCTTTTTGATCACTGTCCATTCTGGTTGATGTGCTCATTGGAGTTGATAATGGCTTTGCATCTTCAAATCCAAATTTCTTCAACAGCTCTTTGGTGTACTTTGCTTGACAGATATGAGTGCCATCCTTCCCTTGCTTGATTTGCAATCCAAGGAAGCTTAACTCCCCCTCCCCATCAAGCTCATTTCGAATTCTCCCTGCATAAGCTTTTCAAAGTACTTGCAAAGAGATTCATCAGTAGATCCAAAAATAATATCATCTACATAGATTTGTACAAGAAGTATATGTTTACCTTAGATTTTATAAATAATGTACTATCTACTTTACCTCTAGTGAAACCATGATTTAATAAGAAAGTACTGAGCCTTTCATACCAGGCTCTAGGAGCTTGCTTTAAACCATATAAAGCCTTATGTAGTTTAAATACATGATTTGGAAATTCAGTGTCGTCAAAACCTGGAGGTTGTTCAACATAAACTTCCTCCTTGATGAAACCATTTAAAAAGCTGATTTGACATCCATTTGAAAAAGTTTTAAATCAAGTGCAGATGCATAAGCAAGTAAAATCCTAATGGCCTCAAGTCTAGCTACAGGTGCATAAGTTTCATCGAAATCTATGCCTTCCTCTTGGGAGTAGCCTTGAGCCACCAATCTGGCTTTGTTCCTTAAGATTATTCCAGACTCATCCAGTTTATTTCTGAACACCCACTTGGTGCCAATAACTGAATGATTGGATGGTCTAGGAACAAGTGACCATACTTGGTTTCTCTTGAACTGATTTAGTTCATCTTGCATGGCTAATATCCAAGATTCATCAGATAAAGCTTCATTGACTGTCTTAGGCTCTACTTGAGAAACAAATGCTAAATAGTCGCATGGATTACATTACCTCTAGTTCTTACCCCTACAGATGGATCACCAATGATGTTTTCAGGAGGGTGATCTTTCTGATATCTCCATTCCTTTGGAAGATCTTCATGTTGGATTTCTGTTTGCTGCAGTTCTTCCAGAGTTGGATCCTCTTTGTCCTTAATTGAAGTATTCTTTAATTTTTCGGACAAGTCATCTGCATCATCAATGTCACTAATTTCTTCTTTTTCAAGGAAGGGTTAGATTCATCAAAAATAACATGTACTGATTGTTCAATCAATAAGGAACGTTTATTGAAAACTCTATAACCTTTGGGTTTAGAAGAGTACCCCATGAAGATGCCTTCATCTGATTTGGCATCCAACTTACCAATGTCCCTTTTTCCATTGTTATGGATGAAGCAAGGGACATCCAAATATTCTGAAATGGCTAATCTTTGGCTTCTTTTCTTGTAGAGTTCATAAGACGTCTTTTTCAGAATTGGCCTGATCATCACTCTATTTATGATATAACATGCAGTGTTGATAGCTTCGGCCCAGAAATATCTTGGCAGATCATATTCTGACAACATGGTTCTTGCCATATCCAAAAGAGTTCTGTTTTCCTCTCAGCAATTCCATTCTGTTGAGGTGTCCTTGGAGCTGAGAAGTTGTGCTCAATTCCTTGATCATCACAGAACTTCGTAAACTTTTCATTCTGAAACTCACCACCATGATCTGATCGAATAGAGACAATTGAGAATTTCTGATCTTTCTGAACTTTCTTACTGAAGCTGACAAAATTTTCAAATGTGTCATCTTTGTGCTCTAAAAAGGATACCCAAGTGAATCTTGAATAATCATCAACTATTACAAATCCAAAATTCTTTCCTCCCAAACTGGTAGTTCTCATTGGCCCAAATAAATCCATGTGAAGTAGTTCTAAGGGCTTTGAGGAGGTTACTACAGTCTTTGATTTGAAGGAGCTCTTGGTGTGCTTTCCTCTTGCACAAGGTCTGCAAATGCTATCCAATCTGAAATTTACCTTTGGCAGTCCTTCAACTAGTTTTCTCTTTCTGAGCTTGTTCAACCCATCCAAGCTGCAGTGGCCCAATCTTCTGTGCCACAACTCAGTTGATTGATCTTTACTAGCTGCCAAACACACATCTTGATCCTTGAGTTTCTCGAGATATAGAACATACAAATTTCTTTCTCTGTAGGCTTCAAATATGACTGCACCATCCTTTAAGATACTGCATTTTGATTCTTGAAACTGAATTTGATGGCCTTTGTCACACAACTGGCTGATGCTGATGAGATTGTGCTTTAACCCTTTGACCAGCATTACATCTTCTATAACTGATTTTCCTTTGATGTTCACAGACCCGCTTCCTATCACAGTCCCTTTTCCATTATCTCCATAGGTGACTGTACCTTCTTCAGCTTGGAGATCAACAATATCTTCTTGTTGCCTGACATATGCCTTGAGCACCCACTATCCAAATACCATTTGGATGCTCGAGGGTTAACCTGAAATGAGAACATCAAGCTTTAGGTACCCAAATTCTTTTGGGTCCTGATTGGTTAGTATCATCAACTTTACCTTTTAATATCCATTTTTTATGTCTTGTTGGGCATGTAATTTTAATATGTCCTAACTTGTTGCAGTGACTGCAGCAGGATAACTTAGTCACTTTTCTATATATTTGAAATCAGCTTTGTATGCTATATCTTGTTCGGGTACAATTTTGGTGTTGGATATGTTTTAGGGTATATTATGGTTTCTTCATTGTCTGGGGGTGTATATCCTAATCCATTTTTCTTTTTACCCTCTCCTAGCACCTTTTAATATTAAAGAGTTTTTTACCGTTGGTGAATTTCTCTAGTGTACTTGATAGATTATCATTTTCTTTATTTAGTCTTTCTATTTCTATTTTAAATTCACCTAAGTCTTCTTGTTTTTCTAGAATTTATTTTCTTATTTTTCTCTTTTAAATCTTCACATAATAATTCATTTCTTCTTTTATTCAGTAATTTGTTTTTCAAGTTCTTCATTTTCTGTTCTTAGGTCTGAATTTGTATTTTCTAGACAGATTATATTTTTCTTACTAGTTTTAAGTAATTTGCATACTTCTTTGTATTTTTCATAAAGTTCATTAAAAGCATTTTCCAAATTGTCAGAATCTGAATCATTGCATGAATCAAAAGAAGAGTCAGAAGTTACCTTGTCCTCGGTGTGGCCATTAGAGCCAAGTTGGCTTCTTCACCTTCACTGCTCGAGCTTGACTCACTGTCTGAGTCACTGCTGTTTTCCCAAGCAGCTGCCATTGCTTTCTTTTTGTACTTCTTAAATCTTCTGAAGTTGTCCTTCTTCTTGTGATCACTCTTTTTGATCATGGGACAATCTGCCTTGATGTGTCCAGGCTTTTTGCATTCATAACAGATCACTTCTCCTTTCTTTTGATCCTTTACTTCTGGTTTTCTGAAGTCTTTGTTTTTCTTAAAAAATTTCTTCCTGACTGATACTTCTTTTTCTTTGCTAGAATCCTTTGAAGCCTTCGAGACAGCATCGCTTCTTCATCATCACTGTCTTTACTACTCTCACTATTATCCAAAGATTCTTCCGAATTATCTTCACTTGCTTTGAGAGCATTTGATTGTTTCCTTCTGCTGGAGGATTCTCCTAATCTCTCCATGTTTATCTCGTGAGCCATGAGAGATCCTATTAGCTTTTCCAATGACATTAATTTTAAATCATTGGCTTCTTCAATGGCTGTTACCTTCGGAGTCCAAGAAGATGGTAAAGATCTGAGGACTTTTCTAACCATATCTGGTGCATTATAGACCTTTCCCAAACCGGCTAATCCATTTGTGATGTCAGTGAATCTGCTGAACATTTGAGTTATTGATTCACCTGTCTGCATCTGAAATCTTTCATATTGAGCTACTAGAATATCAATTCTTGTCTCCTTTACCTTGTCTGTCCCTTCATAGGTAATTTTGAGCTTTTCCCACATCTCCATTGCGGACTTGCAGGCTGAGACTCTATTGAACTCTTTCTTGCTTAGGGCACAGCATAATATGCTCTTGGCTTTGCAGTTTAAGGATATTCTTTTCCTATCATCATCTGTCCACTGAGCCTTAGCGTTTGTGACCAAAAGATCACCTTCTTCTACAATGGACCAGATTGTGTAATCATGACCTTGTAGAAAATATTCCATTCTAGTCTTCCAGTATGTGTAATCTTCTCCATCGAACAAGGGAGGCCTGTTGACTGACTGACCTTCGAAGTTACTTTGGGCTGCCATTGATCTTTGCTCTTCAGATCGTTGGATCTTCTTCTTTGTCGAAGAGACGGGCTCTGATACCACTTGTTGCCCAGCTAGCTAGCCCAGAGGGGGGGGGGTGAATGGTTTATTAAAACTTCGATCTCTGATTAAAACCTGTTTACTGAAAGGATTGCACAACTTAATAACAAGGTTAGAGTTAGAGCAAACAAGACAACAATCACACAAAACACATCCACAAGACACAAGGATTTTATCCTGGTTCGGAACTCCTCTCCACAGGAGACCTACGTCCAGTCCCTGAGCAATACCTCAGGATTTTACTACCAAGGGTACAATCCCCCTTAAGGATCCTTACACCCAGCCTCAACTGGTCTTCCTTCAGCCTGAAGGGAACAACAACCACCCTGGATACCACCAGGTCTTCCTTCGTCCAGAAGGGAACACAAACTAATAAGAAAAGGGTGTGAAACAGGCTTCAGACTCTAGCTTGACCAGCTACACACTGAAGCTCCTAAGCCCCGAGAGAGAAAGAGATTTAACAAGGTTTTTCTCTCCAAGGACCACACAGGCTCTTACAAATGAGAAGTTCCTTTTGAGCACAGAGAGCTAAGAGCTTAGAAAAAGGTTTGGAGTGGAGGCTTCGCTCTTCTTCAAATTCTAAAGATTCTGAGAGATGGATTTCTTTCTTCTTCTAAATCAAGCGTTTTTCACCACTCTTTTCCGTCTTGAGTCTTCTATTTAAACTGCTGATTCAAATTCGAACGTTGAAGTGTCCGTTGTCTCTTATCCTTGTGTACGTTAGACTGGTCACTGAGGAAGCTTCTGATCGTCAGTCTTTTATCCTTGTGTACACGCCAAAGAGATGTCATAGAACTTTGTATCTTGTGTCCAATGTTCCAGATGAGTCTTGTCAGATATCTGTAAGCATATCATCAATAAATAGAAGACAGCTAAGACTGCTGTCTATTGTTAGTTGAGATGGAACAGATATTGCAGTATATAGCAAGCTCCTTTCTGTCTAAAAAAGTACGTAGACAGAGTAGCATAGAAATGGAAGATATTGTCTGCATGCATGGGAGATACGATCAGAGAGCATTTAATGCATAGCAGTCAACGGACAAGATATGACTTTGACTTTTCAACGCTATTAAAAGGCATTATACTGATGCATCAAGAAATTCGATAAAAGAATCTTGCTGACTTATGAAATCGTTATGAATTCGATTGTAAGAAATCGTTATAACGAAATCGTTATGACTGTCGAGTTGTAAAGAAATCGTTACACGAAATCGTTATGACTGTCAGTTGTAAGAAATCGTTACAAACGAATCGTTATAACTGTCAAGTTGTAAGGAATCGTTATACGAAATCGTTATACAAACAAGGCGTTATGATCATGAGAATCGTTATGAACTCTAAAGAAATCGTTATGAAGTCTAAAGAATCGTTATGACATGAAGTCGTTGCGAATTCTAAAGAAATCGTTACGAGGTCTAAAGAAATCGTTACGGCTAGAGAGTCGTTGCGAGTTCTAAAGAAATCGTTACGAGTCTAAAGAAATCGTTACGGCTAGAGAGTCGTTGCGAGTTCTAAAGAAATCGTTACGAGGTCTAAAGAAATCGTTACGGCTAGAGAGTCGTTGCGAGTTCTAAAGAAATCGTTACGAGGTCTAAAGAATCGTTACGGCTAGAGAGTCGTTGCGAGTTCTAAAGAAATCGTTACGAGGTCTAAAGAAATCGTTACGGCTAGAGAGTCGTTGCGAGTTTAAAGAAATCGTTACGATATCGATTTGTTTTGAGTTTTCCGGTCAAAGAGGAAATCGTTCTGCTTATCAAAGAAGTCGATACAAAGACTTGGATAGAAGTGATGAGACTTACCAGATTGTCTTGAACTTTCATTTTTCTTTTATTTCCTGTACTTAAGGCTCAAGTAATCCATTAGTGTTATTTTGTTAATCATCAAAATTAATATATAAATAATGGAAATATTTATTATGGGGACAGTTTGGTCATCAGTATTCCTACTACTCCTTGTTCGCGATGCTCATCCCCCTATCTCTTCAGGTATGTGCTCGCTGGTCGTAGGCGTTCGTTGCCGGACGGTCGTGGTGGCGATTTTTTGCACCGTGCGTTGCCAGCATGTGAGTTTTGAGCGTGAGTGCTCTTGTAGCGTGAGTTGAAAGTGCCTTTTTCAAGTTCTCGAGGTAATGCTCTTAAGGACTGCGACTTCTTTCTGTACCTGTACTTTTATTTGGGACATGTTGTACTAATTCTTTATTAATGTACAGTGTTTTCTTATTATAGTTATTTAAATTCATTGCTTATCTCACTGACTAAAGCTAACCTTCCGATCTTCGGATCCATGGGTGGCGGCACGACCTTCATGGGTCCCTTGCGGGGGTCCGGAGGTTGGGTCGTTACACACCTACAAGTATGGAACAAATAGGAAATAAGGGTTTATAAGGATGGAGAGACTACAAGCATGAAACTAAGCAATTAGAGAGGAATCATAGGAGGGACCTACAAGCATAAAAATAAGCAATTAGAGAGGAATCGTAGGGAGGGACCTACCATAGCCGGACAATACTATCAGGTCAAGATGTCTTCTAAGCTTCCCATTTCTGCATCCTTATTCCCATTTACTCTCTCTTACTTTTCCCTTCCTTCTCTCTTTTCCTTTCTTTCTTGCTTCATAAAGAGAGTACTCCGAGAGTAATGGTAGCGATGGTGGGGAAAGGAGGATAGAGGTGTTGAGAGAGTACATGAAGAAGTGATGGTGGGGTGTGAAGAGAAGGAGGAGAAGACCTGGTGGCGTGCAGAAGATGGTATGCAAACAGAGAGAAAGGCAATGAGAAAAGATGTAGAAGAAGTTCAGAAGGCCCTTTTATGGACTTGGCTACCCTTCTGCATGGCTACCACGTAGATGAGGAAAATCCTCATCACCTCTAAAGCCTTCTTCACTTGCCACACTTCCTATTTGGGATAAGGTTTCACCAATAGCCAACATGTAGCAGCCGCCATCATAAAACCCATATACGTGTATGGAAAAAAAATCAAATTAATTTGTTTAAGCTTCTTTAGGATCTTATATCTAAATGATGTCCTATTAAGGTGAAATTTCATATTGATACTAATTAAAAGATTTTACAAATTGTAGTGATTTTAGTTTAATTTTTTGAATTAATTTTTTTGTCAAGTAAAAATTACCCTAAAAATCATTGGGTCGACTTAATCTTGATATTTGTGCGTCAATAATTCATGATATTTGTGTCTTTAAAATCAATACATTTTTCTAAGAATTATGATGTTGTCGAATTTTAATTTTCTTACCGAATTCTAGTGACGCCCTGTCGGAGTGCGCACATCTGAAAATAGTATCAAGGTCACTTTACTAATGTAGAAATATCTCTAAAATAAAGATAATCATGTTTCTGGTAAATATTTATGTCTTTTATGAAAATTAGAATCTTCTCTAATTTTTTATATCATATTATTAATTTGGTATTAAATTTTGGGGTGTTATAAAAGCTATTGAAAAGGAATGAAGAGGAAGCTATTAAGTATGGACTCATTCCTCATCATTTGTTTGAGAATGAAGAGGAAGCTCATTTATGTCAACCTACTGAGGATGTTGAGCCTAATTCTATGAAGGAAGCATTACATGATCCACTAGGAGAGAGTGGGAGATTGCTCTATGGTAAAGAATGAGGTTTGGGAGTCGATCTTCATCTAGGGTGTAAAGCTATTGAAAACAAATGGATTTTAAAAATTATATACTAGACAGATGTATCAATTGAGAAATATGAGAAAAATAGTATAGACTTTGATGAGGCATTCTTCCTGTGGTGAGATTCACATCAGTTCGTCTTATCCTAATCATGGTTGCACACTTAGAATGGAACTTTTTTAGATGGATGTTAACACTACATTTCTTAATGGCACACTAGTCAAGAAAATCTACATGATTCAACATGTAGGGCTTGAGGTAGCAAGACAAAAGTGAAAAGTTTGTCATCGTAGATGTTCCATTTATAGCCTCAAACAATTGTGTAGAGAACTGTATTTTAGATTTCATATAGAAATTATCTCATTTGGTTTTGAGATAATTGAAGAAGACCAATGTTTATATATTAAACGTTTGATAGATAAGATCCTTATCTTGTCATTGTGAGTTGATGACATGTTATTTGCTTGGAATGACATGGAGTCTATGAAAGCCACTTGGCAGTGGTTATCTTCTATCTTTGAAATGAACGACATGGATGAGACAAATTACATGCTAGGAGTAAAAATCATGAGAGATCACTCGAAAAGACTTCTGTGTTTGTGACAGGAAACTTACATAAATAAGATTCTTAAGTGATTCTAAATGTGTTACTCCAAACCCATAGATACTCCAATTGATGAGAGTTGTGTTCTAAGTGCAAGTCAATGCCCACAGACTGATAAGGAAAAGAATAAAATGCCTAGAGTGTCATATGCAATTGCAATTGGGTGTCCAATGTAGGCTATGTTGTGTACTCGACCCAACATTTGTTATGCAATAGGCCTAGTTTAAAGCCACTAATAAAGTAACCCTAGTATTGCTCACTAAAAGATAGTAAATAGAACATTTGCTTATCTGTGAAGAATTTCAAATCTTGTCTTATGTTACAATGGAGGTGATCTAAGATTGAGAGGTTATAGTGATGTAGATTGGGCCACTGACAAAGATGAGCGAAAGTCGACCTTAAGCTATGGGTTTATGCTAGGTGGTGGTGTCATTTCTTGGTGTAGTAAGAAACGAACTTGCAACAGTTTATTGACAAGTCAGAATATGTGGCTTGTTTGACAACATGTCAAGAGATTGTTTGGTTGTGAAGTTTCCTATAGTGATTGGCTTTAACACACCAATAGGAGGCTATATTGCTATATGTTGATAGCACATTGGCCTTGGCTTACACTAAGGACCCAAGTACCATGGGAAAACCAAACATACTGACATCCATTATCACTACATTTAATATTTCTTACAAAGGGGCTAGTGGTTCTCTAACATATACCTACATGTTGTATGGTAGCAGATAACCAAATATCCTAAGGAGGCCTTCTTAACCCATATTATAACTATAAGGTTATGTAAATTGTAATGAGAACAATTTGTTGTTGATATTGAATTATAATTCCTTCTTTATGTTGTGTTTGAATGAAATTGTTTGATTGCACATCAGTTATAGAAAGTGAGCAAGATGAGACAACTAGTATCTATGACGATTTTGAAAGAAAGAAAGATATTTATTAGAAATTATCTATTTTGTCATCTTAGGTTGCGTTAAGATGAGATCTGCTTTGATTGATCATAGGACATGAGTCTAATCCTATATAAGCCTAATCAAGGTGAATGTGAGTTTTGTGACAAGGCAACGAGTGGGAGTAATTATGTCATGAGTCTAGGATTAGCCCCAATAGGAGTGGCTAGACTAAGATCTATATGGTGTTTAGTTATTCTCTTGTGAATGACACATCCATGTTGATGGAAGAACACCATAGCATGCATTTCATACTGCATGTACTTTAGACGACTGTTAGTGAGAATAACAAATGGTTCTCTAGTTCATCATTATGTGAGTTCTCAAATCATATTTGATTAATCACTTGCACCCTTATGACTTGAGGACTGTGCCATGAAAAGGAAACTTGATGTTGCTAATTTAGCATGTTCCTTAAAACTATAGTTGATACAGTCCTTCAGAACATGTCAATGAAAGTTATGAAAATAATTGGATTGACATATGAACACAGGAAAACTTCTACATATTACACCTTCTTTTGTGGCTTATACTTCAAGAAACTCAGCCAACTTAGTAGTGATAGAGTTATGAACACATAACATGTGAGACTTAACATTGTCTATTGGAGGGATAGAGTGTTAAGTCAGGTGAATATGAGATTGTCTAAGGTACTACAAGTTATTGAAATTGATGTGTTTTGTTAGTTTTGGTGATAACTTAACAGTTCACTACTCTTTTGGATGAGAGTACTTATCATAAGGTTGCATACTTCATTTTCTGTATGACTAAGAGAAGCAAGACTAGAGAAAGAGACCATTCGAGGTTACCCATTATGGGCAAGTGGGAGATGTTAACCGCTTGGGGTCAAATCCCTGCCCACTTTGAAATGGGGTTAAACAACCCTTGATTTTTTTATCCAGGGGTTGCTTACCTCAAAAAGTGTTCATTTTAATTTGGGGCCAAAAAGTCTTCCCATGGGTAGAAATGGGGTTAAACTACCCAAGCCTTTTAACTTGGATAGGTTAACCCCCTCTCCTCCCCCCCCCCCCCCCTAGCCAAGTTTCTATCCAAATCATCCCAGTTAAGAAAAATTTTGTACCAAAATGCAAAAGTACTTTAACCCAACTTTTCCCCCTTTAATCCAATCTTTAACGTGACCAAATTAAGTTGGAACCCACAATGGGCTAACCCACCTAGCACCTCATGAATGGGTGGCTATCAGTTAAGATGAGGAGGTACATGGGGTGGTTATCATGGCCATAGTCGCAAGGACCCTAAGGCCCGTGAACCCCTTTGAAATGGGTTGGAAAAATAAGGCAAGTACAGTGTGAATAGAGTCTTTTCCCTTGGCTTCTTGAAGGTCACATCAACGACGATGTCAAGGACTTGGAGTGTGGAACTTAAATTGACTCTAATATTCAACTCCAGAGACCTCTATGTACAACATCCTTCCATTTATATGTATGCTTCCAATGTGTTTACTTGGTATTTGGCAGAAAGTCTACACTTCTAACATTTGCTCATTCATGTTAAAGATTTTTTTCTAGATTTATAATTTTTAGAACTTCTATCTTTCAAATTTGCTTGCTATATTTGATTTGTTTCTCTTGCTCATATATCACTCACTATTCATCTTAATCATCTTAGGTGTCTAAGATTAACCTTCTGGATATCCATTGAGTGTATTCCTATTGTTAAGCGGAAAACACAAAAAATGTATTGTATTCCTAGGAGCAAAGGCTCCTTATACAGAAGCTATACATGGTAACTTGCCCAGTGACAACCTTACAATAACCTTCTCTAACACTTCCACTTAAGCTGGAGCACATATATCTAACATGCACAACTTGTTACACACGGTAGAAAACTTAGAGGAGGTAAGAGCTTTAGTAAATAAATCACTTAGTTATTCTTCATAGGAGGTGAATGGAGCAAAAATGTTCTTCGACATCATCGCTTCCTAAACAAAATGATAGTCTACCTCAATATGTTTGGTTCACTTTTGGAACATTGCATTACTAGTAATGTAAATTGTTGTTTGGTTGTCAAAGTGCATCTACGTACATTGGCTCAGAATATCAAAAACTCAGGTCTCGAAAGTAAAGATTGCAACCATAGCATCTCACAAGCAGTGTGTCATTGCTCGATACTCAACTTCTGCACTTGAGCGGCCACCACACCCTATTTCTTAATTCATCAAAAGAAAATATTACTACCAACATAAAAGCAATGACCTGAGGTGGATTTTCTACCAGAGATAGAACCAACATAATCAACATCAGAAAACCCTTCCACGTATATGTGATCATATTTTTTGTGCATCAAACCCTTTTTGGGGGCTTCTTTTACATATTTTGGGATACTCAAAACAACCTCCAAATGTCGATGCTTTGGATTCTATATGAATTAGCTAACTAGACCAACTGCAAAGATGATATATGGTATAGTTTTAGTCAAATAAATAATCTCACCAACTAGGCGTCCATAGCGACCATCATCTAACCAACTAGATCTTGCCTTTAAGAGAAGGGTGATATCTTGGTGGAGTATAATGTCGTTTGCATGTTTTAACTGTAGCTTTGGAATGGGATTCATGACATCCCGTCGCTATCCCTATCAAATCTTACATTTTCTTACAAGTATGTAATATAAGGCATCTTTTGGCTTCTCTCTTTATTGTTTTCTCCTCTCTGCATGTGACAATCACTCATCTCACCCATCCCTTGATTGAGCACTCTACCTTGAAGTGGGGATTTGGGAAAATTCCAAAAGAGTACATAAGAACGAAACCCTTCTTTCGTACCTCCTCACAAATATGGCTGACCCCACAACTTAAAAATTAGGTTCAAGTAGCTCCCTTCCCCCCACCCCCACACCCATTATTGTAGCAATCAGGATCCTTATGTCAGGAAGAAGGATTTCCCAATGACCAGTGTGCTCCAAAGGAATTCCAAGGCTTTTAAAGACTTGAACTCAAAGTGGGCAAGAGAAATGGACCACACGTTACATGCATGCAAGACTGTCGTTTAGAAGAAAGTGACCCACTGACCCTGCCAAGCCACTGCTCACCCCATGATAGGAATTGGGCCATGTCGATCGGCATATAACTGACAATATTACTAGATGCACCACTGGATGACGCACTAGTGTTTTTTTTTTAAATATTTTTTATGAGAAAATCAATGATGAATCACATCCAACATGTACATATATATTTGATCTTTAATTCGACAGTTTAAATATCATCATTCCTGTTTTGAAATTGCGTATGCCATCTTGTCCCGGCCATGTTGGATGCATGGAGAACATGGATCCCTGTATGATTCAAAAGTATCACCCTACGATCTCTAAAAAGTTCTTAGCATCCACAAGAAATAGGAAATCCCCCCCCCCCACCCAACACACACACACACACACACAAACACATTCTGGGTTTATATAAACCACCCGACACAACTAAGTTATTACCTCCAACCACAAGTGCCATGCACTGCTGGATACGTTCACATCCAAACAGGATACCAAACTCCTCTCACTTTCAAGCTTCAGACCCTCAACGTACAACTTGTCCCCCCACACACACATTTATGAAGAACCTTCCGCTCGCGCATGAGGAGTCTCAGAAAGAATGCAATATGTTACACCTATTAAAGACTATATATTATCTCACAAGAGAAGTGTCGTGGTGCAATGGAGTCTCTTAGGTTATGTTTTGTATTTAGATAGACTGGAGATAGAGTGGGGTGACGGATAACCCCACTCTATCCTCAGTCCTCAAAATAGTGTCATTATTTTGATAATAACTTCACTCTATTTTCAGTCTTTATCTTTAAAATTTTACAGATACTTCATTATTTTGATGATATATAACTCGAGCACTCTATCTCTAATCTATTCAAATATCAAACATAACTTGAATATATGACCCCGCTGTTTTTATATTCAAATTCAATGACTATTTTAATAACTAGTGCTTGAGTGTTTAGTATTCGAGTAATAGTTGTCAAAACAATTTTTAAATTTGAATTCAAAGATCGAAACTATATTACGACCGAGATGTATCAAAAGATCCGATCATATCATATCATTTCCCTATCCCACAAAAACCTAATCATTTGGAAGCATCTTGTAACACGTCACTGCAGTGTACCCTTCAGCTCTCCAACCCTTTATCTGTTGGAGATGCTTTCAAAAGGGAAGAACAATATTCAAGAATCGGGGTTAAATGTTGGGTGCTAATGTTTTTGTAATGACAAGGATTTTAGTTTTGTGGGTAATCAAAGATCTTGGTTGGCGTCATTTTCATGGGACGGCCGAGGTCGGGGGGGACAGGGGAATAAAGGCGGCCATAAAGACGCGCCAATTCGTGTGCCAGCTTCTCGAAAGGGACGAACACGAGCAGGGCGGAGAGGACCAGCCACACGAGGGGGTGGGATCGGCCGAGCCGTCCAACGCACATGGGCTTTTAATGTGTCCCCCTGCCGGTCGCTGGACCCCCGTTTGCTGCTGCCGGCAGGCATCTGTGCTTTGCCTTTTGCCTTCTGCTAGCTAGGTTATAGTAGGGCTGTCCCTTTTTCAATGTAATTGTCCATGTCTTCTTTGCATATATATAATATATATTCTGAAATATTTTTTACAAGAGTTGGCAATGAGTCGAGGAAGTGTTTTGAGTTTAGGCCAGCTTGGTTGGGTTAGATAGGCATTTAGAATCAGACATAAGTGATTCAGTGATTAATATCCTTCAGATATCTTTTAGTGACTCAAAGCATGAATCCTAGCACTCAGATATACTTCAAAGACTACGACCGATGGGTCGAGTTAGATTTACCAATTCCATATTTGACCCAGTGTTGTGCAGTCTTCGTCGTAACTGGTATATATTTTGTGGTTGCACCAATTGCAATATTGTAGGGTTGGGTCACCAGAGGAGACGCGTAGAAGTCCAAAACAAAGGCGCAGCTCGGGGGTGAAAAGGAGGAGGTACTTGATCAGATGCTCTATCGTGTAGCCTCAGCCGGCATAAGCCAAAGATATAGCATATATAGTTGGGTTGGAGAGATGTCACTATCGCGGTAACACTTGGGTTTTCGTTCTCAAGTAAATTGTCTGTGGCACACTTCCTTACAAGAGTTCATGCAGTTTAACTCTTCTTCATGTTCAAAGGAAAGATCTGCCATCTTCTCGCAGACACCATGCAGTCTCACACTTGCTAGATAACCCCTCTCGTTTTCATGGTTTTAATGTGCTGACGGTGCTTCAAGTAGGAGGACAGCACCATCATTTCCAAAAGGCAAAGCCATGTTGCGGTCACCTTCGCACCCTCCATGGATGTTGATTGCTTCGCCACCACCACGGCACGCCCTCTGCGGATCGACAAACCAACAAGGGTCGCCTCTTCAACGTCAGGAAACGATGTCTCATGGCCGAGCTTTCATGGTCCACATACTACCCTTTTGACGGCCGTTCACAAGTAGACCCCGCCTATTTAACTCTCTAGATCTTGCAATTGACTACTTTTGATATGGCAATAAGATCGGCATGGCAATCCACGGTGTGATCTTCCACGCACAACAAGTCATATTTTAACACTAGAACTGCTGGCTACTATTGCCATGGAGAACAAGGTAAGACCCTTTGTTATCTATGAAACTCTTTTTTAACTCTCTGGATTTCTCTCTTTATATGATAGCACAATCCAGCTACGTACATACGACGATATTTCTCGACATCCAACTCCTCAGAGGAAGAGAAAGAAAACTCCCCCGCGCTGTGAACCAGAGCCTGTCATCAGTTTTGCTACGCTAATCTTAATTTCTCCTTTTGTATGTTGTCGCTGTACAAACGCTTGCATTTTAGTTGTCCCAGACCCGGAAGTGGAGCCCCTTGGGCGCCTCTACTCTTGGGAACTGCACCAGCTCGTCTCCCCCAACCTCTTCCCACCTGTACGTATAGACAAGAAGTTCAAAAACCAAGATGAAAAGAGGCCTTAAACTTCAAAAGAGAAGCAAACCAACTCCAGTGTACAGATGCCCGGCGGGGAAAGCAGCAGCTAGAATCGTTACGTTCTCACTGGCATGGGCATGATAAGACAAAAGGGTGGATGCGAGAGAGGAAAGTATGTTTAGTGGCTAGGGTAACCTCGCAGAGGATTGAATTATTACCCCGCTCTCTACTTTTCTTATATAGGAGTGTACAAGAATGGCAGTAAGTGATGTAGAAAGCAAGAAATTTGATGGGTTCTGTGCTGTTTTTAGATGACGGCTGGAAAATGGTAATAGCTCATTATGAAGGTGTAGATGTGAGAACAGAGCAACTTTACCTGTATTTAGTCAGAAAGTAGTGGAGGAACATAGTGACTTGTACAACTCCCAACTCCTTCCCTGGGCAGAGCCTGCTCCCCCCACCAAACATTGTGAAGTAATGGTGAGACTCCAAGCTCTTGTCCTGTGACCAGTGAGGGTGGAAAAATGGGTCAATGGTGGGTGTTGGCAACAGTGCAAAAATCAGAGGAGAGTAAGAAAACAGTAAGCAAAATAGTTGTCATGGACAAAAAAGTCACTGACCTTCCACCTCCATGGATCAAAGTTCAAGGGTTCCATATACTGAATGGGATCATAGTTAGTCTCTCTTATATAAACATAGATCTTCCACCCTTTCGGAATACTAAACCCTGTACAAGTGCATACTTCAAGTTAAAACCACATAGACATTGATGAGGACACCGTTTGAATGTGAGTAATGATTCTTTTGTTGTTCAGGAGAAATGTCTGTTGTGCATGAGTTTTGAGCACAATTACCATTTATTTCCATGTCATCAGTCGTCCTCCTTAAGACACCATTAACAACTGTGGCCAACCTCAAGGTCTCATAAATTACCTGCACCATGAACATCAAATATATGGCTTTTCACCTTAAGATGAACAGAAATTACCGTTCTTCAGGAGAAGCAACAGGTGCAACCACTTACCGAACGAGTGAAACTCATCGATTTGTATTCATTCCAGTCGATTGGGTCCTCGGGTGACTTGAGCTTTCTGATTGCCAAATGCTCTTCCTAGAGGTTTTAAAAAAAAAAAAAAAAAAAAGGACAATCTTGCTGTTAAAAGAACATGAAAAATATGTCAAGGCACACGACGATGGCGCACCTGCAAGAAAAGAGTTAGAAAGCAAGAATATTGTCCTTACCCTGATCTCTTGAAGTGCACTTGGATGATCATGGAGATACTTAACAGCCATCATCGCTGTCGTTGAGACTGTCTCATAGCCCGAATAGATGATGGTGATTATTAGGTCGATCAACTGGTCATCTGTGAGTTCCGTTCTCGACTTGTCCTCGGATCGAAGGAGGGTACTGAGCATATCATCGTGGGTAGAGGCAGAGTTCCTCCTCTCCTCTATAATTTCCCTCAGCAAGCTTATGATCTTCTTCCTGGCCTGCAGTGGGGAGACCTGTCAATGGGTGCCTGCCCCCAAACAAACAGAGGAGATATGGCAGCAGAATAAGAGGGCTTGCCTGCAGACCACCGCGATAGTTGGTGCCCGGGAGATCTATGGGCAACGAGAGGGTACCCAGTACAAGCTTAAAGAACTCCTGTTTGATGGCCTCAGATAGTTGTCCAGTTCCGAGGCCGGTTACAAGCTTAAGGGATGATAGAAAGGCCATCTGAACAGGAGGAAAAAGCAACAACACTTGTAAACATTTTCCAGGGTCACTTGTTTGGATTTAAACGTGCAGATGTAACATAGATCTCTATCTATCCGGGTTATTGCAGAAGGGTTTTCTGTTGAAAAAAGACCAAATCATCCCTAATATGTTCTAACACCCCAACAGATTAGAACTAGCTTTCCCTTGTGCTGGAACGTGGTCCCATGCGGCCAACAACCTAAACAAATGCTGATGGCTTGAAATATTTACATCAAGAAGCTAGGAATTAAGACTAGTTAAAGGGTCAGCAGCAGCAACTTGCTTCTAATTCCTTTCAAGTTTTGTTGCAAGTTAACATGTTGTAAGAGGATGACACTGACCTCCTTGGCCTTCTCTTGGACATCAATGGTGCTCCCACCCCAGTTGCTGAGGTAAGACCTTGTCAACGCGTCCACCTTCGTCAGGATTTGCTCTCTGATTGCCGGGGGGCCGATCAAAGACATGAGTACACCCCGTATTGCCTTGTGAAGGGAGCCGTGAACAGCTGCAATGTTCCATTTCCCCAGTATGTCCAGCATGGACTGTGGGTACCCAGGAACAAGGCCCTTCCCTTCATTCGTGAGGACGTACCTGTTTACATCCGGATCCATGGAAACCACCGTGGGACAGCCCAGTATGTGCGTCTTGAACAGGCTCCCATACCTGCAGAGGAATCAGGGCAACCCATGATGCCTTGTTAAAACCACGTAAAAACTTTAATTATGCAGAAAAACCACACCCTTTCCTCTCTCACTAATAATTAACTCACTGGCATAGGATGCAAGTGCGTTGATCAAAACCCAAGCTTGCCATGAAGAAACAAGAAGATTTATGTCAACTTAAACAAGGATCATCTTTGACCTTGTCAAAGAGTTGTGGAATCATGTTAAAAATGATCATTGAAGGGATTTCAGAGGGAAGGAAAGATGGGTCTTCATTGAGGACAAGAATCTGTGCGCAAAACAGGGGACACAGGGAGGAACCTTAAATATCCACTGAGGAAAGGAACCGCCTAAAGTAACAATGAAAAAGAAAAAAAGGCAAGGAAGGAGACAGCATTAGGATATCAAGTACCCAGGGAACCAGTTGTGACAGATGAGAGGAATTCCTTTTAGCAGGCCGCTCATCTTGGAAATGGCGCTCCAAAAATGGAATAAAGGCGAGGCCGGGCTGCTACCGTAAACTCCACTAGAAACATGGAGAAAAAAAAAAAAAAAGGCGAGATCACCTTTTGGGCCCTGGTGAAAGGGAGAAGAGAGTGTCATGAGCATGGCAACGAGAGAGAGAGAGAACACAGACAGAGGCACCTTTCAGGGTAGAACAGGGTGAGTTCAAAGTTCAAACGAGAGGCTGCTGCCACACACCCGTTTCGTGAAAATCTCTCTCTCTCTCTAGCTTTTTCTCTCCATCAGAGGGTGGAAGGAGGAGCAGAGGGAGCACAGGTACGAAAGTTGAAACACGAAACAGGAAGGAAGGAAAGGTAAGAGAGAGAGAGAGAGAACAGAGAAGGCCGACATGCACAAAACAGGAACCGCACCACATCTATGCAAGTTATCTTCAAAAGAAGACCAGAATCTAACGAGAGAAACCAGAAGTTGGTGAGAAGAAGATGGAGAATGAGGGGTGGGTCTGATGGGGGACAACGAAGTCACCTCCGTGATCACCCAAAAGGCGAAGTAGCGTGGGAACTGCAAAGAGCCAGCGAAGACAAACACCCGAAGTCCGAACCCATCAAAGGGTTCGTCCCATTTTGTGCACACATCATGGAAGATTCTGCCATCAAACTCGGGAGAGAGACCCACCAGTGCACTGAAACCCAGAAGTTGCAGGAAAGAAAGGGAAAAAAGGAGAGAAGGAAAAAGGTCTCACCTTGCTCTCTGGTTCCTCATGAAGCTGGGCCCTTGCTTCAGGAATTCCGTGGTCTCCCCGAACACCGGCCACCCCATCGTCCCCGGGGGCAGCCCCTTCCTCCTGTACCTCACTTCGTTCCACCTCAACAACACACTGCACAGGCACAAGATTCCCATTACCCCGCCCAAGACCAGCGGCAGCACCGCCATTGCTCCCAACCCCCAAAAAGCTCACAGCTCAACCCCTCCCCGAGCACTAGTAGAGACTCGCCTCTGCAAGGGGAGGTGTGCAACGTCTATCTATGAGTGTGTGTGTGTGAGTTGCTAGAATTGCAGAGTTGGGTTGGAAGCCGCTGCTTATATAGAGCCTCCCCACACTAAATGCTGCCAACAAAACAAGAAGGAAAATCTCCTTTCTTTGCACTGTTGTAAAGGGAACAAATCCAGGTTTTCGGATTTTCTTTATTATATTTTCTCTCCTCCCAAGGGCCACAGTCATGTAGAACAGTCAAAGCCCCGTTTTCACAAGTGTCGACCCGCGATTACATTCCCTACGGCCTCCGTAACAAGTGACATTTGTTATCAAACCCTCTTTTGGCCAGGTGTTCACTCCCCTCTCTTGGACAAGAGGGCGGATAGCAGGCATCAGCTGGGATCATAAACATGGAAAGGATGAGGATAACAAAGCTTAAGGATAATTGCAGGCTGGCTTTGCCAACAATGAGATGGTGGGCATTGAGAGGAATAATAAGAAGAAGAAAAGTTTAGATACACTTTTCTATTGCACTTAAGTGTCCACTCACATAGAAAGTGATAAATGGCAACCCAATAATTAAGTGTCACATAAGATGAATATCTAGTCATATTATACTTTAAATGTAATATAAAAACACACTAAATTTTTCTCTAAGAAGAATGGCCTCTGAAGCAATGGAGGAGGGGACAGGTGAAGTGGCATGGTGACCACCTCATTTGTTTGGGGGTGGGAGGGCAGTAGTACCATTGAAGCCCCGGGGCCTTCACATGCCTGTCAAGTAGATCTGCTTATCCCATCGCATACGGCTGCCCAGACAGGGGGGACCTTTGGAGGCATGTGAATTTGGGGTGGTGGGGAGAAGTGACAGAAGGGGAAGATGCTTTGACTGCTGGGGGGGGGGGGGAGAAGAAGGGAGGGATTTTAATAAGAACCGAGGGAGGGGTTGGGTGGTTGTTTTAGGAACATAGAATACCTGAGATAGCCTATGAACCGGTGGAATTGCCACCTAACAGGTTCCTAGGATTGGAAGTTTCTTCATTGATGCAGTAATTTCACAGGGAAGGCCGTGTTTTCCTTTGGGTAAATACTTTTGCAGTGTAATGTGGCCTCTTTAGAATGATGAGCTTGGAGTATTGGGCAGGTACAGTTGGGAACTCAAGTAGAGGTTTTTTTTTTTTCCTTTTTTTCCTTTTTCTTCTAAAACTATCCTTCTCCACATCAACAGCTAGTGGGATTTGCTAATCTTGTAAACAGATGTGGTAATCATTGATTGGGAATGCCCTCTTCTGTTTTCGGATAAGGATCCATTGCATAAAATCTTTTAACCTGCAGGGCCGACGAGAGGAGGAAAGATATCTTGATACACCGCACATTGCTCATGCATTCATTGTGTACGAGAAGAAAGAAACAGTAATGCCCATGATCTTTATCTTTAGAAAAAAAAATTATTGCATTTGAAATTTATATTTGCACTTCTTACTTGTTTATTGGTCACTGCGCTAAGGGCACAATATACCCCAACAAATATAAGTACAAATATAAATTTTAAGAGCACTAATTTTTCTCTTATCTTTATCATTTAGAAGGTGAAATTTAAGATCCCCGGAATTTATCTCTAGTCGATTTGTGCTTGCTGGCAAATACCATTTATTTACACGAGTAATATTTGGTACACATCACCTCTCAATAATATGCGCGTAAATTAGATAGTCATTAGTTACCCATCCTTTCAACGTGTTAGCCCAATTAATCACGTTACGGTTAGCGTGTACACTATCGAGAGATGATATGCACCAAGTATTTCTAATATTTACATGTAGACTTATAATCAAAATCTCTCTTTGGCCCACAAGAGTGTTCACCCTCCTCATTCTTCCTCCTCAAACTGCTCTCACATCTCCAAGAAAAAGGAAACTCAATGTGATAAGAATGTCATATGAACTTGGAAGTCCTGCATCACTTGACCATTTTTGGATTGACTCATATCTCAAATCAACAGCTACTTTTTCCCTTTTTGTGGATATACCCCTGCTCATTATTAGATTACAATTTAATCAGTACGTCCAAGAAGGGAAGCCCGACTGAAATTTTCTTTCGTGTTGCGACGACAACGGGGGAGGCCCTGTTGTGTTGGGGAGGAGAATCGTAAAAGAGAGGAGTGGGGGTGGGGGAGGGGTCAATTTTTATTAATTTTTTTAAAATTAATATCGTGTGCGCGTGTGGTGGGGACGTGGGTTGGTAGCGACTGAGGTGGGCCCACACTGCCCACGGGGGGACAGAGAGGGCGAACCAGAAGAAGACAAGGCAGAGGCCCTCGTGCAACCGGGTGGGCCACCTCTGCCCCTCTCTCGGCCTCTCCCCCTGTCCAACACCCCCTCCCCCCACCCCAACACGTACACAAACCCACCCACGTCTCTCTCTCTCTCTCTCTCTCTCTCTCTCTCTCTCTCTCTCTCTCTCTCTCTCTCTCTCTCTCTCTCTCTCTCAACCATGGGATAGAGTAAAAAGATAAATATTTATGCAATCTTATTAATGACTCATTTGAAAATAATTATAAGAAAAGATGATATGGCAGTCATTTTTATGGATAAAATTTGATGGTATAACAAAGTGTGGCACTTTAAAGTTTTCATGATATATATTTTAAATGATTAATTTACGTAGATCATAGAAGTTGAGAGTAATTTTTTTTCCTTACAAAAGACATAAAAGAAGTATGGAACTCCCATTTGTTTTATCACCAACAGATATACTTAGGCTCTTATTGGTGATAATAACACCAATTTAAGCTGCAAAGGTGTATTGGGTGCGGCAATTAAATGGCCATTTTCCACCTCCCAATTGCGTACATAAATTATTTGTTCTCTAAGTAGATCAAACTCTCCTACCTCTACCTCAAATGGCGCAAGGGTTTCTTTCTATAAGGATTAATCGTTGGATATTGCTTTCAGGGATGCTTCCAACCAGGGCAATTGCCTCCTTGCACACATATTTTATATGCAAACAGTTTTGTAGTTTTGGGGGGATTAAATATCCCTGCGTCGACATCAATGAGCAACGATTTTTTAAAGAGATACCGAGACGAACATCAAGATTTGGCATAAATAAAGAAACATCAATCGACGCATTGACCCACCCAAAATTATAGATCATTCAAAATTATATATATAACTTTTTAGTTTTTTTTTTTTAACAACTGGCCACCTTCGGTAAAAGTTTCCAAACTTTTTTCAGCAAGTAGGAGATTATGGCTGCTCCCCCACTCGGATAATGATTTCTGATTCAAAGGTCTGCTATATGAAAAAAAAAGACAGGTTGGCTGGGTAATAAAATTGATATGATATTTTATCGCATTCAATCAATCTGATTAGCCATATGATGTGTTAATGTGATCTGGTGTAATCTCTATGATTATAATGTTGATGAGAAAGATTTATTGTACTTTAATTAGACAATAATTTATGTGGCACTCCTCACATGAAGAGTGAGGAAGTGACAATCTAATTATTAGATGTCATATGAATTTGTTACCTAATCATATTACACTTAAAGTGTAATATAAAAGTGCAATAAATCTTTCTCAATGCTGATTGTTAATACTCCATTATTATCATATCTTTGTGAATTCGAATTGAATCAGATTAGATCATGTCAATCTTGCTATTCATTGACTTGAGTGGATATGTATTTCTAAAAACAAATATTTATTTTTATTTAATGTTGTCATTTTCCTCCTCTCTTTATCTATGAGAAAAATTTAGTATATTTTTTATAATTATATTTTTTTAGGTAGATAAATTGATAAAAGAAACACACCCCCAACCCAAACCCAACACACACATTAGGCAGAGGGGAAAAGCACCGCGGCACTTACTGGCAATGTGATATGTTAGACATGTAAACTAACATATCACATTGCCGGTGCGGGTAACGTTCGGACGGATGGTTAGTTATATGAGCAATAGTAGGAGGCAACGACAAATTGCATAAGATTAATAAATAAAAAATTTTAGATTTTAAAATATAATTTTTAATTTTTAAAATATAATTTTTAAAGATTTAAGAATATAAACAGAATTTTTAATAGTAATTTAGAATTATAAAATATAAACTTTGGACTGAAAAATATAACCTTATGGTTTAAAAAATGTTGAGTAGACTTTTACAATAATAAATTTTAGCTTATAAATATTAAATTTTGAATGAAAAAAATTTAAAATCTATCGATTAAACTATTAATGGATATGTTGGGCTCAAAATGATTAATTTGAATTAAAAGTAGTTGTTACTAATTGTTGATCATCGTTAATTATTATCATGTGCCACCATTCATCATTACCACCGTCTATAATTACTCGTCCATAACAACTTATCTATGCACATAATAATTTGATCTCATATTAAAATTTATATTCTCAATTCACATAAATTATCATGGCATTATACATACCAATGCATCCATACCCATCCCACCCTCCGGCGCGCAAATCTGTTTCGGTACGACGAGGTGTGAATCCCCATACGCAGTTGTACACCCGTGCGTCTCTCCTCCCTTCTGCCCCTTCTTCCCTCCTCTCGTCCCCCACCCTCGTGAACTCGTCAGTTCCACCTCGGGACCCACCCCTCCAATCGCCGCAGGTCTCCCTGCGCCCGTTAAACCCAAAACACCCCTCCATTTAAGGTGCTGACCGGGTACTGGACGGTCATGATTGGAGCAAAAGGAATCAAGGACTCTGATTCCATCAGCCTGATCTGATCGGCTCCAATAGCGTGCGCACCCTCCATCTCCATCATCACACACCCGTGCATATGTGCACGTGTGCAGAGGACACTGAGGCCACCCCTTGGACCCCCCCCCTTCTCTCTCTCTCTCTTCTCTTCGTGGGTCCTTGTCAAGTCCCCTCCCTATTCTTTCCTCTTTCTCTCCCTTGTCAACTCACACGTACCCACCCGTCAAAAACTCCATCTTTTCAACCCGCTCGTGCACCTCCCTGGCAGCACATTTTGGTGGCATCTCCCTTGTACTTGAACCCCCCCCCCTCTCTCTTTATTCTCACACACACACACACTCACCGGACAAAACAAAAGAAACCCAAAAAATAGAAAAAGTTCTGACTAGGCCGTCTCTCTCTTTCTCTAGACTCTAGAGGGAATGGGATGGGAGGGAGGCGGGGTAAAGAATGGATCTTTTTTTTTTACAGTCAAAACCGCATATCGAAAGGATCTCTAGGGACCATCACCCTCTTTCATGTCGGCGTTGGGATCCTATCTTCACACCCCCCCACTCCAAGACAAAAAGGGTGGGGGTCCTCTCTCTCTCTCTCTCTCTCTCTCTCATGCGGTTGTAACAGTCAAAAAGCACAATGGACGTCGAGTACTGAAGCGCCCATGGGGAACCATAAACTTTCAATTAAATTCACCTTGAAAGAACCAAAGGGCTGCCCCTCGTATGTTTTAATGGAAGTGGACACACCACCTTCTTGGCCTCTTACCAAGATACCCTAAGGAGCCCCCCACCCCACCTATAACCTCAATAGAGACAAGGGTCATATGTTACTCCACATCTTCTTGCAACACATCTCTATATTTATATAGATAGAATAATCTTACAAAAATAATTCAAGGTTTTGCTTCCCTCTTTAAGGCTTGTGCTTTAAAATTGAGGTGGATTACATAGAATGCCTTAAAATAAATAATTGATAGAGGCAACATGATGGATTAGGTTTGTTTACAATATAGGGCTTACTCGTAAGATGTTTTTATTAAACTGATTTTACACTTATTTCTGAAAATAAGCTCTACCCAAGACACCTATATCTAAGTATAAAGTACACCTAGTTCTTTATTTTACACTAGAAGGAATTTTTTTCCGGCATTATCATTCACTTAACATGTAAAGGCGCAAAATCAACCTATAAATCAAGGCATTAGCATCATGACGTATAAGGTGTTAATATCAGTTATTAAGATGTTGACACAAGAACATATTTAAGATCTATTTGATATTAAAATAGATCGAAAATAAAATAAAGATATTTTTAATATAATAGTAGAATAGATAAAAAAATTTAATGAAAATATCTTCGATACTCTTAGAAGGTAGCATACTAGTGACGTCATAATATTAACATATATCAAGTGGTACTGTACAATGACCTGACATCCTAACGTATTAGTACATTAATATACACTAAACATCTATATCTTAGCACGTTAAAACATAAATGTATTAAGAAGCTAACCTTAGATTACCCAATACCTGTTGCAGCGTCAGCTACTTTAGAGCTTCTATATACACTATTTTCTTTACGTCCTTGCTTCAAGTGCAACACGGCAGTGGCATGTCAAGGTATTCATTTGTGGGAGTAGAAAGATGGTGTTGTTTTCTAAAGATGCCCGAGATGATGCTTTCGGCTGCCAATGGGACTACCGACAAGAAGAAAACGCACTTGGAAAGGTTGTGGAAAACGGAGAGTAAGCCTATTTGTCCTCTCCAATGTGGGTTAAAGACTTCAGTTGTCTGAATAGCTTTTTCCTCTCTCTTTTTTTTTCCTTTTTTGTGCGAGGACTTCTTCTTTCCACCATAAGTATTAAAATTGTTAGTTCCACTGTCAAAAATTATTCTTTTTTTTTGTGCGAGACTTTCGAACGTTATTCTCTTACCTTCGCACATATTTGAACTCCTCTTAATTAGCGCAACAGATTATACTGTAGAAGTAATCAACAAAGAGTGCGGCAGAAATCAACATCTGGCCACTTCGTCTACATGAACCCCTTCAGGAGAAAATTTTGTCATGCTTCTCCTCTCACTCTTTAAGAAATATTTTTGGTTCACTCATCCTTGTCCCTCCCTCCAGCCGGCAAGCAAAAGAGGTGTTTTGACTACTCAATTATTTTAAACGTCTCAAGATGCCTAACTTGGCACACCTTTGCCTTGGTGATCTTCTGGTTTGCTAAGCAAATTTGTCCTCTAATAGCTCTCATTTCTCGATGCCATTCCGATCTTACATCATGCCTATCGTATTATAATGATTTTTTTTTTACAGGAAATCGTATTATAATGATTATTCATCTGTTTTGGATAGATCCATTCCACCAGGTCCAAATTTGCGTTCACGCTTACGTGGGACTTGCATTAATTTTTCCCTTACCGACCTACCATTTCACTTTCGACCCCTCTCTCTCTTTCACTACAAAGATAATATAGTTTAGTTACGAGATTTCACTACAGAAAAATTTGTAGTTAATCCGTAACTAATTTACTATTAATTAACGACGAAAATATCATCGTCGCAAAATTCACAATTTAACTACAGATTTATGATAAAATAATATGTCATTAATCCGTAGTTAATTAGTTACGGATGAGTTACGAGATCATTCCATAGTTAATTAGCTATAGATTAGAAATAAAATAATCATGTCACTAATCTGTAGCTAATGAGCTACGGATTTAGCTGTGGAAAGTTTTCGTAGCGAATTAGATATATATATATATATATATATGTATTTTAAGTGTATGTATAATTATATACTTATAAGTATATAAAATATATGTGTGTACTTGTATAGAAGCTACATATTAGGAAGTATATAAGTAAATATATTTATATAACTATATATATTTCTATAGAAGTATTTATAAGAGTATATATTTATATTATACGTATATAGAAGTATATACATATAAGTATATTAGTATGCATAAATTCATAAATATACATAAGTATCTACTTATAAGTATATAGAATGAATTATATATATATATGTATATATATATATATATGTGTGTGTGTGGAGGCTTTTCCTTTACTGGGCCGGGGCCTGCCAAGCCTACATCTCGAGGAGGAAGGAGATGAACGCCGGTGACAGACGAAGGCCTGCACTCACCAGAGAGACGTCAGGGGGGCCCGGTTGAAGAACTGGGGAGAACCCTCCGATGCCTAAGTCAGTAGGTGACTGAAAAGGATGGGAGTTCTCGTGTGTGAGGCGTGTTTGCGTGAGAGTGAACATACCTCTGCATGGCACTATACCTGTGTCTTTTATAGGCATGGGTGCTGAGGCGAACGGATGTAACGTCTCTAGATCGTGCCTAGAAGGGCGCCTTGATTGACGCACGTAACGGAGAGTTACACGTCCAGATGTCCGTTGGAATGCTTGGCAGTTAACATGCCTCTTGATAGTGGGGCGCGCGGCCCGCAGCAGTTGTAACCTCGCTGTCACGAAGAGGCTGCTCGGGCAGCCTTGATTGTAGATCTCGAGCAGGTTGCTTGTTGGAGGAAGACGAACCTGGTGCTCGATGACCACGAACACTGCTCTGGGCCCGAGCAGGGCAAGTGTCTCCGAGGACACGGGAGATGGTCACTCGAGGACAGATGATGCCCTAAGAGAATGCAGTGTCAGTTCGTTTCGCTATGGGCTACGCGAGTTTTGTTGATGGGCTTGGGTGACAGGAAGTGACCACCACACTTGCCCCCCACGCCATCGAGCCGGCTCAGGAACCGGGGCGCTCGAATGGTGGTAAACCACTCAAATGCCCTGTCAGCATTTAATGCGATGGCGACCTCAGACGTGCGAGCATCGACCGGCACCGTTGCTTCGTACCTTTCGCCTTGAAGGAATCGGAAGGTTTCATGATGAAGGAGGGTATCGTGGCAAGCGAGGGGGCCGTTGATTCGTCCAAACAGTCGTTTTGGAAGGAGAGGGCGCTCTGAGGCTTCTAGGGTTTCCCGCCCTCTTTCCATTATAAGGAAGGGGAGAGGCGAAGGCGGGGAACCACGCCTTCGAAAAACCTTTTGCTGGAAGCCCTTTCTTCTTCCAAACTCCCCCGCTTCTCCGTCTCCTTCATCTCCGGCGATGTCGTAGAAAGGCAAGGCCATGGCTGGCGCGAGCGGTGGTGATGGCGCGCCAGGAGCCGTCCAGCAGGAGAGGTACCGCTTCTTCGAAGGGCTTCGAGAACGGTATCACATCGGCACGGAATACGACATTGTGCTTGCGAAGGAGGAGGAGCCCTATTGGTGGGAGAAGACCGGGTGTGTCGCAATGTCGCACGATATCCTGGAGGCAGGATTCCGGCTACCATTGCCGGCGGTGGCGAGGGAGCTGCTCAACACCTGGGGGATCGCCCCAGTTCAACTGGCGCCGAACAGCTACCAGACGATATGTGTCTTTTGCATATCGTGCAAAGTTCGAGGGATCGAGCCCACCGCCAACCTTTTTCGGAGCCAATTCGTTCTGACTACGTCGCCGGGGACGAGCCGGAATGTTTACTACACCAAGCACCGGCCGGACTGCATAAGGATTGAGTTCTCCCCCCGGCTGTCGAGCCACAAGGGGTGGACACATCGTATCCTCTTCCTGACGCGCAGTGCGGAGGCGCCGGAGTGGGGGTTTCCTACGCGGGTGAAGAGCGCGCATATGGATCTGTACCCGTTCATGCAAAAGGATGAAGTGGCGCTCGCGAAGCACCTTAGCAACGTCTTCGTTGAGAAGGCAGAGGAATACATCACCGAGGCCCAACTGGTCCAGCACGGGCTCAGTCGAGCATGGAGTGAGTGATAGTTTTGCCTCTCTCCTTATTTCGTTCCTCGGAAACCACTTCTTCTTTGTTTTTTAACTTCTCTTTCTTTGTGCAGCTGCTGAGGAGTTGGCGGCGGGCATGGATACATAGAACATGGCCCTCTACACTGAGCAAATCGTCGTCACAGTGTATGTGGCAGTGGTCGGTGAGGAGTGTCCTGCTGCTGCCTCCCCAAGCCGCGCTGCCGAAGGACAGGGCGCTGCCAGCTCAGGGGTCCCTAAAAAGGGGCCCGGAAGGATACGCTTGAAGAAGAAGGCTGCCGAACGAGGGGCTTCGAGGGCCGTAGCCAGGCCCCTGCCCAAGCAGCAACCAGCCGAAGACGAGGCTAAGAGAGGGGCGGCGAAGAGCCCGCTCCAGAAGAAGAAGAAGCGAAGACTGGTGCTCGCTTTGCAACGCTCGGCTGGTCCTCCTTCCGAAGAGGATGAGGGGGAGGAGGAGGAGGAAGCTATGCCGCCGCTGGAGCGTAAGAGGAAGCAGAAGGCTGCGCGGGCTCCCTGGGAGGGGACGCCCCAGGTACCTGCCCAACGAAATCCCGAGGTCGCCAAAAAGATGGTGGTCAACCTCGGGCTCGTCGACGTAAGCTCCTCGTCTAGAAACTCAGACGGGGATCAGGGCGCTGACGCCACAGGGCCCCGTTGGGGGTTGTTTGGAAGAAGTGCCCGTGGGGGCCTCATGCGCCAGGGGTGCCTAAGACGACGCCGCGGCTGGCGGCAAGGAGGTTGAGGTTAACGCCGGACCTGGTGAGGGCGCCGGCGCAACGGAGGGTGCCACGGTCGGAGGGGTGCTGGCGACCGAGGGGGAGGCATCCCTAGCACCAAATGCAACCCCACTCAGAGGTCAGGAGATGGTTCCCTCTACGGGGACCATCGAGGAAGCAGCCGCAGTGACGGGGGCCGCTGAGGAGGTCGTCACTGCAACTGGGGTCGTCCTGCCCCCCACCGAGGCAGTTGCTGATGTTGCAATCGCCGAAGTAACTGATGGTGCCAGAGGGGAGGCAGTAGAGGTGGAAGGCGAGGGGCGGGTTGAGGATTCCGATGATGATCGGAGGCCCCTTAGGGAAGTGTTGCAGAAAAAGCTTCTCAAGGTTCCCTCGGTGGCGGCGCTGGAGGCGACGCTTCGCCGTGTTGAGGACACACCAAGGGAACTACCTGCGAGCCCTTCTGCCTCCTGCCTCGACCGGATAGCAAGGTGTCTGGACCTTCCAGCCGAGCAGAGTCCGGAGGTGTCAGGCGGAGGATACTTCCCAGAAGGCCGTGAAGACGACGGCGTGGGTGATGACGTTGACTTGGGGGCCCTTATGGACGGGGTCTCCAAGTCGTTGAACGTTCTAAGGGCCTTGGCTGCTCGGGCCCAGAACCAGAAGCATTTGTGGGAGGCACAGGCTGCTTTTTGCCAGGGCCTTACAGCGTAGCATAAGGCTCTCGAGGCGGCGCTGGAGGAGGAGGTGAAGAACCTCAAGACTGTTCTCCAGGCCTCGGAGTTGAATTTGGCCCGGGCCGAGAAGGACGCCATCGCCAAAGTAGCTGCTGATGCGGGGGCCCGCGCCGTTACAGAATACAAGGCCGGAGTAGATTACAAGGAAGATCTAGAGCAATATGGGGCCCGCTGCTACCGAGTGGGCCTCAAAGCTGGTAGGGATTATGGAGAGCGGCTTTCTTGGGTCGATCGCGCCCGAGCAGCCTTCGAGGCTGCCGTGCAGGAGTGCTGGTGTCGTACCAATGATGCCCGTCTGGATGGAGTCTAATTCGCGCAGTTCCAATTTGGGCGAATGCCTTCTCCGGCGATGGTGCCGGTCCCTCTGAGCAGGCTTCGTAGTCTTACTGCTCCATGTCCCCTTTTTTTTTTTGGTTGGATTTTGTAATCGAGGTCGAAGGGGCCTTCCTGTAAGCAAAGGACTATGAATGAAAATTTCCTCTTCAGGAGCTGGCTTCACTTTTTCTATCTTCTCCCTTTTACCATTGTCCCTGCTCGGATTGAGATCCGTTGGTTTTACAAGAGTTGCATGTACCGCGCAGATTGTTGGGAACCGTAAAAAAAAAAAAAAAAAAAGGTTCCGATCAGGGGCGTATACTAAGCACTCGTCTGACCATAGGAACGGGGAGAAGAGAAGTAGGATGCCGATCAAAAGGCTTTCATAGGTAATAAGCCTTGAGATTAGATACATGCCAAGTCCTGGGTATGGCTTCGCCACTAGGGGTAGTTAGCTTGTATGAGCCTTTTCCGAGGACCTGGGTGACCTGATAAGGTCCTTCCCTTTTATGGGCGAGCTTGCCGACCGCTCTTCGGGGATCCGAAACCGAACAGCGGCGTAAAACTAAATCTCCCACATTGAAGCGCCTTTCCCGAACTCGTGCATTATAATATTGCGCGAGCCGTTTCTGATAGGAAACGAGACGAATGCTGGCGTCGTTCTGTCGTTCGCCAAGCATGTCAAGATTTTCCCGAAGAGCACGGTTGTTGGCGGCTTCGTCGAAGTGAGTTGTTCGAAGAGTGGGGAGAGCTACTTCCAGAGGCACAATGGCTTCTGAGCCGTAAGCCAAGTGAAAAGGTGTTTCTCCCGTTGCTACCCGAGTTGTTGTTCGGTGGCACCAAAGCACGTTGGGGAGCTCGTCGATCCATGAACCTCCTGCAGCCTCCACCCTTGTGCGGATCTCGTGCAGCAGTGTTCGGTTGGCGTTTTCCACAAAACCGTTTGTCTGGGGATGCGCCACGGAGGTGAAGTGGTTGTAGATCCCGAGCTCGGCGCACTTTTGCTTGAAGAAGGTGCTGTCGAACTGCTTCCCATTGTCAGAGGTGATCACCCTTGGGACGCCAAACCGGCAGAGGAGGTTCTTCCAGACAAACTTCCACGCGGCTTGTTCGGTGATCGTGGCAACAGGCTCGGCTTCGATCCACTTAGTGAAGTAATCGATGGCCACAAACAAAAACTTCTTCCGACCTTGGGCCTCTGGGAAGGGGCCCAAGATGTCGATGCCCCATCTGGCGAAAGGACGCGGCTCGAACAGGTTGTGAAGCTGCTCGGCAGGCTGCTTGATAAGCTGCCCGAATTTCTGACATTCCGGGCACCTCCGAGCAAAGGCCATACAATCCTTTTGCAGAGAAGGCCACCAAAACCCTGCTCGAATGATACTGCGGGCCAGCGTTCTACCCCCCAAGTGGCTTCCGCACAGCCCTTCGTGAACCTCTTCGGTGGCAGCAAGTGCTTCTTCGGGGTTGAGGCACCGTAGAAGATGTCTTGAAAGGGACCGTCGGTATAACTTGCCTTCTACGGGGGTGAAGTGCTGAGAACGCATCTTGATCTTTCGAGCTTCGCCCTGCTCAGGCGGAAGCCCATCTCGAAGTAGGTAGGCCAGGAGAGGGTCCATCCAGCTCAGAGCCGGTGGGCCTGTCTCAAAGGCAGCGACGTCTACTTCGGTGCTCGGCGAGGCGAGCTCTTCAATGAATACGGAACGAGAAGGGGCGATGTCACCTGAGGAGGCCAACTTGGTCAGTGCATCGGCACGCGAATTCTGCTCTCGTGGGACATGTATAACCTCAAAGTGAAGGAGACCCTCTGCTCGGCTCTTGACCTGCTGGAGGTATTGGGCCATACGAGGCTCCCTTGCTTCGAACTGTCCGTTCACTTGGCTAGCAACTAACTAGGAGTCACTGAAGACCCTCAGCCGAAGGGCTCCGAGGTGCCTAGCCATTCGGATACCGGATAGCAATGCTTCATATTCGGCAACGTTGTTGGAGGCTGCAAAGCGGAACCGGAGGGCGTATTAGAACTCTAACCCTTTCGGAGAGGTGAGGACTAGACCTGCTCCGCTCCCTGTGACACAAGAGGATCCGTCAACGTAGAGCTCCCATGAAGGCTCATCAGCCAACGGCGAGTCCTGCTCGGTAGGGAGAGTACATTCCGCGACAAAATCTGCCAACGCTTGCGCCTTGATTGCTATCCTTGGGTGGAAACTGATGTCGAACTCGCCAAGCTCTATGGCCCATTTGATGAGTCTTCCGGAAGCCTCTGGCTGATGGAGGATAGACATCAGCAGTTGGTCGGTAAGGACCGTAACAGAATGGGCTTGAAAATAGGGCCTGAGCTTCCGGGCAGCCGTGACCAGAGCAAGGGCGAGTTTCTCTGCTCGGGGGTACCTCCTTTCAGCTTCCTAGAGGACCCTGCTGATGTAGTACACTGGATGTTGCGCCGCTCCCTCTTCTCTGATCAAAACCGCGCTGATGGAGGGTTCAGTAACTGAAAGGTATATGAACAGTGGTTCTCCAAGCACAGGCTTTGAGAGAATCGGTGGGGCTGCTAAGTATGCCTTCAGCTCAGTGAAGGCAGCTTCACACTCCACAGTCCACCGTACATGCCCCCCTTGCTGTGAGGCACCTTTAGGACCTCGCAGCAACTTGAAGAAGTTAAAACTTCTTTCCGCTGCCTAGGACATGAACCGGTTCAGGGTGGCGAGACGTCCAGTAAGATGCTGGACGTCTCGCACCGTCTTCAGACTACCCATCTCAAGTATGGTCTGGATTTTCTCTGGGTTTGCCTCTATCCCTCTATTCGAAACGAGGAAGCCGAGGAACTTACCCGAGCGTACTCCGAAAGCGCACTTGGCTGGGTTAAGCTTCATATTGTACTTTCGCAGAGTTGCGAAAGTTTCTACAAGATCGGATATGTGGTCGATGCTCGGGAGACGTTTTGACCAGCATATCATCGACGTAGATCTCCATGTTGCGCCCGATCTGCTGCTCGAACATCTTATTGACCAGTCGCTGGTGCGTCGCGCCAGCGTTCTTTAGACCGAAGGGCATCCGGGTGAAACAGTATAACCCCAGGTCTGTGACGAACGTGGTAGCGTCTTGGTCCGGGGATGCATGCTAACCTAGTGAAAACCATAGTAGGCATCCAAGAAGCTGAGAAGCTCATGACCGGATGTAGCGTCCACCATCTGGTCGATGCGCGACAGGGGGAAATTATCCTTGGGCGTCGCTTTGTTGAGGTCCTTGTAGTCGACGCACACACGCCATTTTCTATTGGCCTTGCGTACGAGAACCACATTGGAGATCCACCTCGGATACTGGGCTCTCTCGAAGGAGTCTAATGGATCGGCTTCTGACGACGTGATCCTGGATCACAATCTATCGTTCCCGATTGACAGGTCGCCTTCTTTGCTGAACCGGTGGGACCCGTGGGTCCAACCGGAGGCGATGCACCATTACTTCCGGAGGAATGCCCGGAAGTTCGTCGTCGGACCATGCGAACACGTCCAAGTTTTCTAGCAGAAAAGTTCTGTAGCGTCGCTGCTCGGCCTCTGCTAGTAGAGCACCAATATAAAGGACGTGTTCGGGGTCGTCTTCCACCCGAACTGGGAGCAGATCTTCAGCGAGTGTTCCTCGGCTGGTGGAGGGTTGATCGGTAGGTGTCGGAGCTTGGTCCGGGGCCGCGAGTTGTTGCTTGTCTCTTAGAGAGAGCACATAGCACCGTCGAGACTCGCGCTGACACCCAAGCACTTCGCCAACCCCGCTCGGAGTTGGAAACTTCATCTTCTGATGAAGGGACGAAGGTACTGCTCTGATTCTTCCGATCAGGCCTCTGCCGAGGATGGCGTTGTAGCCTGGCATGTTCTTGATGACCAATAAGTCAACTACCTTGGTCACAGTCTTCGGTGCCGTCCCTAAGGTGATAGGGAGGCGTACTCTGCCCATGGGCTGCACCGAAACCCCCGAGAAGCCGAACAAGGCCGACTCAACTGGGGTGAGCTGGTCGGCTTTTAGGCCCATAAGAACAAAGCAATCGTAAGCCAAGACGTCGGGGGCGCTTCCATTATCTACCAAAATCCGACGCACATTACAATGGTTGATGGTGGCCGAAACGACCAGCGTATCAGTGTGTGGGGTAGTAACCCCTACAAGATCTTCGTCCGAGAAGGTTATGGCATCCTCGGACGGTGTGCGTGCAGGACTGGCGGGATATGGAGCTGGCCTAGGCGCTGAGGGTCTGTCTACAACGTGCACTCGCCTTGCGTAATCGTGTCGGCTTCGAGTGCTCTCTCCGCCCGCGCCAAAGCCTCCCGCGATCACATTGATTTCTTGCCCATTGGGCTCGTTGTTGATCGGCTACTCGGGAGTCCGCTCTCGGCGCCTGGGGCGGTCTTCATTCCGGCGCACATACCGCCCAAGGTAGCCGCGCTTGATGAGGTCTTCAATCTCATCCTTGAGTTGGCGGCATTCAGAGGTGTCGTGGCCGTGATCGCGATGGAAGCGACAGTACTTGGCTTGGTCACGCCTCCGAGGGTCGGAGCGCATCCTCTGTGGCCACCGAACGAATGGTTCATTCCTAATCTCTACTAGGATCTATTCGGGTGCCACAGTGAGGGGGTGTAGTTGGTGAAGGGACGTGGTCGGCGCGGCGAATCCCCATTGCGCTGCCCCTTTTTCCGATCACGGTCGGAGCCGTTGTCGGGGGGTCTCTTCTTGTTCGTCAACTCCCCCTGCTCTGCTCGGCCCGCAGCTAAACTTTCTTTGCAAGCCGCATGGCGTTGTGCGATGGAAAGCAGCTCGGCAAGGGTAGCAGGTTGCTGGACACCGAGAGTCCTCTGCAGGAAGCCGTCACGAGTGCCCTGGATGAGGGCACTGGTGGCTAGGGGGACGTCCAGGCATGAAATACGAAGCGCTTCGGTCCGGAACCTCTTGACGAAATCCCAGAGCGCTTCGCCCTTTTTCTGGCGAATTGCCAGGAGGGAAGCCGTCGTGCGCGGCTGCGACCTTCCACCGAGGAAGTTGTCACGGAAGGATTTCTTCAGCTGGTGGAAGGAGGAAATGGAGCCCGCCGGCAGAGTCTCGAACCAGGCTCTGGCGGTCTCCTTGAGAGTTGCAGGGAAAGCTCGGCACTTGGCCGCATCTGATGCTCTGTGGAACACCATGTGCAACTCAAAGCCGTGGATGTGGTCGGCCAGGTCGGTAGTGTCGTCGTAGGGTGCGATGGTGGGCAGAGGGAGCTTGGGAGACACCCAGGCTTCCAGGATCTCCCCACTGAAAGGGGAGTGGAAGTCCAGGTCATCTTCCACTGAAGCTTTTTCCTCCGCACGTTGGACCATTGCATCCACGCGGCGCTCCAGGTCGACCACATGACGGAGGCGTCTGGCGAGCTCCTGCTCGGAATGGACGGAGCCTTCTCGGCCAGTGCCATGGGAGTTGGCTCCCACAACTGAGTGCGGCGGCCGTGGGGCGACGACAGAGCGACGGGGCGAACGGCCTCGGCGCTCTGGTGCTCGCTCCTCGGACGGGGCTCGATGCGACCGGCGCGGTGAGTCCACCTGCTGGTCCTGGGGCACAGAGGGGGCACGAGACCGTCGGTGTGACACCTCTGCCTGCCGCTTTCGTGGCAAGGAGGCCGTCGGGGCTGGCAGCCCAGCCAACTGAGCCTACAAGGCTAGGCAGATGCCCGTCAACTGCTGCATCTGTCCCCGGAGTTCAGCCATCTCTAGGGCGGTTGCAGGCATGACGGCCGCTGATGCAGGGACGTCATTGTTTGTGCCAACAGGGGCGATGTTGACATCAACGGGAGAGGACCGACGGTGAGACTCCACGAGTGATTGGCGAGATCTCGTCGCCCTGCTCCTAATGTTCTGGTAAGAGGATCGTCCGCGAGCCATGGCTGCATCCTTCCCACAGACGGCGCCAAAAGTGTGGAGGCTTTTTCCTTTACTCGGCCGGGGTCTGCCAAGCCTACACCTCGAGGAGGAAGGAGATGAACACCGGTGACGGACGAAGGCCTGCACTCACCAGAGAGACGTCAGGGGGGCCCGGTTGAAGAACCGGGGAGAACCCTCCGATGCCTAAGTCAGTAGGTGACTGAAAAGGATGGGAGTTCTCGTGTGTGAGGCGTGTTTGCGTGAGAGTGAACATACCTCTGCATGGCACTATACCTGTGTCTTTTATAGGCATGGGTGCTGAGGCGAACGGATGTAACGTCTCTAGATCGTGCCTGGAAGGGCGCCTTGATTGATGCACGTAACGGGGAGTTACACGTCCAGATGTCCGTTGGAATGCTTGGCAGTTAACATGCCTCTTGATAGTGGGGGGCGCGGCCCGCGGCGATTGTAACCGTCGCTATCACGAAGAGGCTGCTCGGGCAGCCTTGATTGTAGATCTCGAGCAGGTTGCCTGTTGGAGGAAGACGAACCTGGTGCTCGATGACCACGAAGACTGCTCTGGGCCCGAGCAGGGCAAGTGTCTCCGAGGACACGGGAGATGGTCACTCGAGGACAGATGATGCCCTAAGAGAATGCAGTGTCAGTTCGTTTCACCATGGGCTACACGAGTTTTGTTGATGGGCTTGGGTGGCAGGAAGTGACCACCACAATATATATGTATTTTAAGTGTATGTATAAGTATATACTTATAAGTATATAAAATGTATAAGTGTATACTTGTATAGAAGCTACATATTAGGAAGTATATAAGTAAATATATTTATATAACTATATATATTTCTATAGAAGTATTTATAAGAGTATATATTTATATTATACGTATATAGAAGTATATACATATAAGTATATTAGTATGTATAAATTTATAAATATATACATAAGTATCTACTTATAAGTATATAGAACGAATTAGATATATATATATATATATATGTATTTTAAGTGTATGTATAAGTATATACTTATAAGTATATAAAATGTATAAGTGTATACTTGTATAGAAGCTACATATTAGGAAGTATATAAGTAAATATATTTATATAACTATATATATTTCTATAGAAGTATTTATAAGAGTATATATTTATATTATACGTATATAGAAGTATATACATATAAGTATATTAGTATGCATAAATTTATAAATGTATACATAAGTATCTACTTATAAGTATATAGAATGTATAAGTATTGTGTATACTTATATGTACATTTAAATATGTTTGTACTTCTGTACATGTATAAAATACATATTTATCAATATTTATAAATTTATATTGACTTAATAAATTGGATAAATTAATTAGAAGTCCCTATTAGATATTTGACTTATTTTCTAGTCTCTGACAGAGCTGTAACTTATTACAGTAAATATTATCTCTTGTTACAGCATATGTTAAACTTTATTACAGTAAGGACTTTCCTTATTACAGTCAAATATTGTTAATTAATTTACCCTAATAGATTTAGCTAATAATATTTTCTTGCACTAATGAAACTTTCTAATTTGAATATAATTGTTAACCAATATAAATAAAAAAATATTTTTAGTAATATTAAATGTATAAATATACATAAGTATGTACTTATATGTACATTTAAATAAGTATGTACTTCCATACATATTTGAAATACATATTTATTAATATTTATAAATTGATATTGGCTTAATAAATATTAGCCAATAATATAATATTTTACCACTAATAAAACATTCTAAATTAAATATATTTGATAGCCAATATAAATAAAAAAATACTCTTTAGTAATATTAAATATATAAATATACATAAGTATGTACTTATAAGTATATATGATGTAAAAGTATTGTATGTACTTATATGTATATTTAAATAAGTATGTACTTTAAACATCTATAAAATACATATTTATTAATATTTTTAAATTGATATTGGCCTAATAAATATTAGCCATTAATATTTTTTTGCAATAACGAAACTTACTAATTTGATTATAATTGATAACCAATATAAATAAAAATATTTTTTTAGTAATATTAAATGTATAAATATACTTAAGTATGTACTTATGTACTTATATGTACATTTAAATACATATGTATTTCTATTCATTTATAAAATACATATCTAAATGATATCTATACATATCTAATAGATATAAAATATATATATATATACATATCTCAAATACATAGTATGTACTTCTATACTTTTTTATAAGATCGGTTAGGTATATATGTTAATAAAATTAAATCAATTCGTTTAGACTTCTTCAGTACACTAATTTTATATCTAAATAATATTCGATCGATATAAAACTTCAAACATAAGTTAATTAAGAGGTAAAAAATTACGGCACGGCCAGAGCGATGATTGTGACTTGTGAAAACTGACGGAGTTCAATTTGGATTCCCAGTTTGAGCTCGGCGCTCAAATTCACTTTAAGCAAGTTAGTTTTGTTTTGTTTAAAAAGGAAGAACTTAGCTAGGTTTGGGGGTGCAAAATTAGAAATACTATTCCGATCGGCCTCCGGTTTGTTCCAGCATGGTCGGGGCGATGATTGTGACTTGTAGAAAATGACTGAGTTTAATTCGGACTCCTGGTTTGAGCTCGATGCTCGAATTCACATTAGGCTAGTTATTTTAGTTTAAAAGGGAGTGAATAAAATTTTAAAAATTAAATAATTTATTACTTATAGTAGTATTTAATTTTAACTTATTATTGTTATATATCTATTGTAGGTTCCTTCATCGAGTGGCGTCGGAGGAGACGATGACGAGGATTCATGATTTTCTTTTCATTGTTATGAACATTTTATGTATTGTTGTGGGCATTTTATGTTTTATTATTATTGTGGACATTTTATAGTTTTTATTTTTATTATATATGCACAAGTTATTTTGTTTATATATATATATATAATTAAAAAAATAAAGACCGATTAGTGATCGAATTGCTTCGGTCGCTATCAGCGACCGATATCTTCAGTCACTATTTCAGCCACTAATATAGTGATCGACTAGTGACTGAATTTCTTCAGTCGCTATCAACGACCGACCACTTCGGTCACTGTTTCGGTCACTAAAATAGTGACCGATTAGTGACTGAATTGCTTCGGTCGCTATCAACAACCGAAGAAATTTAGTCGCTATTTCGGTCACTACTTTAGTGACTGTTATTGTTACTGAAAGAAGTTCAGTCACTATTCGGTCACTAAATAGTGACCGAAGTGGTCGGTCACTGATAGTGACCGAAGTGGTGAGTCGCTGATAGCGACCGAAAAAATTTGATCAGCGACTTTTTACTTCACCCCAGCTTCACTTAGAACATACAATCTGTGCCTGAACCGGACTACACAATCATCATCTATGGTGACATCCTCCATCTTCACAATTTCAGTCAAATTCTCATCAGTTTTCTGGGCTTCTATTATTTGCCTATATAAAGACGGCTCCACTGTGTTGCTTGCTAACACTGCTCGTCGTTGGCTACTTAGAACAAATAGGGAGTTTTCTGCCACATCTTCATACAGCTTCCATTCTCTTATCATCATGTGACTCATCACTGCTTTTCAACTCAATGCATCTGCAACCACGTTAGCCCTACCCAGTTGATATGCTAAGCTGAAATCATAGTCTTTCAAATATTCTATCCATCTACACTGCCTCAAATTTAAATGTTACTGTGAGAATATGTACTTCAAACTCTTGTGGTCCGTGAAAATCTTAAACCTTTCACCATACAAATAATGTCACCATATCTTTAATGCAAATACAATTGCTGCCAATTCCAAGTCATGTGTGAGGTAATTCTCCTCGTGCCGCTTCAATTGCCTGGATGCATATGCCACAACCTTTCCACACTGCATTAACACTGCCCCAAGTCCTCTCCTGGATGCATCAGTGTACAATACAAAACCACCAGGACCTGACGGTATTTCCAATATCGGAGCTGAAGTGAGCCGCTTCTTCAATTCCATGAAACTGCGCCTGCAATCAGATGACCAAACAAATGGTACCCCTTTCCTGGTAAGCCTCATCATAGGTGCTGCAATCTTGGAGAAATCCTGAATAAATCGCCCGTAGTAACCTACCAAGCAAAGAAAACTCCTAATCTCTGGCACTGACTTTGGTTCCTCACATTTCATAACTGCTTCCACCTTAGCTGGATCCACTGCAACACCTTCACCTGAAATGATATGCCCCAAAAACTGAACTTCCTTTAACTAGAACTCACACTTACTGAATCTTGCAAATAACTGGTACTCCCTCAATGTCTGCAAAGTAGTCCTCAAATGAGCTGCATGTTCTTCTTCTGAAGTTGAATATACTAAGACATCATCTATGAACACCACAATAAACCGATATAGATATGGGTGGAAAATCCTGTTTATCAAATTCATAAATACTGCAGGTGCATTAGTTAGCCCAAATGGCATAACCACAAACTCATAATGCCCATACCTAGTCCAGAATCATGTCTTGTCAATGTCCTCTTCCCGTATCCTTAACTGATGGTACCTCGACCTTAAATCTATCTTGGAGAACACCTTGGCTGACTGTAATTGATCAAACAAATCATCTATCTGTGGAAGTGGATACCCGTTCTTTATTGTGACCTGATTCAATTGGTGGTAATCAATGCTCATTCTTAAACTTCCATTCTTCTTCTTAACAAACAAAACAGGTGCTCCCCACGGTGAGTGACTAGGCCGAATGAAACCTTTCTCAAGCAATTCTTGCAATTGCTTCTTCAATTCTTTCGATTCTGCAGGTGTCATCCTGTAGGGTGCCTTGGAGATTGGCATGCTGCCCGGCTGCAACTCTATTGTAAAATCCACCTCTCTGTGTGGTGCTAAACCTGGTAACTCTTCTGGAAACACATCTGCAAACTCTCTAACCACTGGTACCATATCCACTGTCTTACCTATCTCAACCAGCTAACTGATGCCAAATATGCTACACATCCCGCATTAATCAACTTCCTAGCCTTAAGAGCAAAAATAATAAACTTAGGAGTATAGATTGGCATACCTTGAAACTCAAACATATCCCCTCCTGGATAGCTGAACCTCACTCTCTTCTTTCTGCAATCAACAACTGCCCCATATGCTTCCAACCAATCCATGCCTAATATCACATCATATTCTTTCAACTGTAGTACTTACGATCTGGCTGGCAATTGATTACCTTGGATCATAACAGGAACCTCATCCAAATAGCATGTAGTAAGCATTAAATCCTCGGAAGGGACCTCTACTACAAGCTCACACTGCCTCTCCTCAAATGGATGCACCAAACTATCAATAAAATCTTCAGAAATGAAAGAGTGTGATGCACCCGGATCAATTAACGTTCTAGCAGAGAATTCAAGAAGTGGTATAAACCTTCGATCAGATTCGACGCCTCTGCTTGAGCCCTTGTGATCGCCATCACTCGACCTCATCCTCCTCATCTCTGGTAAGGCGTGCCTCTACCTCGCTCAGCTGAAGGCTGCTATTGTAGACACGCCAATTTTACCCAAATTGGACAAAATCTCGAGTTGCATTGTAACGCCTCAATGTGATTGTCTTTAATTACATTTTTAAGTGATTTCCCCGAATTTCCTGTTTTACTTTGAGACTTTTCAGAATTTTCCTGTCTTTTAAAGCTTTTTAGGACCTTTTAGATAAGTCTACAAAAGAGTCTAGAAAAACCCAAAAAGAATCAGCACACTGTTTGAAATCGCGACCAGACCGGCACACGCGTATTAAATGCCATAAGCGCGACGCCCTGAGGCGACGCAATTCAGCTACCGCCTTACGGGACGCAATGCTTAACCGACGTTAAAGGGCGTCCATGACGGCCGCCGCGGTTAAAAAGTCAACAATTTCAGGCTGTGCCAGAGCGCACACGTTCTGACACCTGTGGCAGGCTCTGAAACGCGTCGTGGTTGTACGACGCGATTCTTAGCCGCCCTGCGCGCACCATGCCCCTGCCAGGCGTCAGAACGATGTTAGTGCGGTGTCAGACTCTGAATCGTGCCCAGACAGCACGCCGCGATTAAGAACTGCCAGTTACAGCGTTACAAATGTTCAGGCGGTTGTTAATTGCGACCAGTATGATGGACGCGTTTTATGGACGCAAATGAGGTCATGGTTGTCAAATCGATTTGACCTCCCGAAATGCGACGACTATGGTCGACGTGATTCTTGAGATCGCTACGCACCGTAATCATCATATTTTGGCAAGTTGATGGGACATCTGGCCGACCTTATGAATCGCGACGTTTCCTGTGGCCGCAATTTTACTTGAAAAATGTCAGCTGGTTTGGACGCGATTTAAAATAGTGAGTCTATATATACAAGCCCCCTCCGCAGCAGTGAGGAGAGAGAGACCTTACCCCCCCAGAGCGGCGAAGCCCTGCCCGTCCAACGCGTCGCCCACCTGCCGTTCCGTTCCATGTCCACCAGAGGTTCCAGTGGGACGATCCTGCTGCCCAGAAGCTGCCGTTTCGGAGCCGGAGGACGATCCACGCCGTTCGCTCCACGACGAGGCGTCGCCATCCGCCATCCGCCACGCTGTTTCCGGGCTCTCACAGCCTTTCTCTCCCCCTGTCCGGGTCACCAGACAACACACACGCACACACGTGCATGTTTCCCTCCCTATCTAGTTAGGGGTTTTTCATTTTCGTAGTTAGAAGGGGCGTCCGCACCATTTTATGTCATGTCCGCTGTCTTCCGTTGTCTTTTTCATTTACTACACGTCCGCCTAATCCGTTTCCATTTCTGTCCTCTTCAGGTACTCCGAGCTGAATCTCCTTCGCCGGCCGGCCAGTGGAAGGAGGAGGAAAGAACCCGCCCCACACATCCCGCTTCTTTTGTACGGGTAAAAAGGTACACATCACCTCCTTTCCTACCCGTCCCTACTTTTGGTACTTTTAGGAAAAGTACCTGGCGATCACGGTTTGTCTTTATTGCTTTTATTGTCTTTTAATCGCCCGAAGGGCCACTGTTTGTTTTATCACCTTTTTTTCACGTGTATCCGTACACGTTGTTGGTGTGGTCTGCTTTTTTGTCCTCCCCATAAGACGGGAGCGGAAAATAGGATCTACAGCTGTTGCGGCTGTTGCTGCTGTGGTGCCCCTCTTCCATAACTAGCTCTTCTTGGATATGGACAATTCCTCTCCAAATGCCCCGGCTGATCACAATTGTAACACTTGAATTCTGCGAGCTGCCTTGTCGTACTTTGATGCGATTCATCCACTTCCGGCTTATAGCTTCGACCTTGCTGAAATCCTTGCTACTTGCCACCTCCTCGGCCTCTAAATATCTTCTTCAGCTTGTTTCCCCACTTGCCAAAGCCCGATGAAGACGCTCCTCCCGAAGGTGCCTTTCCCTTGCTAACACCTGATGATTGTTGTGGAAGTCGAAAACTACCACCACTTGATCTTGATCCGCTGGACTGCCTGGCTTGCACCCACGTGTGCCACTTTTTTCGCCCCACGTGGCGTTTATTTTATTGTGTTTTTATCATTTTTTTAATTCCTTAAATCCATGTTTAGTTGAGTTATTTAGTTGTGTCATTAGTGATTAGTTTTGTTATTAGTGTTTAGAGTTTTATTTCATTTCATTTCATCAGTGTGTGCATGTGTGTTCTATTCGTTCTGTGAAATTTTTTGATTTCTAGGTTGCTGGCGTGAATCACGGCGGGGACAGCTGCCGCCCTTTTGCACCGTTTGGATTTTTTTCGTCGGGTAGGGTTACTGGCTTGAATCGTGTCGGGTATAGCCGACGTGTTTCACACCAGTCTTTTATTTTTCTGAATTTTCTGTGGGGAGGGTTTTTTGTGTTTATTCGCATCCGCCAGACTGGATGCGATTTAGTGTTTGTTATTGTCGTGGCGGCAGAAGTCGACGCGTTTCTGTTTACAGTGTCCGTCCACAGGGACCTCGCGCGGTGCTGACAGCCTTTTTCGGGGCTCTCAGTACCGCGTCTGGGTGACTGGACGTGATTTGTTGATTCACGGCGGCTGCACTCGCCGCGATTTAAACTGTTTACAAAAACGCCTACTTCTGCCATTTGTGCTAAACTGTTGCATTGTGGACATTTTGCATCGGTCGGGGGACCTCCTTCCCTCACATCCTAGGCTCCACACACCTTTCCGGTGAGGGCAAACTCTCCATTGGGCATTCCGTCCCTTTGGACCAGTGAACCTTCTCCCGGAACCCCGTAAGACTTCGTACCCCGTGGATTCCCTCACGGCGGACCGAGCAGGCTGTACCCATTCGGTGAACCGGGTTTTAGTTATCCTATTTGCGTGGTGAGGCTGTGATTCTAGTTGATACCCCGGAGTACTCATCTTCCACCCAGCTAGAATCTCCTCTGGAGTGACACCACATTCATTAATCCACTTAATTAACTGTGCCAACTCCTAAAACAAGCGTCAAGCATTACAACTTGTTTGAACCATGTTGATTGATTAATCTCTGTTCAACTCATTTGATTGCTTGTTTAAGATGGACCATTATGATCATGATGATCCTAACAATATGGACTATGAGGATTATGTTCAGTTTCTATCATCTCAATCCCATGTCCGTCCATCTCGCCACCGTGAGGGACGACCGCCCACTTCATACAGTCACGTGCGCACATCACGCACTGACCACAATGATGTCTACTCACATTCATCACCAATCTGAACCCGGCAAGAGCCTATCCCCCAAGATCCTACTGTGCAACATGTCCTTAATGGACTAGATCAGCTCACACCTCAAGAACTTTGTATGGTACAATCATTGGTTGAGGGTGTGACTCCTTCCACGACTCCTTCTCTAGCTTCTTCCCCTAGGCACCCGCCTATGTATATCCTGGCGACTTCGCCACGTTCTCCTGTACATCCATCGACACCTCGGCACCCTAGCCACTCGCACGTCCGTGCTCCGGTCCGTATAGACCGTCCCTCACAGGCCCAGCAGCCCCTCACTTCTCCAGAACATGCTCTTCTCCGGAGATTGAACACTCTGGAGAATCAAATCAATGAATTTTCAAATTCCAAGGGTAACCCCGTTGCCGCCATGCCGGCTCTCCCAAAAATTTACATTCCTCCTTCGGAGATGCCATCGTACCGACTGTACAATGGCACGGGTAATCCCTACATTCACGTCAAAGAATTCCTTTATGAGTCATCGCGCTGGCAACGTGACCCTATCACGTTGGCATATTTATTTAGAAAATCTCTTGACGGCCCTGCGCTCGAATGGTTCTACTCTCTAGAGCCAAGTGAGGCAGGAGACTTCCGCTCCCTTCATAAGAAATTCCTTCAGAGGTACAAAGACCGCGTCAGCCCTTATCTCTCTATCACGGATCAAACATCCGAGAAGATGGAGGCTGACAAGGCCTTTGTAAAATTTGCTGACCATTGGAGGTCCATGGCCCTGCGCCTATAGTATGAGCTCTCGGAGTCAGAGCAAGTCAAAATAATCATTTCAAACTCTACTCCAAGGTTCAGGCACATCCTGGCCATGAATCAAATCACCTCCATGGAGGAGCTCTACGAGCGGGGACGTTACATCCAGACACATCTGATGGACTCCCTGATCGCAAAACTTTTTCATTATCCAGAGCAGAACGAATCAGTGGATGCCATCCACTATCCACCTCACCATTACACAACATCCACATCATATGCGCCTCTGCATACCCCCATTTACCATGGCATGCCGCCACCCAGCGTCCACTGATTCGTCCTTTCCGGACTCAGCAACCTCCAACAGGGTCCTACGATGCCCCCATATATGAAAAAGCTCCCGTGCCCTACGTTGCACCTGCGTCGGCTCCCATGCCGATTCCCATGCCTCCACCACAACAACCACAACAACCACAAAAACCACCACTTCCACCACAGCCTGTTGCTCGGGCTAAAGTTGCCAGTTGCCAACTCATCTGCGAAACCACTTGGTGCTATGACGATGAACCTTCTGAGGTCACGTTCGTATGCCATTTACCTACACCTCCCATATTGCCATCCATTGCTATTAAGCCTTCCATAATTAAGCCTCCACCTACCATTACACCAACTATTACACCTCCCATACCGCCAATACCCTTGGCAGCCGAACCCGAGCAACCCCTTGCTATCACACCCATTACACCGCCATCCATTACGCCTCCACAGGCCATACAACCTTCCGCCCCATCCACCCCCACTCCCATTCACCGGAGCAAGGGCAAATCTTTAAGGAGCAAGAAGCGTCAGCAGCAAAAGAAGGAAGTCCCGGGACCGGGCATGCTTTTTGAGTTTCACGATTTTATCCCCCGCATGCCAGTCATCATTCGCATACCGGGCATATTTTCCCAGCGGCAGTCCTCTCTACCAATCATTCCAGTCCCAGGACTGGGCATGTTTTCTAAACATCATGATCACATTTCCTGCATGCCGGTCATTGTTCGTATACCGGGCATTTGTAATGAGCGGAAGTCTTTCCTTCCAATTTCGACCATCAAGAGGCCCTCTTTTAAAAATATGCCAATCATTCAAGTTGCCAGCCAACGCCGATTTCGAGTACTCATAGGGAATCTCTCCCTCCAGGCTCTCATGACCCCGCATACTATCATTGTGAATCTTCCCACTCCAATCGAGGGGTCAACCATCCAGATTGTGCTTACGCACGCCAGAGCCAAATCCTTGGCACAATCCATTGCTCAAGGGGTCATGCCCCTCTCCATCTCCAATGCCATACAATCTTTGGGCACGGTCCCCTTGTTGTTGCTTCCAAATTACACAGTGGAACCTCCCACGTTTTCATCAAGTATCATTTCAACGGGGTTACCACTCACACTTGAAACTCCAATGGAAGCCAACGCTTCTTTATTGTTGCCTCCAACTTTATCGGTGGAACTCCACACCCTTTCAATTAACCATATTTCAAGGGAGTTACCACTGTTGAACCTTTCCACTCCAGTGGAGGCCACACCTATGCAGATTGTGCTCACGTACTCCGAAGCCAAACCATTGGCACAATCAATCATCTACTGGGGCATGCCCCCTCTTTTGTCACATTCCATATCATCGCTGGGCACCGTCCCCTTATTGTTGCTTCTAACTTTACCGGTGGCACTCCCCACCTTTTCATTGAATTTTATTCCAAGGGAGTTATCACTGTTTATTGAATTTCCGTCAGAAGTCCACAATTTTCCTTTAATCTTTGAGAGTCGTTCAGTCTCTGCGAGAAGAGCACGTCCATCCGCCCGCTGGGCAAGATTTGTGAGGAGGTACTTGAGGGTCCCAACGCCAACCCCCAAGTCTAAATCTGATCGCCGGGCACGGCAACAGGTCAGGGGACCTTCACCCCCCTCTTTTTTTGAATCTTCTTTTATATTGCCTAGTACAGACCCGTGGGTTCTCCACGTTCCCTCCCCACGGGAGGCGTTTTATTTTCATCTGTTTTATGATCCTTTAGCATACACCGGGCATCACGCCCATTTTTGTCCATCTAGTGCCCCACGTGGCACATCTTTTAGCACCTTACGTTGTGCACCTTCCATGTCGGCCCCTCACGGCCCTTTTATTTCTTCATGTTATCCGGGCCATCCGGATTTTGTTTCCTACCCAGGGCATCACACCCTACCTTTCCTCCAAACCCCTCCGGGCCCTCCGGAGTTTCCACAGTCTTTTCCTCATGTTTGCCCCTGTGTTTTTAATCGGGTCCTTCGATCCTTCTCGCACTGTTTTCGGAGCTTTAGTCCCCACTTATGTTTTTAAATTCGAATAAAAAAATGTAAATTCGTGTAGACCCTCAAGTCTCGCCCCAACAGAGGGCATTCGTCCTTTTGTAGTCTTCGCATCTCCATTTTAATCGGGTCCCTCGACCCTTCTCGCACTGCTTTCGGGGCTTCAGTCCCCACTTATGTTTTTAAATTCGAATAAAAAAGTGTAAATTCTCTTAGGCCTCTGAGTCCCGCCCCTAGCAGGGCATTCGTCTTTTGTTTTCTTGTCACCCCCATGTTTTTCAATCGGGTCCTTCGGCCCTTCTCGCACGTGTCCTTTTAATTTTGAATAAAGAATTTTGTCAATTCCCTTAGACCTCCCGAGTCTGGCCCCCAACGCAGGGCACATCCGCCCCAGCGCAGGGCATGGGCATTCGTTTTTCTTTATCCCTCCAAATTCCTTACTTTAAAAATTTTTATCTACCAAGTGTCGAGAAAATCCCTAAAAAGATGAAATTTTGTTTAGCATTGCCATGCTGTCCCAGTATTTTTTTCGTTATGATAACTCCGCGCCAGAAGTCCCGCACTCTCTCCCGGGTCATTAAGGTTTGCCCTGGGCATGGGCATCCGCACACACTTCACGGCGCCCACAACCGTTTGCTCCCGGTAGACACCGTCACCGTCACAGCCGCGCCTGAAAGGCACACAAAGTCTATTTCTCCTCCTATTCGGCAGAAGTATGGGTAGTATGGGTAGCTGGGCAAAGGGAACCTTCCTGAAGCACCCTCCTGACGAAGGGGAAGTCTTTAACCGAATGGGCAGAATCAGAATCCAATCAAAATGAATTTCCAATGCATGTCAAGAGGGCAAAGTCCCCGCGGAGATCCAAACGAACCCGGCCGTATGCATGCAACAATCAAAAATCAAACCAATCAAATCAACAGGGCATGTCAAGAGGGCAAAGTCCCCGCGGAGATCCAAATGGACCCGATCGTAAGCATGTCCCTACAATTCAATGGTCATTTAATCACTCAAAATTCCAAAATATGATTCCAAAGCCCGAGCGCTTCATGAGACCAATCCCTTTTGACGGTTGTGCTAAGGAATGAACCCGAACCCCGACTACCAGAATATCCATATCAAGCTTGTCTCCAAGCTTCCTTTTCTTTTCTAGACTTAAGTTGTCTATCTCAGGCATGGTTTTGATGGTTACACAGTTAACCAAAAGCAATCAGCTCGTGGGCGCCACGTTAAAACGCACGCCCTACTATGGGCTTTCCTTTAATGACACGGGAGTCAACAAGGACCCCTTCGCCGGTCAATCTTCATAATTTCAATGCCACCATGGCATGGCAATGTTTCAAAATTCCACAAAAAAATCAAATATTCCAAAATTCCAAAAGAAATCAAATATTTTCAAAATCACAAACAAATCCAAATATTTCCAAAAACCAACTAAAAAATCAAATATTTTCAAAATTTCACAAAAATCAAATATTTCCAAAACTCACACAAAAATCAAATATTTCCAAAACTCCGGAAAAAAAAATCAAATACTTTTCAAAATCTCACAAAAAATTCAAATATTTTCCAAAACTCCATAAAAATTCAAATATTTTCAAAACCTCACAAAAAAAATTCAGATATTTTCAAAACCAACGAAAAGTTCAAATATTTTCAAAGTCTCAAACAAATTCAAATTTTCCAAAAAAAACAACACAAAAATTTAAATACTCTCAAAAAAATCATGATGGTATTGCACAAGGCAATCGCCTTCTTTCTGCGTCAGATCGAAGCAATCCTTCCAATCTTGGGTTCCTCCCACCTTGCACTTTATCTTTGGCCAAGTCCACTTATCCGCATGGTTAAAACAAACCAATTGAATGAGCCATGCTTGTTGTTTGAACGCTTTATCCATGCTGCATGCTCCATGCTAAATGCTATTTTCAATTATGTTTGTTTTTTCTTGGCTAACGAGTTTTGAGCGCAGGATTCAAGTCATCTCATCTGGCGCAACACTGGGCATCGCTGCCTTCACCATCAGTTATCTGCATCTACTATACGGTATACTTATTAGAGCCTGTCAAGGACCTTGAGGCTTTAATGAATCTGGAGTTTGAGTTCCCCTTCACTGCCGAAAAACGAGGATAATTCCAGAGGATTCTTGCTTCTAAGGTAGGCCGTTGGCTGAAGATGGGGGATGACGGTTCCCATGGTACCTGAGGGACGATAGTTCCCAATTTTGGATAAAAGGATGAACGACAGTTCCTGCAAGGAGGGGCGACAGTTCCCATGGGTATCCTGACCCCTTTCCAGTACAACAATATTATCCTTGATTATCTTATATTTTGTTTTGTTTTATGAGTCTTTTCTTTTAGCCTAGCATGCATTCACGTAGGTTAACAGGAAGATTGTTGGAAAGCCTTAGATGCAAATAGGAATTTCAGAGAAAATCATTTGAAAAGCTTAATTAAAGATAATCACTTGGTCCGTCAATTCCAAAGCAACCCGATAATTCCACTCTGAGTCCAGTACTCAGTTTATTATAAAGTTGTTTGGAGATGTTCTTTTCGGAGAGAAACTCATCCATCCTGGATCTTTTCCTTTACTTTACTTTCGATCCACCTACGGCCATGGCAGCCCCATACGCAGGTGAAACCTAATGGATTACGTCCTTAGGTACTTCCCGACGGCGGAAGTTGATCTCGCATTTGTCTTTACTTTGTATTTTAGTTATCTACGATGGTACAGTTTCCTCTCCAGAAGAGTTTCCGAAGAACAACGTTATTTTAAATTGACAAACAGCTCCAGTCTGTGCCTTAAAAGGGCGTGTCTCATTACACCTTGACGCTTACTTTTCAGTTGTTTTGCTTTCGCTTTACTCCTTACAAAGCAAACGCCAAGGCAAGGCATCTGTAGACACGCCAATTTTACCCAAATTGGACAAAATCTCGAGTTGCATTGTAACGCCTCAATGTGATTGTCTTTAATTACCTTTTAAAGTAATTTCCCCGAATTTCCTGTTTTACTTTGAGACTTTTCAGAATTTTCCTGTCTTTTAAAGCTTTTTAGGACCTTTTAGATAAGTCTACAAAAGAGTCTAGAAAAACCCAAAAAGAATCAGCACACTGTTTGAAATCGCGACCAGACCGGCACACGCGTATTAAATGCCATAAGCGCGACGCCCTGAGGCGACACAATTCAGCTACCGCCTTACGGGACGCAATGCTTAACCGACGTTAATGGGCGTCAATGACGGCCGCCGCAGTTAAAAAGTCAACAATTTCAGGCTGTGCCAGAGCGCACACGTTCTGACACCTGTGGCAGGCTCTGAAACGCGTCGTGGTTGTACGACGCGATTCTTAGCCGCCCTGCGCGCACCATGCCCCTGCCAGGCGTCAGAACGATGTTAGTGCGGTGTCAGACTCTAAATCGCGCCCAGACAGCACGCCGCGATTAAGAACTGCCAGTTACAGCGTTACAAATGTTCAGGCGGTTGTTAATTGCGACCAGTATGATGGACGCGTTTTATGGACGCAAATGAGGTCATGGTTGTCAAATCGATTTGACCTCCCAAAATGCGACGACTATGGTCGACACGATTCTTGAGATCGCTGCGCACCATAATCATCATATTTTGGCAAGTTGATGGGACATCTGGCCGACCTTATGAATCGCGACGTTTCCTGTGGCCGCAATTTTACTTGAAAAACGTCAGCTGGTTTGGACGCGATTTAAAACAGTGAGTCTATATATACAAGCCCCCTCCGCAGCAGTGAGGAGAGAGAGACCTTACCCCCCCAGAGCGGCGAAGCCCTGCTCGTCCAACGCGTCGCCCACCTACCGTTCCGTTCCACGTCCACCGGAGGTTCCAGTGGGACGATCCTGCTGCCCAGAAGCTGTCGTTCCGGAGCTGGAGGACGATCCACGCCGTCCGCTCCACGACGAGGCGTCGCCATCCGCCACGCTGTTTCTGGGCTCTCACAGCCTTTCTCTCCCCCTGTCCGGGTCACCAGACAACACACACGCACACACGTGCATGTTTCCCTCCCTGTCTAGTTAGGGGTTTTTCATTTTCGTAGTTAGAAGGTGCGTCCGCACCGTTTTATGTCCTGTCCGCTGTCTTCCGTTGTCTTTTTCATTTACTACACGTCCGCCTAATCCGTTTCCATTTCTGTCCTCTTCAGGTACCCCGAGCTGAATCTCCTTCGCCGGCCGGCCGGTGGAAGGAGGAGGAAAGAACCCGCCCCACACATCCCGCTTCTTTTGTACGGTTAAAAAGGTACACATCACCTCCTTTCCTACCCGTCCCTACTTTTGGTGCTTTTTAGGAAAAGTACCTGTCGATCACGGTTTGTCTTTATTGCTTTTATTGTCTTTTAATCGCCCGAAGGGCCACTGTTTGTTTTATCGCCTTTTTTTCACGTGTATCCGTACACGTTGTTGGTGTGGTCTGCTTTTTCGTCCTCCCCGTAAGACGGGAGCGAAAAATAGGATCTACAGCTGTTGCGGCTGCTGCTGCTGTGGTGCCCCTCTTCCATAACTAGCTCTTCTTGGATATGGACAATTCCTCTCCAAATGCCCCGGCTGATCACAATTGTAACACTTGAATTCTGCGAGCTGCCTTATCGTACTTTGCTGCGATTCATCCACTTCCGGCTTATAGCCTCGACCTTGCTGAAATCTTTGCTACTTGCAACCTCCTCGGCCTCTAAATATCTTCTTCAGCTTGTTTCCCCACTTGCCAAAGCCCGATGAAGACGCTCCTCCCGAAGGTGCCTTGCCCTTGCTAACACCTGATGATTGTTGTGGAAGTCGAAAACTACCACCACTTGATCTTGATCCGCTGGACTGCCTGGCTTGCACTGTTCTTTCTAATATTACTGCTCTTTGGGCTGCCTCTTCCACTGTCCCACACATCAAAGGATTCACTGCATCTTGTAACTCCGGCCTCAGCCCCCGAATAAAGTACTCAACCATCATTGCATTGTTAGTCACCACATATGGTGCATACCTGCTGAAGGCCATGAACCTCATATGATACTCCAACACCGACAAATTCCCTTGCTGAAGTGTTTTGAATTGCTCCATTTTGGCTTGCTGAATTTGCACCGGAAAGAAGGTGTTGTTGAATACTACAAGGAACTCCGGCCATGTAATTGTATCTTCTGCTCTTCCGGTGAACACAGTTTGCATCTTGAGTCTCCACCACTCTTGTGCGAATCCTCTCAACTGGTAAGTAGCCAAAATGACTCTATCCGCCTGTGGACATCTCATTATAGCAAACACCCTTTCTATTTCATGTACCCAATGTTCAGTTGCATCCGGATTCGGACCTCCCGGGTATGTAGGTGGCTGCAACTGCAGGAACCTCTCCACTAACACCATGGACTCCTCCACACTCGCTGACCGCACTGGTGCAACTGGAGGCACAGGTACTACAGGTGGTACCTCTGCTCCAAAGTGTGGTGCTAGGGGTGCTGACACTACCTCCTTCTGTACTGGTGGTACTCCCACTGGCTGAACCGGTGGCTGCTGGTCTAACCGTGTCAGAATCTGAGTGATATTGTCCCATAACCTATCTATCATTTGGTTTGTGCTCTCCTCGGGTTCATCACCACCACCTCCCCAATCTCTCCTATCGGCCATTTATAAACATGCACATACAACATTCCAAATCCACACAACACACAAGCATATCATTACAAAAATAGGGCCAACTACCACCAGTAGACTATAGTATGGAACATACTATGTACATTTCCTGTTCTTTCATATTTACATCGACCTTGCTCTGATACCAACTGTGACGGTCCTCGCCATTCAGGCCCGTTAACCCAATAACGTGCCCAACACGACTCCGCCTCCCGCGATCGGGCCGAAGCCTCGTAAGGGATATCAATACACATGTCCGTGAAAATATAAAGAAACACGCTGAGCATATATAAGATTCCATTTCTCACATATATTCACATGAAATGTATATACTCAGTTCCATATCATAGTCATTAAACAAGTACAACAGTCTGGGACAAACCCCAAGGCTCTACAAGTAAAAGTATTACTCTGCTGGTGGTGAAGGCCCGACTCCACTATGATGCCGACCGAAACTAGAAGATGGATGGGAACCCTCCTGCTCTCATTCACCTAGAAGAAGAAGGGGTGAGCCGCACAAGTCACTGGCTCAGTAGGGTAACTCCCCCAAAGCCGATAAACACAATGTACAATAGATAAGACAAGCAAAGCTGTAAAGCATCTAAAGTAAATAACACCTACGCATGATGCTACATCTGTAAATTAAGTAAACGGCAAACCACAAACATGTGTACAAGCTACAGAAGGGAAAGCCACACACGAGTCACGATAACTGGTTCGCGACACCAGCCACTAACTTAGACAAACAACAAAAGTCCACCTCTCAGTCTCCCAGCTACGGACGAAAGGTCCAGCTACCGCTCCACCTCAACAAGGTCAAGAACTGTGGAGACAACTAACACCACTCCTGCAGACTACACCACTGCAGGCCCAAGCCTGACACCTTTAGGGACTCTGGACGAGAACCTTAAAGTGAGGCACTGAAAATAGGACTAGCTGGGGACCAGTATGTCTACTGGTGTTCGTCCCCTAACCACGAGCGTGCTACAAGCAACCGCATACCCACAAACACGAGTTGCTGCCCCTTGTCGTCTTTCCCTCAGCCGGATGTACAACTCAAACTCATGACTGAGGGTGTCCAAGAAGACAACTCAGACCTTGACGGTACTCACTATACCGGGATTGTAACATCCCTGTTACCCTTTGGGTCAGCTGCTCTCGGTTGGGATCGTGACATGCAGGGCCGTCGCCTTCTGAAGGCAACGTAGGTAGCCGTCGCGTTCTGGATTGGAACGTGCCGTCCGCCCATGTCGCGACTTGGCTCTGACAGCAAACGACAGTTTTGTCATTTTGTTGTCTGGACAGCGCTTACACGTGTTGGATTGCATGCATGATCGCGACGAATTGGTCCGTCGCGATCAGGTGTCAGTTGTGCATGCACACCACATGTCGGGTTTGACTGTCAGGGCTGCAGGCGACTTGAGTTCGTGACATAGCGTGGTGTCGCGTTAGGCTTCGTAACGCGACGACCAGGGCCGTCGTGTTCTCAATGTCTGAGCTTTAGTGCTCAACCCCGAGAGCACAGCCTCTTTTTGGCAATTGCTCTATGTTCCTCCCCTCTGTGGTGTCTCTTTGTGTTGGTGTGCTCTGTGGGGAGCTTGGATGACATTTGTGCTTGGACTTTGGGTGATCTTGTGAAGGTAAGTGCTTGCTTTAGTGAAATTGGTTGTGTGTGTGTTGGGTTGTTGTGCTCCTCCCTCATTTCTTCCCCTTCTTCTTCTTGCATGGTGTAACGCTTCCCTTGGTGCATGAAGGAGGAGACCGAGCTCGGTTCGTGGGCGGTGCATGGAGCATTGGAGCTCGGAGGAGGAGGAGTGCAAGCTTGTTTGAAGGCCCTTCTAGGGTGTTTCTCTAATTTGAGGTAGGGACCCAAACCTCCACCTAGTTCTTCATGCTAGGTCCCAACCCCAATTCCAAGCCTAGACTTCATGCTAGGAGTTTTCTTGGCTCAGATGATCCATTTGTGATGTCTGCATGGTGTGGTTTGCATGGCTTTCATGTTTGGATGGGGGTTGGTGTTAGGAGGTGCATGTGCTTGTGTGAGGTTCATGAGAGTGTAGCCTTACTTCCTTGCATACTTGGGGTCTTCTTGAGGGTGGTTTGATCTTATTTGAAGTATTTTCATCGTGTGGCATGCTTCTCTTTCCCCCTTGTACCATGTGGAGTGTTTTGGGGTTCTTGGAGTGCTCTGTCTGAGCACTTGGCTGTGGTCACGACGGGCTTCCCAGTCGTGACCAGGTCGCGACGTATCGTGGCGTCGCGTTACCATGAAACCTGTCACGTCTAGCCAACGTGACGAGGTACGTGGCAGCCTTCTAGGTTTCGGGGTCTTACTGGATCGCGACCGTCTTCACCGCCTTCTCCGTCGCGATGAGATCGCGACGGGGTATGCGTCGCATCCAGAAGGCCGGGTTTGTTGTGGCGACCGTAGCCGTCGGGATGCTATCGCGACGAGCTCGAGGGTCGCCTTCCGGTTTCTTGTCGCGACAGACAGGTCTGTCACATTCTGGTCGCGACAGGCTGATACATCGCCTCTCTGACCGAGAGCCTGTCGACCTATTTGTGTTCCGTTTTAGCTTCCGCTGCGACTCAGTTTACTTGGCACCTGTGCTGTTCCTAGTGCAGTGCTACTCTAGTCTCTTCACCTGATGCTAGGTACTTGAGGGCTTGTCTACGAGACAGGTTGTTACCGTTACCTGGGACCCCCATCCCTGGGTGCCTATTAGAGGGAGTTCTCCACGCGGCGGACGTGCTTGAGTCATGGGCTCGGAGAGGTAGGGGAAAATGGTGGAGATAGCGGCATAGTGTCATTTGCAGAGCTCTCTTAGCTGGTCTGGTTCTCTGAGGTAGTTGTGGTGCTCTTGCGGTGCGGACCAACTAGTCCTTTCTCACTGCCTCACTCTATGTGGTTTCGGAACCATTTAGAGGGGTCAGGCGTGGGACCGTAGTCCGGCCAGACAACGGCAGTTGTGGTTACTTGTCTACTGCGTCTCACTCCGACGGGAGGGGAGACCTAGACTTGTAGTCGAGGGTAAGGTGTGTGGCACTCCTGACTGCTTGACTAGTGTAGCGTACTGTAGCTAGTGTGTTTGTCCAGGCAGTGTCTACTGTCTGTGTTTACAGCTGGGTTTCTTGTGGTGCCTCGGTTTACACGGGTTTCCGGTCCCAACGCGTAGCCTAGACCGATGACCGTGTAGTTACTTTCACGCTTTCGCACTTTACTCTGTTTAGTAGAATAGAATTTACTGCTTTATTTAAATACTGCACTTAGTTCTATTCTGCACTTAGTTCTATTCTGCTGTTAGAACCAGTGGGAGATTGGTAGTCCCTACTGGGCTTCTTTGTGAAGCTCATGCCCTTCCTTTTAGGTGAGGCTTCATAGAAGCTCCCTCCGAGACGGACTGAGGAGATGGGCCCGTAGTAGTCGGCGTCTTTAGTGGCAGTGTTCCCCCAGCACTTGTACTTCACCCTCGGGGTATGCCCCTAAGGGACGTGTTCCTTCCCTTTATTTCTGTACTTGTACTTTGCTTACTTTGGAACTTGTACTAGATTGTTACTTAGAGTTGAGTTCCTTCTTCTACTTGTGGTGCACTTTAGTACATTTTTTATTATTTATCTCTATTGCATATCTTGTTAGACCGATCTGTTAGCCCTTCCGGGTCTCTGGGCCAGTGGGCGGCAGTCCCGACATTCGGATCCTTGGTGGGAGCCGGGGGTCTAGGTGTCGGGGTTGTTACAGTGGTATCAGAGCAAGGGTTCTATCAAGACTTGTAGTGGAAATAAGTAATAACGTAAAGTCCCTTAGGAAGTACAAGTAACACTACTAAGACACTGGAGTTTATCTGTTAACTTCTTATTGTGTCTGTTTTGCAGAACATGCCTCCACACACTCGTAGGCAGGCTCGGGACGTGGTGGAGCGTCAGGAGTTCGAGTCGGACGGGTCGGTTGCAGCCGAGCACGTGCCGACTGACGCTCCGCCTCAGCAGTTAGAGCAGTCTGGTGTTCAGCAGTCGCAGGGCGTTCCGTTGCAGCAGGGACAGCCGCAGAAACAGCAGTGGTTTCCACCCCCGCCCCTACCGGCCGTCATGGAGCAGTGGTGGAGAGCTATGTTCCAGGGTCCGTGGCAGTACCTGCCTCAGCAGCAGTACTAGCAGTACCCCCAGCACCCTCAGTACCAGCCGTACTAGCCGTACCAGCAGATGCCGACAGGAGGTCAGCAGTTTGCAGAGGTGGCATCCGAGGAGCAGCTACCACCGACCCCGCAGACAGCACCAGTTCAGCCAGAGGTACCCCCAGTGGTACGGCAACATACTCCAGTTGTAACGCCCCGACGCGGAATATCGGAGCGGGATTACAGTTATTAAAGAGTACATAGCGAGAAATAAATGACAAACCATGTCACAATTGAAATAATTCCAAATAAAATCCAACTTCATTGATAATTCATCAACTAACTATTACATCAACGTATCAGAGCCAAAACTAGGGCCCAGAGTACTTTATTGAAAAAATAAACTAATACATACGGACTAACTGACTCATTATATACTAATTGACTACTACTAGACAGCACTAGTCACAGAAAGGTCACTCCTGAGCCTCCTCATCGGTCCCATCCTCGTGAGTGTGGTCATGATCCGACTCACCTGAAGCACATTAAATATATATGCAGGATGATCGAATAACGCCCAGTAGGACTTAATATCTCGTGAACACAAGCATGCTTTAAATAGTTAATGTTTTAATGGCAGGCTAACTAGAGAGTAATGTCACATAGAGCATGTCATGATAACAAGAGAACAATAGCAATTGGCACAGGGAAAATAGTACAACGAGAACGACAATAAAATGTCCATGTAACGTTATAACATGTAAAGTTGCACAACGGTGCACTGGTAACGATCACGCTTGCACTTGTAGAGATAGTACTTTGATTGTCATAGATTAATCTAGATAGTAAACTGGCACTGGATGCATGCCGTAACACATACTTGATCATTTTAACTCCCATGGGTACTGGCACTTTTCGGGCGCTCCTCCCAGGACCAGATCGGGCCCTATTGCGCTAGAATTAGTCATTTCTTTATCTTAGACAATCACAAGAATGGCCAATAGAGTACCAAGAAGAGATGAGAGAGTACTAGACGAATAGACGAGAGGGTAGAGAGAACGTGAACAGATAAGAGGATATGGACTTTAGATGATATAGGGACAATTCTGTAAAACAACGTGAAATTTTGATAGTAACGGTTGCACAGCACCAGGTCGGGTGCCGGCAGTCTGATAGAAGTCACAACCGCCCACTAGCTGTGCTATGTACACAGGTTAGATGGTCCGGCATGATCAAAAGATAAGGAAAGAACACACTAAGGCCATGGATCGTACTGATCCCTAAGGTGTAACGAGTTTTGGGGTACAACCAGCTCGTTGACTAAGGACCTGTGCCAAAGCCAAGAAGACTTACGGAGGTCTTGACAAGGAGTCCCTGGCCCAGTCGAGAGTCTTCCCGATGGAGAGGTGGTCCAAGTCAAGAGAAATTGTATAGAAAAATGGGTCTGTCGTGCCTCGAGTGCTCGAAGGCCGAGGGAAACGGTAATGGTGTTTGAACCACGCGATTAAAACAAAGATAAGTCCATTAAAAACAAATAGGATATTAAGTAAATAGTTAACTCCATTACTAGATATATTATTGAGCAATTTAACAAGGTTTCGTGGCAATCATTCATGTATAGTGTGTGCATGTGTAAGATAATCACGAGAGCAAGATTGATCGTGCACACATCTTTTATTTGATTAAAAATAGGTGAATAATACTCAACATTCTTACAGTGCATGATTTGGGTTTAGCAAGGATAAATGGGGCAATTAGCAAGGTTATACAAGCAAATCAGGGTTTGGGTCGCTCTGTTAAGGTCACGACGTAGGGTTAGGTCGCGTTCAGGTCGCGACATAGAGTCGGGTCGTGATCAGGTCAAGTCGCGATAGGGTTTCTTGTTGCATTCATGTCGCGGCACGGTGTCCGATCGCGTTCTGCTGAACCGGGCACTGGAGTGAACCGGGAGACAGGTCGCGACCAGTCGATCCGTCGCGTTCATAACACGTCGGACCCCGGTGTCGTGACCCCTCTGAGATCGCGGCGTATCGTGCCGTCGCAACCCCAGGAGGTGGCCCGAGCCCAGAAAAGAGGGATTTGCCCTTTTTCCAGGTGGGTCTTCCTGACACATAGCTATTCAAAATTCGATAATTAATCATGTAGAGGTCCAAAAGCATGAAACCAGTTTTAAACGAAAGTAGTCATATAGATCTATCAACATGAACGATTAATTTGAAAATAGACAAGGTTTAGACATGTTGTGATCAAGTTACATTTCGATGACCTAAACATGCTCAGTCAAGGTTCAACGAATTAATCAGAGATGGATCCACAATGAAATTTAGGCAAACTAAGGGCGTTTGAAAGCTATCATGATGTATAATGTATGAGAATTTTCTCATGGCATGAAGTCAAGTATACACGAGGTTTACAAGCAAACATGAAGGGTCAGGTGCATAGATCTGACAGAGATTCAAAGAATTAATTCTCCCTCATGGGAGATCGAAATAGAGTGAAAACAAAGGGCTTTTGCTCGGGATCATGAACTCTTCCTAGGGTAATGTTTACACAAGTTTGGCTTGAGAGATTGCCTACCTTTGCTAGCAGTAAAGAAAACCCCTAGTTGGTGACGAAAATAAAAGATCCTCCTATGATCCAAGCCTTCTCCCCTTGCTCTCCTCGTCCAGAACTCCTCCACTTCGGTCTCCAAAGCTCCAGCCACGTTCTATGGGTTGGTGACCGATTTGGGGGTGCTATGTTGGCTAATAGAGTCCCTCCTTCCATAAGACTCCTTCCTTTCCTAAAACTCCGAATTTCCTTCTTTATCTCCCACTTTCTCTCATTTATCCTCCTAATAGGATTGGGAAGGGATCCAATTTCATGGGTAAAGGTTTAGGGTAAGTCTAAACTCTTTTTAGGATAGATATGAGTTGCTTAAATATTTATCTTACCCCTTTCACTATTTTCTATTATTTTTACTCCGAATTTAACTTAATTTCCTCTCATTCCATGTTGGGCTCTTCACTTTTGGGCCCATTTTTTAGGCTTGGACCAATAGTATAACCTATTTCTAATTTAGTCTTAATGGGTTATGATTTAAATCATTCTAATTATATTTATTCCCCTTTTTATTCAATTAAATCTATTTCCCTCATTTATTAAAAATAAAACTTTTATTTTATTTGAATTTTAAAAATCAAGGGTGCTACACCAGTAGTAGCAGCAGCCCCTGAGGACCGCACCGCACTTCTGGAGAGGTTTCTTCGTCTTCGACCTCCTACTTTTTCTGGTGACCGTGATCCTAACAGGGCAGAGAGTTGGGTCCATGAGCTCAAGCGCACCTTCGAGGCCATGGACTGTGCAGAGCAGGATCAGGTCAGGTTGGCAGTTTATCAGTTGAAGGGGTCAGCCCATGAGTGGTGGAGGGCAGTGAGGCAGACCAGTTTTCAGGGTAGGAGGTTGGTCCAGATCACTTGTCAGGAGTTCCTAGTGGTCTTTCACGGTGAGTTCCTCCCCGACTACGCTTGCCGTGAGAGGAGGGACCAGTTCCACGAGTTGGTACAGGGAGACTTGATCGTGGCGTAGTACCACCAACATTTTCTACAGCTTCTTCGACACGTTCCCCACGTGGCCTCTAGTGAGAAGGCTCATACAGAGTGATTCATTAGCGGGCTACGCTCAGACTTGAGGTGGGCCATGGCTGGTCACCTCTGTGACACCTTGGCGGTGGCAGTGGCGAGAGCTACGGCCTTGGAGCGGGAGTGTCGTTTTCAGCCACAGCAGAGTGGAGGCTCAGGGAGGTCTTCTCCATACCAGCGCCCTCCGGGCAGTCAAGGGAGTGTTTCCTCTTCTTCTTCTTCGGGGACAGGCGGTGCTGGCCTGACCTCAAAGTTGAAGAAGTTGTTCTCCCGTGGTGGGGGAAAGTGCCAGTACCAGCAACAGTAGTGACATCAGCTGGAGCAGCAATTTGTGGAGCAGTCTGTGCAGCAGGGAGCAGAGCAGAGCACGGGTTGTTTCCATTGTGGGCAGCCAGGTCATTATAGGCGAGAGTGTCCGTTGAGGCAGCAGCAGCAGGCACCTCAGGCGCAGTACCGTCCACCCCAGCCGACACAGCGTCAGCAGCAGTAGGGCCAGTTTCAACAGCCACAACAGTGCCAGCAGCAGTAGGGCCAGTTTCAGCAGCCACAGCAGCGCCAGCAGCAGCAGCCACAACGAGGACGCGGACGTGGTCGGGTGATGAACATCACCAGAGAGGAGGCGGAGGCCTCTAATCTAGTTGTCAGTACGGTTCCCATCCTTGGTAGAGATGCTAGAGTTTTGGTTGACCCGGGTGCGACGCACTGTTTTGTTTCTGAGGAGTTCTTTACTACCTTGTCTGAGTTTGTTCTGGAGCGGGCCTGTGACCTTGCAGTTGAGCTGTCGACGGGTGACTTTGTGCGTAACCTTGGTTACTTGGAGGGTGTCACCGTCGAGGTATAGGGCCACCAGCTGCCATCCAGACTGTTTGCCTTGCAGCTTCACGACTTCGATGCCATCCTTGGTATGGACTAGTTGGAGGCGCACTCTGCACTGGTAGATTGTCAGCGGAAGATCGTGAGGTTCGAGATACCTGGAGCACCTGAGCTTTTTTTCCAAGATACCCGGTCTGTCCGTCGAGCCTTTATTTCTTTCTGTAGAGCTCGGCGCCTCATCCAAGACAGTTGTGTTGCTTTTCTGGCTTCGGTGTGTGTCTCGGATTCTGGCGAGTTGACTGTTTCTGACGTGCCAGTTATTTGTGAGTTTGCTGACATGTTTCCGGAGGATCTACCTGGCTTGCCGCCTGAGCGGGAGGTAGACTTCTCCATTGAGTTGCTTCCGGGTTCGATGCCTGCGTCCAACGCACCATACCGGATGGCGCCGGTGGAGCTGCGGGAGTTGGAGTGCCAACTTGAGGAGTTACTTGCGTTGGGCTTCATTCGTCCTAGCCGCTCACCGTGGGGAGCGCCTGTTCTGTTTGTGAGGAAGAAGGATGGCAGCCTCAGAATGTGCATTGATTATCTGCAACTGAATCAGGTGACCGTGAAGAACAAGTATCGTTTGCCCAGGATTGACGACTTGTTCGACCAGTTGCAGTTAGCTTCAGTGTTCTCGAAGATCGACTTGAGGTCAGGTTACTACCAGTTGCGGATCTGCGAGTTCGACATTGCCAGATCAGCTTTTCGTACCCGCTACGGCCACTTCGAGTTTGTCGTGATGCCTTTTGGGCTCACGAATGCACCTGCAGCGTTCATAGAACTGATGCATAGTGTTTTCTGAGAGTACCTGGACTGGTTCATGGTGGTGTTCGTCGACGACATACTGGTCTACTCAGCGACGGCAGAGGAGCACGAGGTCCACTTGAGGCTGGTTTTGGAGGCTTTGAGGAGTCACCAACTTTATGCCAAATTCAGAAAGTGTGAATTTTGGCTAAAGGAGGTGCACTTCCTGGGGCACATAGTTTATGGTGCAGGTGTGGTGGTTGATCCCGCCAAGGTTGAGGCCGTGGTTTCTTGGGGCCAACCCACTACAGTTGCAGAGGTTCGCAGTTTTCTGGGGCTGGTAGGCTACTACAGGAGGTTCGTGCAGGACTTCGCCAGAGTTGCAGAGCCTTTGACCTGGTTGACCAGGCGGGAGACCCAGTTTGTGTGGATAGCAGAGTGCGAGCAGAGTTTTCAAGAGCTGAAGATCCGGATGACTTCAGCTCCGATCCTTGTTGTTCCTTCAGGCATTGGCGGTTTTGTTGTCTTCACAGACACGTCGAGGATTGGTTTGGGTGCTGTGCTGATGCAGCACGGTCGAGTAGTTGCTTATGCTTCTCGTCAGCTGAAGAAGCATGAGCAGCACTACTCGACACATGACCTGGTGCTTGCAGCGGTCGTGTTTGCCTTGAGGTTGTGGTGGCACTACTTGTTTGGTGAGGTGTTCGAGGTCTTCACAGATCACCACAGCTTACAGTATGTCTTCACTTAGAGAGATCTCAACCTCAGCCAATGCAGGTGGCTCGAGTACTTGAAGGACTACGACTTTACCCTTTCCTATCACCGAGGAAAGGCTAATGTCGTAGCAGACGCTTTGAGTAGGAGAGCCCACTTGAGTTCTTTGTTGGTTAGACACTGGAGGCTTCTGGAGGATGCTACTCAGGGTTTGTTTACACCGTCGGGTCTCCAGGAGAGGGCAGTGTTGACCAGCATGATTGCTCGCCCAGAGATTTACCAGCATGTTCTTGAGGCGTAGAGTGCAGACGCGGACTTAGCAGACGTGTTGCAGTTGCCTGAGGTGGTGCTTGAAGAGGACAGTGAGGTTCGGTTCCGAGACAGACTCTACGTTCCAAAGGATGTCAGGGAGGAGGTACTTGCTGAGGCACACCATTCACGATATTCTATTCATCCGGGCTCCACCAAGATGTACCACGACTTGAGGACACTCTTTTGGTGACCGGGGATGAAGAGAGATATCGCTGAGTTTGTTTCGTGTTGCCTTACCTATCAGCAGGTGAAGGCAGAGCACCAGCATCCTAGTGGTGAGTTGTAGTCGCTTCCCATTCCTGTGTGGAAGTGGGAGCACGTCACCATGGACTTTGTTCCAGGCTTACCTCGCACTTCTCAGGGGCACGACAGTGTTTGGATCATCGTCGACAGGCTGACGAAGACCGCTCGTTTCCTACCTGTCAGAGCAGCGTGGTCGGTAGATAGACTGGCTTGGTTGTGGACAGAGTGGTACTCTTGCACGGAACCCCAGTCTCTATTGTCTTAGATAGAGATCCGAGGTTTACTTCTCGTTTCTGGCGCAGCTTTCAGCAGGCACTTGGCACAGAGCTGAGGCTGAGTTTGGCTTACCACTCACAGACGGACGGGCAGTCGGAGAGGACCATATAAACCCTCGAGGACTTGTTGAGAGCGTGTTGCCTAGACTGGGGCAGCATGTTAGAGTCGCACCTTCCCATGGTGGAGTTCTCATATAATAACAGCTTTCACTCCAGCATTGGGATGGCGCCTTACGAGACTCTGTATGGTCAGCCGTGCAAGACACTGTTGCACTGGCACGAGGTTGGCGAGAGGCAGTTGCTAGATCCAGAGTTGGTGCAGAAGTGTGCAGACACCGTGAGACTGATCAGGTAGAGGTTGCAGACAGCGCAGAGCCGGCAGAAGAGCTATGCCGATGTCCGCAGGAGGCCTCTTGAGTTCGAGGTCGGCGACAGTGTGTTTCTTCGGATCTCGCCCACCAAGGGCGTTCTCAGGTTTGGAAAGAGGGGCAAGCTCAGCCCGAGGTTTGTTGGCCCCTATCCCATCCTGGAGCGAGTGGGCGAGGTCGCTTACCAGTCAGCTCTTCCGTCTGAGTTGGTAGGTGTCCACGACGACTTTCACGTGTCGCAGCTGAGGAAGTACATGCCAGATCCTTCTCATGTACTTGACTACTCACAATTAGAGGTGGTTCCAGATTTGTCTGTGCTGGAATACCCAGTTAGCGTGGTGGACCGCAGAGTGCAGCAGCTTCACAGAAGGCAGATCTCGCTTGTCAAGGTGGTTTGGGAGCACCGCTTCGGTGGCGAGGCCACGTGGGAGCATGAGGACGAGATGCGGGAGCAGTTTCCCTACTTGTTCGAGTGACAGGTACTTCGCTTACTCTTCTTCCCCTTGGTTTCGCACTTAATTTCGAGGACAAATTTGTTTTTTTGTTGGTTAGATTGTAACATCCCTGTTACCCTTTGGGTCAGCTGCTTTCAGTTGGGATCGCGACATGCAAGGCCGTCACCTTCTGAAGGCGACGTAGGTAGCCGTCGCGTTCTGAATTGGAACGCGCAGGCCGCCCATGTCGCGACTTGGCTCTGACAGCAAACGACGGTTTTGTCATTTTTTTGTCTGGACAGTGCTTACACGTGTTGGCTTGCATGCATGATCGCAACGAATCGGTCCGTCGCGATCAGGTGTCAGTTGTGCATGCACACCACGTGTCGGGTTTGACCGTTAGGGCTACATGCGACTTGAGTTCGTGACATAGCGGGGTGTCACGTTAGGCTTTGTAACACGACGACCAGGGCCATCGCGTTCTCAATGTCTGAGCTTTAGTGCTCAAGCCCGAGAGCACAGCCTCTTTTTGGCAATTGCTCTATGTTCCTCCCCTCTGTGGCATCTCTTTGTGTTGGTGTGCTCTGTGGAGAGCTTGGATGACATTTGTGCTTGGACTTTGGGTGATCTTGTGAAGGTAAGTGCTTGCTTTAGTGAAATTGGTTGTGTGTGTGTTGGGTTGTTGTGCTCCTCCCTCATTTCTTCCCCATCTTCTTCTTGCATTGTGGAACTCTTCCCTTGGTGCATGAAGGAGGAGACCGAGCTTGGTTCGTGGGCGGTGCATGGAGCATTGGAGCTCGGAGGAGGCGTAGTGCAAGCTTGTTTGAAGGCCCTTCTAGGGTGTTTCTCCAATTTGAGGTAGGGACCCAAACCTCCACCTAGTTCTTCATGCTAGGTCCCAACCCCAATTCCAAGCCTAGACTTCATGCTAGGAGTTTTCTTGGCTCAGATGATCCATGTGTGATGTGTGCATGGTGTGGTTTGCATGGCTTTCATGTTTGGATGGGGGTTGGTGTTAGGAGGTGCATGTGCTTGTGTGAGGTTCATGAGAGTGTAGCCTTACTTCCTTGCATAATTAGGGTCTTCTTGAGGGTGGTTTGAACTTAATTGAAGTATTTCCATCGTGTGGCATGATTCTTTTTCCCCCTTGTACCATGTGGAGTGTTTTGGGGTTCTTGGAGTGCTTTGTCTGAGCACTAGACTGTGGTCGCGACAGGCTTCCCAGTCACGACCAGGTTGCGACGTATCGTGGCATCGCGTTACCATGAAACCTGTCGCGTCTAGCCAACGCGACAGGGTACGTGGCAGCCTTCTGAGTTTCGGGGTCTTGCTGGATCGCGACCGCCTTCTCCATCGCGATGAGATCGTGACGGGGTATGCGTCGCGTCCAGAAGGCCGGGTTTGTTGCGGAGCCCGTAGCCGTCGGGATGCTATTGCGACAGGCTCGAGGGTCGCCTTCCGGTTTCTTGTCGCGACAGACAGGTCTGCCGCGTTCTGGTCGCGACAGGACGATACGTCGCCTCTCTAACCGAGAGCCGACTGTCAACCTGTTTGTGTTCCATTTGAGCTTCCGCTACGACTTAGTTTACTTGGCACCTATGCTGTTCCTAGTGCAGTGCTACTCTAGTCTCTTCGCCCGGTGCTAGGCACTTGAGGGCTTGTCCGCGAGACAGGTTGTTACCGTTACCTAGGACCCCCATTCTCGGGTGCCTATTAGAGGGAGTTCTCCAGGCGGCAGGCGTGCTCGAGTCACGGGCTCGGAGCGGTAGGGGAAACGGTGGGGACAGTAGCGTAGTGTCATTTGTAGAGCTCTCTTAGATGGTCTGGTTCTCCGAGGTAGTTGTGGTGCTCTTGCGCTGCAGACCAGCTAGTCCTTTCTCACTGCCTCACTCTACGTGGTTCCGGAACCATTTAGAGGGGTCAAGCGTGGGACCGTAGTCCGGCCAACTACTGCAGTTGTGTTTTTACTTGTCTACCGCGTCTCACTCTGACGAGAGGGGAGACCTAGACTTGTAGTCGAGGGTAAGGCACGTGGCGCTCCTGACTGCTTGACTAGTGTAGCGTACTATAGCTAGTGTGTTTGTCCAAGCAGTGTCTACTGTCTGTGTTTACAGCTGGGTTTCTTGTGGTGCCTCGGTTTACATGGGTTTCCGGTCCCGACGTGTAGCCTAGACCGACGACCGTGTAGTTACTTTCACGCTTCCGCACTTTACTCTGTTTAGTAGAATAGAATTTACTGCTTTATTTAAATACTGCACTTAGTTCTATTCTACTATTAGAACCAGTGGGAGATTGGTAGTCCCTACTGGGCTTCTTTATGAAGCTCATGCCCTTCCTTTCAGGTGAGGCTTCACAGCAGCTCCCTCCGCGGCGGACTGAGGAGACGGGCCCGCAGTAGTCGGCGTCTCTAGTGGCAGTGTTCCCCCTGCTCTTGTACTTCACCCTCGGGGTATGCCCCTAAGGGACGTGTTCCTTCCCTTTATTTCGATACTTGTACTTTGCTTACTTCGGGACTTGTACTAGACTGTTACTTAGAGTTGAGTTCCTTCTTTTACTTGTGGTGCACTTTAGTACGTTTGTTATTATCTATCTCTATTGCATATCTTGTTAGATCGATCCGTTAGCCCTTTCAGGTCTCCGGGCCTGTGGGCGGCAGTCCCAACATTCGGATCCTTGGTGAGAGCCGGGGGTCCGAGTGTCGGGGTCGTTACAGGGACAAACCCTGAGTACCGGTGCTGAGGACCTGATTAGAGAGGTAACCTCGGAAGGCGTTATAACTTGACTTGCTACGCACACATTTCCACGTAAAACCTTTCATTATCTTTCACAGTATAAGTCGACACAACTCATACAGACCCTACATCGCATTGCCAGCACTGCCCAAGCAATGTGGGACAGCAACCAGACAGACTGGCCATAGAACCCTAGAGCTCGGGTGGCTACAACCCAAAACACGACCAACACAGTAGCTGCCTATAGGCTTGAATCACGACGGACTTACCTGTCGCCTTAAAGTTTGAATCGCGATGGTCCTGGCCGTCGTGTTCACATGAATCGCGACGGCTGGTTCCGTTGCCTTTCAGACAACAGAGACACAACCTGAACTACCATTCTGGAAATCACTCCACAAAGCCATACATGCAAGTAAAGCAAGAAATAGCAATTCATATAAGGTCCTAGGCATGCTCTCTATCATGCTTAACCATTTTCCACATCAAAAGCCACAACCCTAACCTATACAATCCACACAAGGGAAAAACATGGCAGAATTCCCCTACCAACAGGTGAAATGCAAAACCGACACCACCCGGGGATTCCTGGCGCTCCGAAGCTCCTCCTCACGCTGGAATCATGCTGAATAGACACCAAATAGCCAAAAATTACCCAAATCCCTCTTCAAAACTGTACCAGAGCTTTCCCCAGCTGAACAGTGCAACTGCACTGTTCAACCAAGGGCGAAAGCTCAAAACCTATTGAGTTTAAATAGTGATGTATCGTTCCATCACATTTAGAAACGCGATGTACCTCAACGACACGTTTAATCCCGACGTCCCTGCATGCGTCACGCGGAGCGCATGCAGTGGCGCTCATGTAACAGGTGGTCGCGTTCATGTGAAAAGCGGTGCGAAATCATGACGTGGAAGGTGTTCGCGTTCATGTGAGAATCGCGACGTCTGGTTACGTCGCGTTCTTAATGAACCCGACAGAGGCTTGTTTAGGCTGGAAACTCCAACCCACCAGCCTCCCTTGCTGTCAAACCAACCTGTATAAACCCATGTAGACCCACATGGTCTACCAATGGACCACACATTGGCCCCCAAACCCGGTAAACCACGATCCAAACGTACGGGTCATTACAGGAGGTGGTGGTGGTAGGGGGGCTGGCCCGGGAGGGGAGGGTGGTAGTGGCGTGGGGGTTGGCCTGGGAGGGCTGGGAGGCTGGCTAGGGAGGAGAGGGTGTTGGTAGTGTGGGGGCTGGCCAGGGAGGGTTGCCCAGGGAGGGGAGGGTGGCCAAGGTGTTATTATCTTTTGTAAAACAATTTTGTTCAATTGTGTTCAGGCTTCTTACCGTTTTATGACTAAGAGGGAGGTGGTGGACGCAAGAATTGCATGGGACAAGATTGCTGCCAATTGCTTCACCGATTATCTTAATAAGCATAAGGTAGCAGCAAAGAAAGCAACTAGAAACTTTAATGATCCATTGATGTGGAACGGCCATGGACCACCCAATATTAGGAGAGAATATTGGGACACTATGTGTGACCAGTGGGTGACAGAGCACTTTCGACATCGCTCTAGGATTGCTGCAGAAAATCGAACTAAAATGCCTGAAGCTACTTTGCATACTAGTGGCTCCATAAGTTTTAGGAGACAGAAGAGAAAAATAGTTAAATCTCATATATTTAATCTTTATTATATTCATATTATTTAAATTAATATTCCTGTTGTATTTAAATTTGTAGAAGAAAGAAAAAGGCGATCATGTGTCTTATAAGGAGTTATTTGAGCATACACATCAAAGAAAAAATACAGGCGATTTTCTTTCACAGAAGGCGAAAGAGGTGATGGTATGTATTTCATTTCTACAACTTATATATTGAATGTTCTTCAATGTTCATGTATGTTTTAGATTATTAACAAATTAAAATTCTAATATTTTGTAGGAGACATACGCAGAACAAATGGTAGACAAACATGGCGGTGACTCTGCGCAGCATCCTGAGTTCGATCCCATGGCTTGGTTGGCTGCAACCGGTCAGCCCAAAAAAGGTTGGGTATTTGGATTTGGGAGTGGTTTAGATGCTGGTGGAGTCATCAACTCCTCCTAAGACTCACATGGATCCACCACTACGGTGACTCCATCTCACACCCTACCCAGCGACCAAGTTCGTGAGGTCGTTTTTGATGCATTAAACAATTGGTTAATGCAAACTCTGGTCCCCACTTTACGAAGTATGGGTGTTGGTCTGAGATCTCCTGCTAGGGTGGCTTCTTCTGGTGATAGTCATGTATGTATATATTTAATTATTCTTCATCTAATTCTGATTATTTACATGTTTATATGATATCTGTTATTTCTCTTTCTTGTTTATAGGCCCATCCTTGTCCCGATCATTCTATTGAGGCTCGTGAGGCCGAGAGGGTCGAGAGAGATGATGACGAGGATGAGGATCTCCATATTCACGATGACTAGGAGCACGCCATCATTGTCTTTTTATATTTTTAGAAAACAATCTTACGTTTGTTGTGAACATTCTAATGAGACATTAATTGTAACTATGGATTTATGTTTATATTTGTGTGATGTGTGATATATGTATGTGTGTGGTTGTATGTTTCCATTGAATGAATGAGCAGGTTTACAGATACATGTAAAAAACTCATGAGAAAATTATTTTAAAATTTTTTTTTGGTGTTTCCGATTTAGCAACGGATTTGCTACAGAAATAATCGTAGCTAATTGGCTACGGATTGGCTAAGGAAATATCTATAGCTAATCCGTAGCTCGATTTAGCTACGGATTAGCTATAGGTATTTCCGTAGCTATTCTGTTGCTAAATTTAGCTACAAATTTGCTCTAGAAATATCTGTAGCTAATTACCTACGGAGTTGCTACGGAATTATTCTTAGCTAATTCGTAACTACTTAGCTATGGATTCGCTATTGATTTATTCTTAACAAAGTCGTAGCTAATTAGCTATGGATTAGCTACAGAATTATCTGCAGCTATTTAGCGGCCAACATTTAGCTACAAACATAATCCGTACCTAATATGTAGCTATACTGTTTAGCTACACATTAGCTACGAATTAGCTATGAATTGTGTTCGTAGCTAATCCACAGTATTCTTGTATTGTTTCTTTTTCTCTCTCACTAACACCCAGAAAAAGTTAGACAGAGCCTAGCCTTGATTCAATCTCAATGAGTGAGCTATCATGCAATTACTAGAGGTAATGTTCACTTGTACAAAATTTTAGGTGTATTTGCGCAAGTACACTTGCTTCATTTACGCAATAAAATGACAACTCGTGTGGTATCATACGGAGTGGCAGATAATAGCGAGCATTGAGGGATGGTGCTAGATGGCTACACCTAACCTAAAATTATCATTTTTAGCCCAAAATAACCATTGTGAACCCAAACTAACCATTAAAATCCAATTAACAATTTTTAAATACTAAGGGAAGCATTTTTTAGTGTAATAATAGCATTTATGAGTCGAAATTTATTATTATAAAAATATAATCAATAATTTTTAAACACTAAAAGTTACATTTTTTAGTCCAACACTAATATTTATGAGCCTAAGTTATTAGTAAAAATTCAATTATATTTTTAAATCTTAAAGATAATATTTTAAAGTTTAAAATTTGTATTTTTAAGCTCAAACTTTTAATTTCTAAACCCAAATTGTCGTTGATCCACCACCATTTTGCCCACCATCGTTTGTCATTGCTGCCTATCATCTACCATCGTTATCGATAGTCGTCACCAATTGCTAGTCACTGCACTTGTCACCGTCCACCTCCATCAATCGTCGTAGTCGTCGCCCGCATGCTACTCGCTCTGCCTTCCAATCTACATGGCACCTAGCATGATGCCATGTGGTGTCACATCTCAACATGAAATATCAAAATGTGAGTAGATATATGTAAATCAATCACTCGTGTAATTCAGAGCAAACTAAATTCAAAAGAACACAAAGGAAGTAGTACTATAATCTTAATTTTATTGATAACAATTCACTAGGTTCTATTACAATCACTAATTCAAAGCTAATAAGTAGGACTCATTATGACACTTACATTAAAAATAAACTAAAATCAATCCTACTATACTAGACTCTACTAAATCACTAGAATAATGTCACTACGATAACGCCAAATCACTCTTTACTCTTGACCATCCCTATCGTTGTAAGTATCATCATCGAACTCACTTGAAAATATAGGTAATATTTGGACGAGCGAGACGCTCAATCAGATTTATATCTCATGACCAGACATACTTTGAGTGATTAACAATTTACTAGGCTAAAATGCAATTAACTGCAAGATAGGGATATAAATCAAGCTAATAAATAATAATTAGATGGCGAAAGAACAAGAACGAGTAACGACTATCAAGTATGAGAGTGTGAGATTTTAAGTACAAATAGAACAATAACATGTAACAAGCATGATAAAATAGAAGTCATGGCCATATCACGTCATCAAACCCACAAGAGAAATTAGTACAAGTCAAGTGAAGTAATAACATGTCAAATAATTTAACGAGTTGATTGTTATAGATTAATCAAGATAGCCTAGTACTTGGGTGCAATGTCATCACCCTAGTCATTTAACTCCCACAGTCACATACACTTTTGGGTGCTCCTGTCAGAATCAGATCGGATCCTATAAATGCCATGCATTGGGTTGTGGATATAGGATCCATGTTTTTATATAGACAATCACGTAATGCCATAGAGTTCCAAGAATAAGAGAAGAAATTAATGAAGAATAGATGAGAAGATTACAATAATAAGAGATGAGAGCATTTCTGACTTTCCAAAGACATACAAAGGGTCTATACGTGAAATAATTTGAGAAAATTCACGAGAAACGACTACTATACAATACTCTCGAGTATTGGCAATGCAGGGTTGATTAACGCGGTCTACACCACAGCCACGACCATAATGCGGTTAGGGTTAGGGGAAAGTTTATCATGAAGACGTGATGCTTGATATATATAGCGGTGCATTCAAAATGCATGCACATGTTCAGGCATGTTTACAACTAGATATAGTAGGCTAGTCAAAATGAATAGTACAAGTCTGGCGAGATCAAATAGGGTGTGTATAGGTGTTCATGATACAACTTGGCTCTATGTCTTAGAAGAATTTCAGACTCAGAGAAACTTATGGAGGCCTCAATGAAAGAGTTCCAGTCCAACATGAGACATACCTGATGAAGGGTTCTCAACATCACCAAGAAAGATGTTGAAAGATTTTGCTCGACATCCTAGAAGAATTTCAAGCTGACATATTGATGGCAATATCCAAATTACGATGTAAAATGTTCATATATCATGTATTATTAATTAAATCCTTTTATTGCATGGTTATCATGTCTTAGGTTTATTAGCAAGGTTTCATGGATAATAAACAGAAGGAATTGCACATTTGACATGTATCAAGTTCATGTGAGAGAATCAAGAGGGGTACATGAAAGATTAATTAATCATGATTAAATTATCTTAAATTAACATGGTTTTACACTATTTAACATGTTTAGGGTTGAACAATAAAAATATAATGCATTTATGACACTATTTTCTAGAAAAATTAAGATTTAGGGACGACAATCTAAACACGCTAGGTCTGGAGAGCAGGTCCAGAACACAGATAGGAAGCACAATGTGTTCAAGTTAAGAGAATGCACTAGCCTTGTCGAGCACATCTTGAATGCACGCTGGTGCGAGTAAGTTCAAGAAACGATCAGGGTAACCACCATTGATTGGTGAGAGCTATGTTCCCTTTACATGTGTACCACGAGCGGGTTTTATAGTAGTTTGGGTGGGTCTTGTTATCTAAATAAATGCCTCTTCTGTGTGTTATGGCAAAGACCTAAATCGTAATAGATGGTGTTGATAACCAACTTGAATACATCCGATCATTGTTATCGAGAAGTGTAATGCCCCAACGTAGAATATCGACATGAAATACAGTTAAATAAATAGTATAGAGCGTAAAGTAGACATCAAACCATTGCACAAATTAAATAATACCAAAATGAACCAACTTTATTGGTAATTTCACTAAACTCTATTACATTCACCAATTCAGAGCCAAAACTATGGGCCCAGAGTACTTTATTCAATTGAAATCAAACTAACTAACTAATACTATGACTTGGTTAACAGCTCAACGGGCCACTCTTGCACTTGCTCATCCCCATCCTCATGCATGTGGTGTTCCTCATCAGACTCACCTGAAACATATATAACAAATAGTGCAGGATGAGTGATAACGCCCTGTAGGACTTAATATCTCGAAAACAGGCATACTTTAAGTGATTAATATCTTGGATAGCCGGATAATTAGAGAGAACGATCGAGCGAGCAATAGCACACGAACGTAAGAGAACAATAGCACTTTTCAACAGAATATAGCACATCTAGCACGTCAAAGGAATGACCATATCACGAGATAGCACGTCACGATAGCACACTAGTCAAGATAGCACTTTGATTGTCTTTAGATTATTGAGGTAACTAGCATTTGAGTGTAATGCCGAACACTCTGATCATTAAACTCTCATGGGCACTAGCACTTTCGGGTGCACCTCCCAGGACTAAATCAGGCCCTTTACAATGTTGCCTGACATTGATCATATTTTTATCTTTAGACAATTTGTAGTAGCCCGAAAAATCTATTAATTAAAAATTATAGATAAATTAAAATTTTATCTACCAATAAATTCAAACTAGTCAAAAAGGTACACATCATTATTGCATGCGTAAAAACCCATATAAAAATGACGTAAAAATAGTTGTTATACTTTAAATAATATTCTCTAATGACCCATAAAGAAAGTTGGGCATAGAAAAAAAAATCATTTGGGCTAAGTTTAAGAAATTATGCGACTTATTAGCGCAATTAAGGAATAAGTCGGAGAATCCATTATTTTATGAACTAAAGTGGATTATAAATTAAAATAAATATGTGGGTAGACTTTAAATAATATGGGTCGATAGCCCATTATGATATTTGGACCAATAGATAATCTTGGTCCATGAATAAATTCTCTAATAAAAGGATAATTAAAAATCCATTAAGTAAAGTGAACATGGGTTGTACAATTAGGCTCACATGAGATGTTGGGCCAAGAGTAAGAGCCCAAATGATGAAGATTAGAAATACGGGCATAAATAATATTAAATTGAATTAAAATAAGAAATTAATTGAATAAGTGTGATAAATATATTTAAATTAGAATAAAGGGTGAATAAATAGAATTAAATCAATATCCATTAAGCTAAATTAGTAATGGGATTTATTAATGGTCCTAACATGGATTGTTGGGCCCAAATATGAAGAGCCCATCATGAAATGGGAGTTAATTGAGTGAAATGTGGATTAAATATAGTAATAATTAGAAAAATGGATTAGATAAATAATAAATGACATATATAAATCCCTAAAAAGAGTCTTAGACTTACCCTAATTTATTACCCACGAAATTAGATCTCTCCCCAAGCCAATTAGTGGATAAATGCTAGAATGAGGAAGATAAATGTGGAAATTCAGAGTTAATTAATAAATAAATTAAATAAGGGTAAGATAAATACTAAAAGGGTTATAAATATCCTAAAAAGAGTCATAATCCTATCCTAACCCATTACCCACAAAATTTAATCTCTTCCCAGCCCTAATTAGGAGATAAGGGAGAGAAATTAGATGATAAATAAGGGAAATTCGAAATTTAAGGAAAATGAAGAGTTTTAGAAGAGTAGGACTCTTAAACCAAGCCATACACATCCCAATTCGGCCCTATCACCCCATAGATCATTGCTGGAGCTCTAGGGGACGAAGGAGAACGCTGTGGACGTGAGGAGCAAGGAGAGGAAGGCTTGGAGCAAGGAGGGTTTTCCTATTTTCGTCCACAACCCTAGGTTTTCATTGCCCACGAGAAAAGGTAGGCAATCTCTCAAGATAAACTTGAATAAAAATTACCCTAGGTAGATTTCATGATCCCTTGCAAAAGTCCTCTGGTTTCACTCTAATTCGATCTCCCATGAGGGAGAATTAATTCTTTGAATCCCCGTCAGTTCTATGTTCCTGACCCTTCATGTTTACTCTTAAACCTCGAGCATACACGACCCTATACCATGAGAAAATTGTCATAAATACTACATCATGTTAGCTTTCAAACGCCCATGGTTTGCCTAATTTTCATCATGTATATATCTCTAATTAATTCGTTGAACCTTGAATGCGCTTGATTAGGACATTGAAATGTAACTTGATTAAAGCATGCCTAAACCTTGTCTATTTTCAAAATACTCAGTTGATAGATCCATGTGTCTACTTTCGTTTAAAACTAGTTTCGTGATTTTTGGATCACCGTGCAATTTTATATGGAATTTAGAATGACCATGTATCAAAGAGGATTCACCCTGGAAAAAAGGGAAAAGGGGCGACCCTACTTGATATCGCATCGGCGCGACCTGCCGCAATATCAGCGGGTCGCGCTGGGCTGTGGCGTCACATCAAAAATGCGGCGGCATAAGCCGCCGTAATTTTTAGCACGAACCGGACCGGGCCGGCAACCGCGATATGAATCGCGTCCGTGACCCCCGCCGCGATTTAAGCATTTCGGTCAGAACTTAAAATTGTGCATATGTCCCAACTTTATATGCCATTTAACCCTTGTACAAGTTAAACCATGTACTGTTAAGCTTAATAAATGGCCTGAATATTTTTATTTAATAATATTTAAATAATTCTTATTAATTTAAAAGCTGTGAGCACAATTTATTCTATTCTCATGATTTCTTTACACTTGCACACTAAACATTGTTTATTGCCATTTGACCCTATTAAATTACTCAATAATGTATCTGGTAATTAAGTGAAATTAATTACCTAATTTCCCTATTATTTAAATGACACATGTCTTCATTTTATCCGCATGATTTGTACACCGTTATCGCGTCCCTCTGCCTTCGAGCACTCGAGGCAAGACAGACAATGTTTCGTTACACACTTTCTCTTGACTTGGACCACATCTCCATCGGGAATACTCTCGACTGGGCCAGGGACTCCTTGTCAAGGCCTCCGTAAGTCTTCTTGGCTTTAGCGCACGTCCTTAGCTGACGAGCTGCTTGTACCTTTAAAATCCCGTTACACTCTTAGGGGTCAGTACGATCCAAACGGCCTTAGTGAGATCTCTCTTATCTTGTGATCACGCCAGACCACCTGGCCAGTGTTCGTAGCACGGCTAGTGGGCGGTGGTGACTTCTTCTACCAGACTGCCGGTACCTAACCTGGTGTTGTGCAACCGTTACTATCGTGGTTTATCGTTGTTTTGTGATTATACCCCTATCTCATCTACTATCCTTGTACTCTCATCTATTCACATTCAGTCTACTATCTCGTCTATTCATCTAGTACTCTCTTGAAACTCTTAAGCTGTTGTGGCTCCCATTGCTTGTACTATACTTGACTGTCTAGCGTCATAATATGGGTCTTGTGACTCTACTGTATCAAATGCATACTGTGCAGGGCATGGAGAGTGTCCGAGGGACTCCAATCTAGTCCTGGGGGCAGAGAGCCACCCGAAAATACCTACAGGGGCTATTGACGGTGTTCTGCATTGCACCGGCTCTAACTATCTCTACATTGGCTAGACATCGAACTATTATACTATTAGTCTGGGGAGTTCAGACGTACTGTACTATCGTTAAATGGCTACTATTCTAAAGTGACTATTGTTGTATTCTTCTAGAGCACTGTGGTGCAACCATCACTACAAGAAAAAATGCATTTAGAGACTGACATTTTCGGTTTCTATTCGGTCACTATTCAGTCACTAAAAGACTCAGAGACCGAATAGTGACCGAATAGAGACCGAATTCGTCGGTGGAGAATTTCTGGTCAAACATCTGTGACTAAAGGGTTTCGGTCACTAATCGATCACTATTTAGTGACCGATTAGTGACCGAAACCCTTCAGTCGCTGAAAGTCGTTATTAGTGACCGAAATAATTCGGTCACTAATCAGTCCCTAAATTTGTGACCGAACAGATAGTGACCGAAATAATTCGGTCACTAATCAGTCCCTAAATTAGTGACCGAATAGTGACCGAATTATTTCGGCCACTGATAGTGACCGATGGAATTCAGTCACTAATTCGGTCACTAATTTAGGGACTGATTAGTGACCGAATTAATTTGGTCACTAATCGGTCTCTATATTTTTAATATTTTTTTAAATATATATACATTTTTAGCAAAATAACCTGTGTAAATACAACAATGTCCACAACACAACAATAATAAAATATCCACAACACAACAATAATAAAATCTCCACAACAATAATAAAATATCGACAACAATAATAAAAATATCCACAACATCACAATAATAAAATGTTCACAACAATAATAATAATGAAATGAAAATCATGAATCCTCGTCCTCGTTCTCATCCTCGTGCTCGTCTCCTCCCACGCCACCCGATGAAGGAACCTACAATACATATATAACAATAATAAGTTAAAATTAAATATTATTATAAGTAATAAATAATTTTAAGTTAAAATTAAATACTATTATAAGCAATAAATTATTTAAATTTATAGATTTTTATTCACTCACTTTTGGTCAATATTTTGGTCACACTTAAGATGAATTTGAGCGTCGAGCTCAAACCGGGAGTCCGAATTGAACTCCGTCAGTTTCCATAAGTCACAACCATCGCCCCGACCGTGCTGGAACAAACCAGAGGCCAATCAGATTAGTATTTCTAATTTTGGACCCCCAAACCTAAGTTTTTCATTTTTAAACTAAACTAACTTGCTTAATGTGAATTTGAGCGTTGAGCTCAAATCGGGAGTCAGAATTGAACTTAGTTAGTTTCCACAAGTCACACTCATCGCCCCGACTGTGCTGAAACAAACCAGAGGCCAATCGGATGAATTTTTCAAATTTTTGACCCTCAAACTTAGATAAGTTCTTCCTTTTTAACAAAACTAAACTAAACTAACTTCCTTAATGTGAATTTAAGCGTCGAGCTAAAACCAGGAGTTGGAATTGAACTCCATTAGTTTCCACAAGTGACACTCATCGCCCTGGCCATGCTGAAATAAACCGGAGGCCGATCAGATTAGTATTTCGAATTTTGGACCCCCCAAACCTAGCTAAGTTCTTCCTTTTAAAACTAAACTAACTTGTTTAAGATGAAATTGAGCGTCGAGCTCAAACTAGGAGTCCAAATTGAACTCCGTCAGTTTTCATAAGTCACAATCATTGCCCTGGCCGTGCTAGAAAAAATCGGAGGCCAATCGGATGAGTATTTCTAATTTTGGACACCCAAACCTAAGTTCTTTATTTCTAAATTACACTAACTTGCTTAAGATGAATTTGAGCGTCGAACTCAAACCGGGAGTCCAAATTGAATTCCGTCAGTTTCCACAAGTCACAACCATCATCCTGGCCATGCTGGAAAAAATCGGAGGCAATACACAATGAATGACATTACTTTAAATATACATACCTGCTGCTACAGGAGGAGGGACAGACGAAGAACCAGAAACTGTAACAATTTAAATGGCATTAATAATATGTATAAATAATACACAAAGAAAAATACCAAAGAAAAATATGTATACCTAATGCCTGGAACAAAGCCCTCCCACGGCTGCTCCTTCCAAAATTGGAGCCCGATCATGCTCCACGCACCATATTTTCATAGGGAACATAAAAAATTAATGTTCATTAGTCAATTGCTTATGTTAATGAAAGGCTACTTTAAATATAAGTAGTAGAAGAAGATAGATTGTTGTCAATCATGACCCCTGTCCTGGAGTATAATGTTTTCTCCCAATTTATGTTGGGTCAATCTTTCTGAATTCATGCCTATTGTGGATTTCTAGCTTATTTAGAACAAAAATGGTATAGATTTATGGTGATACATAAAATGATGGTGTTGTTTAAAAGTTCTAAATAGTCAACCTGGGGATTAAGATGTTTTAGTGACCAAAACATTCAGTAGCTCATGAAACTTATTTCCAGGAGGAGCAAGATTCTGTTGGCTATTGTATGCAAAATGAACAACAATGAGGAAACAGTAAGGGAAACATACATTGGACATGAGTCACAATTATTCCTTCCTACCTATGTGAAGAAGTTACTCTGAGGCCAAATTGCCCCATGAATAGCATGGAATTTGGGAGACTAACTGGTAAAATTGTTCATCCTGATCAACAGTTCAAGTTTGTTCAAGAAATGAATCAATTTTCATTCGGAGTATGTGGAAAATTCCCAGACAGAAACCTTTAAAGTTTTCTCATGATACTTGCTGGAGATGCTGAATAGGTAATTGTCTATTTCTTGGAACAAAGACTTAGTTTAGAAATTAAAGTCCAGTTCCATTCTCTTCCCAGCGAACTTTCTTGATCAATTTTCCTTTCTCTTTCACCATCTATGATTTCTCTATTTCACTCCCCATGCTCAAAAAGGATTGGCACTTCCTCATACAGAGGCTTGGATAATTATGTCAAGGTGAATTGAAAGAAAAACCCATAAATATATTCAGAGACTCCATGCCCTTCTACATTTCGTCCTAAGAAACAGTACACCAATTGACTCCTTATCAATATGCGGTTACATCGGGTTTGTTTATCTCGCATTTGTGATTTTTTATTTTTATTCTCTTTATCTTCTTTATAGTGTGTCCTTGAATCATTATCTTCTCTGGGAACAATTCACAGAGAGGGGGGCGTTGACTCTTACCTTCAATATAGAAAAAATGCACAGAAACTTAGAATCTCAAGCATTATGTGGGAAAGGCTTGTGCAGTTTGACTTGGAATCTCATATCATGTATATGTCTTAGAGGGCTTGTGTAGTTTGCTTTCAGATTAATGAACATTTGAAGTGATTTTAGGAGCATTCAATCCAACAGGCATCTGCTTGTTGTGTGTCTAACAAAAACCATGGAAGGACAGAAGAAAAAGTTATGTTTCTTTTTTTTGTCAAGATCAAGGCCTCTAGAACCCAGCCCCATGCAAGCAGTGAACACCTAATTTTTCCTCTGTGTGTGGGAGGGCCAGCCCCTCGCACCTTTTGATAGAGGGGGAAAAAATGGTCCTGTAAAGGTTTTTTATCTTTGCCAATTGCCAATTTAAAGGGTAATAACCTAAAAAACTTTAATAACATTTGTATTCTACACTTTATAGCTATCAAAATGGGTCTCAAAGAGAAAAGACCACCAGAGGCCTAATCCTAACAGTAAAGTATATAATAAAACAAAATGCCTTTGCTCATCTAGTAGACTGCTAAAGTTTACAGATACAATTCACCGAAAGCCATTTGACCAGGTGATTTCCCTGACAGGGCTAGTCTTGATTTAATTTCTGGTTATTGATCCTGGCTTGTTTATACTTGAAAAGGCCATTTCTGACTTGCATCAGCTGGGTTCAGGCTAGTCTTAGGCTTTTATAGACATTGAGCAGTGTTTTAGCTGTAGGTGTCTATGAAACCCTTGCTCTCAATGACATCCTAATCTATGACCTCATAATCCTAATCTATACAGAGATCTAACCTTTAAAAACTCATGACATAAAAAATCAAAGAGTTCATTCTTAAAACTCATAACATAAAAAAAACCTAAAACAAAAAGTAAATCTCCAAGAAATGTAATAAGACAACTAAAAATCCACAAAAAATTAAAAACATAAGCCTACAAACTATGATAGTAAGGTACATACATTTCAGGTACCTACATTTCAACAATTGTGAATATATGCAAAATATGTTTCAGAAAATTGAAACCCACAATATATAAACTATACAAACTATATATATATTAGGAACATAAGCACATTAAGCTAGCAAGGTTACTTAATAGCAATCCTCAGGCTTTTCTTGGCCTCTCCAGACTCCAGCCCATTCTTACCAATCCACCAATACAAATGTAAATAGAAATATTGAAGATAGTGCAAACGTTTGGTCTTACAAATGTTTTTTTTCTTCTTTTTTTTTGGTGGGGGGAGAGTGGGCAGGATTCAGTTCTGCAAATGTTTGGTCTTATAGCTCAATTACAGAGAGTTGTAGAAAGGAACCAACAATGTAAAGAATTGTAGAAAGTAGATAAAGTCCAATCTATAACAATACCCAGCAACATAAATCATAAGCTCCTAACAATATCACATAAAATCTCCTACAATTAGCGACAAATATTTATTTAGCGAATCTGTAGCCAATTAACTACGGATTAGCTACAAATATTTTCGTAGCAAATCCATAGCTAAATCGGAAACCCCAAAAAAATATTTTAAAAATAGTTTTCTCATGATTTTTTTACATGTACCCGTAAACCTACTCATTCATTTAATAGAAACATACAACCACGCACATACATATATCACACATCCCACAAATACAAACATAAATCCATAATTACAATTAATGTCACATTAGAATGTTCACAACAAACGTAAGAATGTTTTCTAAACATATAAAAAGATAATGATGACGTGATCCTAATCGTCGTCAAAATTAATATTCCACATTAATTCAAATATTTCTTAGATATTTACCACCAAAGTCACAATAGTGTTTACATAGGAAATAGATAGATTTATCAAATATATATCCAACCACAGTATTAGAAGCTAGAAATAGATATATGTCTTGCACTTAGATATGTAATGCTAAGGTCCTAGTTAATCGCACAACGACGGGAGCTAGTTGTTCCACCATCCATCAGGTTTTATCCCAACTTTCAAAAAAAATTTCCGCATATCTTATAAACCAGAATTGATGCCCTCATGGATATTTAAAGGGAAACCATATCTCCCAATGATGGCATTGCCCATACTTCTCTCATACAGATGCATCAACAATTTCATGGTGTACGATATAAGCGAACTCAAAACATATTATAAACAAATTCAAAATAGATTTTTATTCAAATCAGAGATATAGATTCATACGTTTTACGAATCAAACCAAATACTTAATATTCACATAAACATACATAAAAGCATTATATCATAAATCTGACATAAAATTCAAGCCATGCAAACCAATTAGATTTTATTTATCATGCTTACATCTTTATCTAATTATATAGTTCTGAAAACAAAACAAAATGAAGACATGCATATTATAAGAATTTCTGCAAACTATCTTACCTTATTTTTCAGTAATTGCTCCAACATTTTAGCAACTAAACCAGATGCCAAAATCTACAATTAGACCTTTGGAACCCTCCTACTAAGACATGAACTGGATTGGATTGACCACTATTTTGAGAAGCACTATTCTACCAGCTGATGATATAAGTGTTCAACTTCCAATTACTCGGTTTCTTATTTATCCTATCTTCCAAGAACTTGTACTAGGCTATCACAAGGCAGATAAACATATGAACAAGTGGAAGAAAACAAGTAAGCAAAGAACTAAATCCCAAGTAAAGAGTACTAGAGTTTAAGGACAAGTAGATGTCACCTATTAATATTGGATTCATATATAGAACTAATTAATGTTCCATAGTTGCCTTCTAGTTGCGCATGCCAAAAGGCAAGAACACCTATTAATGTTCCATACTTATAATAGAAAAACATTCATCCAATGCTTGCATCCTACATTAAAATACATTCACACATCCTGCAAAAATATATTCAAGCATCCACACATAATATAAAAGTTGAGCCACCACCCAAGCTCGCTGGATTAAATAAAAGTGAGCCACCACCCAGGCTCGCTGGATTAAATAAAAATGAGCCACCACCCAGGCTCGCTGGATTTTACCTGAACAAAGAGCCTGAAAAGATGAAAGCAACTACCTCGATCTCTGCACGTGTTCCAAATAAAACTTGTCATCATATTTTACAAAAAATATATATTAATAAAAAGATGAGTAAGCCAACACAATTTATTAAATACATAACACAACATTCCAAGTACTAAGAAAACTCCTTCATTCACACATCTAGGCGCATGCAGACAGAGAAGAAAAAAAATTAGGTGCAAAGAGCACCATATGGATGTGGTCTTGCCCTCAATTCTTTTATCAAAATTCTTGATAGGATTGATGTTTAACAAATTAGTTCCATTATCTCCATGTAAAGTAGGTAGATCTGAAAATTCCTTTGGTCAAATTGAGATGATTGTCTCACCTATGTTTTTGAAGTATGGATGCTGAATATTTTATATATTGACATAAACATCTATTTGATTAAAATATATTCTTGGATAGATTCTTCTACATATTTGATTAAAATGTATCAACAACTCAAATCGGCCAAATTCTGCTAGCTTGCGCATGCATCAGTAATACATTAAACAAGTATTAGGCTATCACAAAGCCTTGCTTCTAAAGAAAGGTTAAGCTTTCTGGCTTCAAAATGAGAGCTGGAAACTAATGTAAAAATGTTAGCATTATAATGTATAATTTTCCTATAGTATTCATAATCAACTACATATTAAAGGAAGCCTTTATCTGCTGTAGTGGATAAAGTCTTCCTAAAAGACGCCCCCCTGAGTGATAAGAAGAGCAGCTTGAGAAGGATGCCCTGCAACAGAGTCTTCAGATGATTGATTTGGCATGCCATCCACAGTCCTTAACCTCCGAACTCGAGATCCACTGCGCGAACTCATATCTGAAAATAGTTACCTTCTAGTTGCCAAAAGGCAGGAACACCTATTAATGTTCCATACTTATAATAGAAAAACATTCATCCAATGCTTGCATTCTGCATTAAAATACATTCACATATCCTGTAAAAAATATATTCACGCATCCACACATAATATAAAAGTTGAGCCACCACCCATACTCGTTGGATTAAATAAAAATGAGCCACCACCCAGGCTCGCTGGATTAAATAAAAATGAGCCACCACCGAGCCTCGTTGGATTAAATAAAGATGAGCCACCACCCAGGCTCGCTGGATTTTACCTGAACAAAAAGCCTCAAAAGATGAAAGTAACTAGCTCGATCTCCACACGTGTTCCAAACAAAACCTATTATCATATTTTACAAAAATATATATTAATAAAAAGATAGGTAAGCCAACACAATTTATTAAATACATAACACAACATTCCAAGTACTAAGGTAACTTAAAATAAATTGGAAATAGTTGGAGTGAAGATGACACACAATAAAATCAATGAGGGATTGGAACATTTCTGGGCTGCCAGGACAAAATCTTTTAAGTTGAACATTACTTAAAATAAATTAGATGTTGTTGATCAGATGTAATCTTTTGTTGGTTTTAGCTCAAATCTTTTTCACATGTTTTTGGCACCAAATGTACCCTTTTTTTCCTTCTTATTTCCAAATATACCTTAAAACAGTGGATGATGACTATTTGATGTGCAAGAAAAATAGATGTTCTTCTCTTTTGAACATCCATCAACCATTATGTTGATACCATATTACTCAATTTAAGATAAATATGACTAAAATTAAAATACTACCTAGATTAAATAGAAGAATATTGTAAGAAATGACACATCAATGCTCACTAAACCACCAACTTGTTCATAACCAGGTCTTCCTGAAGAGATGTGCTGTGAGGGTACAATTTATCATATGATTTATATTTAATTTAACTGGACTGAGTGCAGATTATGCCCTATTTCTGGCCATTATCATATGTGAATGGCATATTTTTCCTTGAGGCCATGGGCTACACTGAAGTATCTGGTTCACACATAGGAGCTTGGAATGAAGTATTCAGAAGACAAATAATTCTCATGCAAAACCTTTTGATCGAGAGAAAAAAGGCTCATGTTACATTATATAAGTAGTATCATGTCATCCTTGGCAATTTTTGGAATTGCTTTTTTCTAGTTTCATAAGAGTAGTTGATACATGTCTACATCACTTTCAACTTTCACTCTTCATGTAGATACTTCTAAAGTTTAGGAAGGCCTTTGCAGATTTATTCCTAGTTTTATAAACTTTTCCCATTAAAGTGCAATCAAGAAGGTAGTTTTTATCCACAAAATTGCCTTATGATGCTTTTCATGGTTTTTTTTTTAAGATTGTAATAACCTTGTACTTTGTAGAGGGCTGATGGCAAACAGGGCAGCTAGTTGGAAATCTTTGCCAAACGTTCGGATTACCAATAGGCTCTACTTTACATATAAGGTTTATTGATGTTAGCAGCCACAATAGCTTTATTAGTTGTACCCTTGATATTGCATAATATACATTTTGAGTCATGGCTGGGGATGCGAGGATTAATTCTTGGCGACAGAATCATGTCCTCTGCCCAGTAAAATAAATGACATAGCCAATTTATATAAAATGCCATAAACATTGCCCTATATGATGCAGAATTAATAGCCAATTTATATAAAATGCCATGAGCATTACCCTACATGATGCATAATAGACAATTTACTCCCTTGCAGTTTATCGTTGAGACACAAAAAATTGTAGAAGATCTTAAGGACTTAAATGGAAATCAAAGTAACCTTCATATATCTAATGTACTGTACTACAAATGATAATAATGTGTCTAAGAGAATACAAACAACAATGGCAAGAACATACATGTTTAGTATTTTGTCTCTTCCATTCCATGTACCATATATATAATTAGGTGTCATTTCCCACCATTTTTTTTTCTGATAAGCCTAAAAGTTGTGTGCTTTATGTACGGGTAATTGCTCTTTAATGATGGCAAGATTTTTAGTGAGTTTCTTTTATGTAGTGGAATAGTTGTTTGAATGAGAGAGTTTTTGTTGTAAGAACAGTGTAAAAAGTTTCTTGCTTAAAGGGATAAATACTTCAGAATTTTTTTATATACATATACACACATTACAATAAAAGTATTAAAAAAAAGACTTAATGGTCTATGGTGATCAAACTCTTCTTCTACTACTAAGTATATATGACATATATGCCTCCTACTTCAAATTTTTTGATATAATAATATTAAACATTATATCAAAAAAGTGATATTCTAGTCGATAGGGGATCTAGACGAACGTTAGATTAATATGTTTGTGAGGCCTCAAATCCTCCCACTTATATATGTTTGCAGTCACCCTTTGTTTCATAAGTTTACCACATTATATATGTCACCAAATTAAATAACTCAGCTGACAAAATTCACAAGTGCAAGTCAAGTAACCGGAAGATAAAATAAAGAAAAATTCTTATATGTACTATCAGCACATGTAAAATATAAAATATTATCTTTACTATCAGCATAAGTGCAAGGGAGTTGGGGGGGGGGGGGGGGGTTCCAGGTTCCAGGTGTGGGCGGGTGGGGGGGGGGGGGGGGGAGAGCAGGGGGGAGCACAGAGAGACAGAGGGAGGGGGAGGGATGCACAGTGGGAGGGGGTGTAGGGAGGGGGGGTTCTTATAGGGGGAGGGTGTAGGGCGGGGGGTCCTACAGGGGGAGGGGGGTTCTGGTTGTGGGATGGGTATGGAGGCTTCCGGCGATTTGGGGGGGAGGGGGGGATCGTGGGGGGTGGAGGGCGCAGGGCGCAGGGCGAAGGGGGGGGGTTCGCAAGGGGGGTGGGGAGGGCACCGAGAGGGGAGGGAGGGGGGTGGTTCGCAGTGGGGGTGGGGAGCGCGCAGGGGGGGTTCTGGTTGGGGGGAGGGGTGTAGGGTGGTGGTGGTGTGGGGTTCACAGTCAGGAGAGATGGGACTTACCGGAGGAGGAAGGCTTGACGGCGTCGGCGATGGCGGCGACGGGGACGACAGGAGAAGACAACAGCGGCGTCCGGCGATGGCGGGCGTTGGCGGCGTCGTCCGGCGACGACGGCAGCCTCCGGTGATGGCGGCGCAAGGCGACGGTGTCCGACGAACGAGAGAGAGAGAGAGAGAGAGAGAGAGAGAGAGAGAGAGAGAGGAGAGAGAGAGAGAGAGAGAGAGAGAAAGGGGGTAAATGGGGGAGGAGGGTGCGGCTATAGAGACCGAATAGGGACCGAGATATTTCGGTCTCTAAAATTTAACAAAATAGAGACCGATTTTATTTCGGTCACTATTCGATCCCTAATATAGTGACCGAAATAAAATCGGTCTCTATTTTTTTTTCACACCTTGAAAACATGAAAATTTGTGACTGAAATCAAATCAGTCACTATTCGGACCCTAAATAGTGACTGAATTTAATGGGTCCCAAAATATAGAGACCGGTATTTTCGGTCACTATTCGGTCCCTAATATAGTGACCGAAATAAAATCGGTCTCTATTTTTTTGACATCCCGCTAAAACATGAAAATTTGTGACTAAAATCAAATCAGTCACTATTCGGTCCTAAATAGTGACCGAATAGTGACTAAATTTAATCGGACCCAAAATATAGAGACCGATATTTATGGTCACTATTTGGTCCCTAATTAGGGACCGAATAGTGACCGATCTAGAGCCGGTCTCTAAATATTTGTTTAGCGATCGATTACTTTAAGTCACAATTCGGTCACTAATTAGGGACCGAATAGTGACCGAAAATATCGGTCTCTAAAAACACTTTTTCTTGTAGTGCATACACATTATCTCTTTACACGTTATCGTTTTACACGTTATCTCATTTCGCACTATCTCATTATATGGTCATTTCTCTATCAACCTAGTTTTGCCATACTCTTATAAAATGTATTATCGTTCACATGTTACCGCATGCTATCATTCTTTTAATATAGTATGCCATCAATCTCTTGTTATCTTGCGCTATTACTCTCTTGACTATACTTGATCGTTCTATCTAGTTAACCTGCGTTACAAGACATTAATCACTTAAAGCATGCTTGTTTGCACGAGATATTAAGTCCTACTGAGCGTTATTGCTCACCTTCATTATTTGTTATTGTGTTTTTAGGTAAGTCGGATGATGACCTTACACATATCAACGGGAATGGTCTGGAGTGATGAGCGTCCTGGAGTCATAGCGATGGATTGTCCCCAGTACCCTAGAGTTAGTTTAATTAGTTGCTTAGTTATCATTTCCAAATGTAATGATGCTATTGAGCCCTGTGTTTTGGCTCTGAATTAGTGGTTGTAATAGTTTAGATGAATTATCAATAAAATGATGAGTTTATTGCAATTAATGTTCATTAGATGCTCTGCGCAATTTACGTTACCATACACGTTGTTCATGCCTCCCCGATCTATTTCACTACCAAATTGGCGGGACATGACAGTTGGTATCAGAGCCTAGGATGTCCTTAATAAGACATTTTAAGTCTAGGATGTTCTAGGTGAATTGCCCTGACACGTGTCTGAGTCAACCACCATACCTATGTGAGAATTGGGTAGAACCATGGTTAAGACCTAAATACATTAATTATATACATATATATGTATCAACTTAGTAATACTTTAACACCCAAAGTTTAAAAGGAAATAAATTAAATGTTATTGCTCGCAGGAGATTAGTGGAGATAGCTGGTGAGCATGCATAATTGTGGGACTTGCAGAGCACCGTACAAGGGTTAACTCAAGCCCTTAACAACGTGATTCAAGCAGGAGCAAGAAATGGGGCAGGAGATTTATACGAGAACTTCCAACGAATGAATCCCCCTACGTTTAATGGAACTCAGGATCCTTCTTTAGAGTTATGCAATGTTCAGAGCAGGAGAAAGTCCTTCTGGCAACCTTCCAATTGGACCGCAATGCTAGAGCTTGGTGGGAAGCTGTCAGTCGACAATTACCCAACAACAACATAGAGTGGGATAAATTTTTAGAACTCTTCAACACCAAATATTTTTCTAAAAGGATTTGTGAGAAGAAGGCAAATGAATTCGTCAATTTAAAACAACGAATGATGTCTGTAGCAGAATATGAAGCACAATTTGAAAGACTAGCACAGTATGCACCATATTTAGTGAGTACGAAAAAGATGAAGGCAAAGAGATTCTTAGAAGGGTTGAGACCTGTGTTCTGGCAGAAGTTGGCTCCACTAGACATTGTAGTATATTCAGACATGGTGTTAAGAGCTCAAAAAATAGAGGACACCATGGGACTTCTTAAAAAGATCCATAAGAAGAAGGCGTTGAAAAGGGAACATGCTACCCATTCCAATGATAAAAAAGGAAGAAATACAGTAGATAGCAAGAGAATGAAAAGGGAAGTGAAAAGAAATTCTGTAAATTTTGTAAAAATCTAGGGCATCAGATTGATAACTGTTGGAAGAAATTGGGCAGATGTTTGCGTTGTGGAAGTCAACAACATCGAGTCATCGACTGTCCAATAAAGAAGAATCAAACTCCACGCCAAAGCCGGTTACAAGCTCCTGTGGATAGGGCTGTTCACGGTTCGGTTTGGTCCGGTTTGGACCACTTTTTTGAGGAAACTGAACCGAAATTATATTCAAACTGAACCGAACCAGTTCGGTTCGGTTTGAATCGAACAAAAAAAAAAACACAGAATAAAGGCCGCTGGGCGGCCCTGGGTTTCGAACCCAGGACCGCCCAGCAGGAAGAGACGCGCTAGCCCACTGGGCTAGGCGCTCTTTCTTGTTATTATGTATTATTTAAATATATTTAATATATATTTCGATTCATTCGATTTTCCTGTGCAAAACCGAACTGAACCATGGGACTTCTCAACCCGAACCGAACCGAACCGAACTGCCCGATTCAGTTCGGTTTTTCGGGTTGGACCATATTATGAGCAGCCCTACCTAAGGATATAAATCATGCTAATGAAGGTAGACAAGGTACCATCCTAAAACCTCAGTTTAAATTCATATTATATTCTCGATAGCAAAGCCCTAAGTGGGGGAGATGAGGGAATTAAATATTCAGGATAAATTAGTAATCGTATCATATCATATAAATTTTGGGACCAAATTCTTTTTAAGTGGGGGAGGATGTAGTACCCCGAAAAATCCATTAATTAAAAATTATAGATAAATTAAAATTTTATCTATTAATAAATTCAAACTAGTCAAAAAAGTACGCATCATTATTGCATGCGTAAAAACCCATATAAAAATAACGTAAAAATAGTTGTTATACTGTAAATAATATTCTCTAATGACCCATCAAGAAAGTTGGGCATAGAAAAAAAAATCATTTGGACTAAGTTTAAGAAATTATGCGACTTATTAGCGCAATTAAGGAATAAGTCGGAGAACCCATTATTTTATGAACCAAAGTAGATTATAAATTAAAATAAACATGTGGGTAGACTTTAAATAATATGGGTCGATAGCCTATTATGATATTTGGACCAATGGATAATTTTGGCCCATGAATAAATTCTCTAATAAAAAGATAATTAAAAACCCATTAAGTAAAGTGAATATGGGTTGTACAATTAGGCTCACATGAGATGTTGGGCCAAGAGTAAGAGCCCAAATGATGAAGATTGGAAATACGGGCATAAATAATAATAAATTGAATTAAAACAAGAAATTAATTGAATAAGTGTGATAAATGTATTTAAATTAGAATAAAGGGTGAATAAATAGAATTAAATCAATACCCATTAAGCTAAATTAGTAATGAGTTTTATTAATGGTCCTAACATGGATTGTTGGGCTCAAATATGAAGAGCCCATCATGAAATGGGAGTTAATTGAGTGAAATTCGTATTAAATATAGTAATAATTAGAAAAATAGATTAGATAAATAATAAATGATATATATAAATCCCTAAAAAGAGTCCTAGACTTACCATAACTTATTACCCACGAAATTAGATCTCTCCCCAAGCCAATTAGTGGATAAATGCTAGAATGAGGGAGATAAATGTGGAAATTCAGAGTTAATTAATAAATAAATAAAATAAGGATAAGATAAATACTAAAAAGGGTTATAAATATCTTAAAAAGAGTCCTAATCCTATCCTAACCCATTACCCACGAAATTTAATCTCTTCCCAACCCTAATTAGGAGATAAATGAGAGAAATTAGATGATAAATAAGGGGAATTCGAAATTTAAGGAAAAGGAAGAGTTTTAGAAGAGTAGGACTCTTAAACCAAGCCATACACACCCCAATTCGGCCCTATCACCCCATAGATCGTTGCTGGAGCTCTAGGGGACGAAGGAGAAGACTGTGGACGTGAGGAGCAAGGAGAGGAAGGCTTGGAGCAAGGAGGATTTTCCTATTTTCATTCACAACCATAGGTTTTCATTACTCATGAGAAAAGGTAGGCAAACTCTCAAGCTAAACTCGATTAAAAATTACCCTAGATAGACTTCATGATCCCTTGCAAAAGCCCTCTGGTTTCGCTCTAATTCGATCTCCCATGAGGGAGAATTAATTATTTGAATCCCTATCAGTTCTATGTTCCCGACCCTTCATGTTTACTCTTAAACCTCGATCATATTTGACCCTATGCCATGAGAAATTTGTCATAAATACTACATCATGTTAGCTTTCAAACGCCTCTAGTTTGCCTAATTTTCATCATGTATACATCTCTAATTAATTCGTTGAACCTTGACTGTGCCTATTTAGGTCATTGAAATCTAACTTGATCAAAGCATGTCTAAAGCTTGTATATTTTCAAATTAAATGCATGTTAATAGATCCATGTGTCTACTTTTGTTTAAAGATAGTTTCGTGATTTTTGGATCACCGTGCAATTTTATATGGAATTTAGAATGACCACATATCAAAGAGGATTCACCCTGGAAAAAAGGGAAAAGGGGCGACCCTACCTGATATCGCGTCGGCGCAACCCGCCGCGATATCAGTGGGGTCGCGCTGGGCTGTGGCGTCATGTCAAAAATGTGGCGGCATAAGCCGCTGTGATTTTTAGCACGAACCAGACCGGGCCGGCCGGTTCGACTGTCGCGCTCAGGCCGGCGACCGCGATATGAATCTCGTCTATGACCCCCGCCGCGATTTAAGCATTTCGGTCATAACTTAAAATTGTGCATATGTCCCTACTTCATATGCCATTTAACCCTTGTACAAGTTAGACCATGTACTATTAAGCTTAATAAATGGCCTAAATATTTTTATTTAATAATATTTAAATAATTCTTATTAATTTAAAAGTCGTGAGCATAATTTATTCTATTCTCATGATTTCTTTACACTTGCACACTAAACATTGTTTATTGCCATTTGACCCTATTAAATTACTCAATAATGTATCTGGTAATTACGTGAAATTAATTACCTAATTTTCCTATTATTTAAATGACACATGTCTTCATTTTATCTGTGTGATTTGTACACCGTTATCGCGTCCCTCTGCCTTCGAGCACTCGAGGCAAGACGGACAACATTTCGTTACACACTTTCTCTTGACTTGGACCACCTCTCCATCGGGAATACTCTCGACTGGGCCAGGGACTCCTTGTTAAGGCCTCCGTAAGTCTTCTTGGCTTTGGCGCATGTCCTTAGCCGACGAGGTGGTTGTACATTTAAAATCTCATTACACTCTTCTTCTACCAGACTGCCGGTACCTGACATGATGTTGTGCAACCGTTACTATCGTGGTTTATCGTTGTTTTACGATTGTACCCCTATCTCATCTACTATCCTTGTACTCTCATCTATTCACGTTCACTCTACTATCTCGTCTATTCATCTAGTACTCTCTTGAGACTCTTGAGCTATTGTGGCTCCCATTGCTTGTACTATACTTGACTGTCTAGCGTCATAATATGGGTCTTGTGACTCTACTGTATCAAATACATACTGTGCAGGGCACGGAGAGTGTCTGAGGGGCTCCAATCTAGTCCTTGGGGCAGAGAGCCACGCAAAAATATCTACAGGGGCTATTGATGGTGTTCTGCATTGCACCGGCTCTAACTATCTCTACATTGGCTAGACATCGAACTATTATACTATTAGTCTGGAGAGTTCAGATGTACTGTACTATCGTTAAACGGCTACTGTCCTAAAATGACTATTGTCATACTCTTTTAGTACACTGTGGTGCAACCATACACGTTATCTCTTTACACGTTATCTTTTTACACGTTATCTCTTTACACGTTATCTCATTTCGCACTATCTCATTATATGGTCATTTCTCTATCAACCTAGTTTTGCCATACTCTTGTAAATGTATTATCGTTCACATGTTACCGCATGCTATCATTCTTTTAATATAGTATGTCATCAATCTCTTGTTATCTTGCGCTATTACTCTCTTGACTATACTTGATCGTTCTCTCTAGTTAACCTACGTTCCAAGACATTAATCACTTAAAGCATGTTTATTTACACGAGATATTAAGTCCTACTGAGCGTTATCGCTCACCCTTCGTTATTTGTTATTATGTTTCCAGGTAAGTCGGATGATGACCTTACACATATCAATAGGAATGGTCTGGAGTGATGAGCGTTCTGGAGTCATATCGATGGATTGTCCCCAGTACCCTAGAGTTAGTTTAGTTAGTTTTTTTTTTAGTTTAGTTAGTTTCTTAGTTATCATTTCCAAATGTAATGATGCTATTGAGCCATGTGTTTTGGCTCTGAATTAGTGGTTGTAATAGTTTAGATGAATTATCAATAAAATGACGAGTTTATTGCAATTAATGTTCATTAGATGCTCTGATATATGCGAATGTATGCGCAATTTACGTTACCATACACGTTGTTCATGCCTCCCCGATTTATTCCGCTGCTAAATTGACGGGGCATGACACAATCAGTCAAAATGGCCATAGAAAGTACCAAGAAATAGATGAGATAGTAGAAGAGATAAACGAGAGTGTAGATACAACTTGAATAGACGAGAGATTAGCGATAGTAGATGAGAATGGGGGCCATGTTCGTAAAATAACGATAAACGACGATAGTAACGGTTGCTAAACACGCAGATTGGGTGCTAGCAGTCTGGTGGGATTCACTAACCGCCCACTGGCCCATGCTACAAACACAGTCCAGAGGTCTAGCCTGATCTCAAGGTAAGAGAGAAATCTAAGGCCGTTGGATCATGCTGATCCCTAGGTGTAAACAGGTAGTGATGGTACATCCTGCTCAACGGCAATGAATGTCCACCAAGGCCAAGGTGTCTTACGGAGGCCTTGACAAGGAGTTCTTGGTCTAGTCAAGAGTATTCCCAATGGAGAGATCATACAAGTCAAGAAACGTGTCTATATAAACATTTGTTCGTCTTGCCTTGAGTGCTCGGAGGCGGAGGGACGCGGTAATGGTATTAAATAGAGTGAATAAAATGAAGATAAGTCCATTAAATAATAATATGGAAATTAATATGAAATATTACACTTAATTACTAGATATATTATTGAGGTGGTTTCTGTAAAGTCTCGTATCAAAAATTCATGTTTGATGTGTGCATGTGAGAGAGAATCCAAGATAGGATATAAGAGTCATGCACAAATCTTTTAATAGAAAATAACATGGATATTATTGAAATCTAATTAATATGATGTCACTTTTTTTTGTAAATTCAAGGGTTTAATAGTGAATAATCTGGTGAAATTGGCATGAAGAGGGTATTTTTTCTGATTTCTGGAAAATACACAAACAGGTCGCGACGTCAGCTAGGGTAACGTTCAGGTCGCGGCACGTTAGGCCGATGCGACGTCCATGTTCTTGTTGCGACGGGTTGGGGGGACGCGATCAGGTCGCGACCGACAAGCTGACGCATTTGAGTTGCAGTCGAGATGCCGACACGACGACGTGGTTCTTGTTGTGATGGGTGTTCGGGTCAGTCGAGATGAATGCGACACAAGGTCCCGTCGCTTTAGTATCACGATGCGGTACCTTGTCCCGATTAGGCTAAGAACACGACCTATCGGGTCGTCACGTTCTCAGAGTCTCGGCCCGAGCCCAAAAAGGGGATCAAGTCTCCTTCGGTTGCGGTCCATGAAACCAAGGGCTTGACACAGGTATATTTAAAAATCAAAATCAAATTATATATTTAATGAAAAATCACGAAATCAATTTTAAACGAAACTAGACTTACAGGAGTATAGACAGTAAAGAATAATTAGATTCTTGACATGGTATCAACATGCTATGAACATATTCATTCATGATGAACAAAATATATATATGACAGAGTGATGAAGAACGATTTAATTCGAAAAGAGTACTTAATAAAAATTGGGGAAAAATGTGTCATCATGTTCTAGACATCATGTGAGATGTACATTATGTTGGATTATGGGGTCCAGCAACTCCCTTAGAGATTCGTTGTTACTACATGCTGGCCCGGGATTGGGTGTGTGTAGTCGCATCGGTGCTTGACATATACAGCCCAGCCTGCCGCAGGGACTAACCACCCTGTGCGAAGCCCCTCATGTCCGCCCACCACTTAGTGTGGGGTTCTACACTGCCATAAAGGAAATATGGTCTGCCTTCACTATCAGATCGAGCTTTTGGTGCAACGGTTGGGGCTTGATCTAACAAGTGGTATCAGAGCGAGGTTGCGGGTTCAAATGTCTCAGGTGTCGCTGGGGGGGAGTTTGTTGGATTATGGGCTCCAGCAACTCTCTTAGAGATTCGCTGTTACTACATGCTGGCCCGGGATTGGGTGTGTGCAGTCGCATCAGTGCTTGACAGCCCAGCCCGCCGCAGGGTCTAACCGCCCTGTGCGAAGCCCCTCATGTCCGCCCACCACTTAGTGTGGGGTTCTGTAGTGCCATAAAGGAAATACGGTCCGCCTTCACTATCAGTTCGATCTTTTGATGCAACGGTTGAGGCTTGATCCAACACATTAAAAATCTCATGGCATGAAATCAAGTATCAACAGGAATTTAGGGTGAACATGAGGGTTCGGCCACATATTCTCAACAGATCTTTGAACATGAAATACTCCTAAACGGCATGATAGAAAATTGGGGAAAATATGAGACTTTTGATGTTGGGATCATGGATTATCTAGGGTCGAGTTTAATTTACTTTTGCTTGAGAGATTGACTACATTTAAGTGCTTTGAAATCCTAGGGTATGAACTTGAAGAATGTGAAGATCTCTCCTTCCAAGCCTCCTCCTCCACGAAGTTCTCCTTCAATGGCCTCCTTCCCACGTCCAAGAGACTTCAGATGAGCATTAGGGTTGGCTAGGAACTAGATTTAGGTGTTTTTGTATGTTTAGGGTTGAAGAGTCATTCTAAACTTCTAACTCTTCCTCCCACTGTGAATTTTCATATTTATCTAACATTTTTCTTGCATTTATCTTTCCATTGGCTTGAGGTGGACTCTAATTATGTGGCCAACAAGTTGGGATAGGGTTAGGACTCTATTTAAGATATTTATGAGCCATAATAGTGATTATCTTGACCCTTTTAAATTTATTAATAATTTAGTTACGAATTTAGACTTATTTATCTCCAATACATCACTGGGCTTTTACTTTGAAGCCCAATAATTCATGTTTGAACTATTAATGAAAGCTCAGCACTGGTTTTTACTTAATGAATTTTAATTTATACATATTTTTTAAATTTAATTTATTTATCTTAATTTAAAAATTGAGAGTTGCTACAAGAAGTCATCTTTAAGACAGTCGAAACCCATCTTCGTCCATAACTCTAGCCCAACTTGTCGTGTGCCAAGTCAATTAGCATGTTTGGTATTAGGATAGACTGGAGATAGAGTGATGATGTCTTTAAAATTTTAAGAATATTCTCACTATTTTTTATCTATCTTAATGCCAAATATATCATTAGAGAACAGTTGAATTGACTTTAGATAGTCAGGTCATTACGAGCAACAAGTCGATCCGATCTGATGCCATCATCAATTATGATGTCCTCCATAAAAAAAAACACTGGAGTTCACCCAACAAATGGCTCAAATTATCTATAAGAGCACCGTAATGACAATGGAAACGCGTAGGCCGGTAGAGAAGGAGTGCGGATCCTCTACAGCCCCCGCAGGAGGGGGGGCCAGTCAGTACAAAAAGTGGGAGGGGTTTTTTCATTTCACTCCTCAAACAATCCCTTTTTTGATGTTTTACACAGAAGAGTATATGAAAAAAAAAAACCTCCACCCTCTTGTACTGACCGGCCACCCCTCCTGCGGGGGGGGGGGGCCGAGAGGATCCGCGCTCGTAAAAAAAACCACTAGCTAGTGATTACTTCGACATTGGTGAGAGCGCGCAGTCACACAAGCATGCACTACTGTTGGAGAAACCATCAACGAGTACTAGTTTACCAGAATACAGACAGCACATATGCGGTCATCAAACGCCGCAGCAGCGTATATTATCCAAATGGGCCACAAAACGCCCGCCATGGGAGACGCCACCACGAGGAGGTCGATTTCAACTGCTTTATCATGGACTTTTCTTGGAATCAAGGGCGGCATCGATCGAAAGCGATCCCTTCTCATTTGTTATGTCACGGAAAAGATCCCCAAAAGACAAGTTTTAATTTGTCACATCTCTCTTGCAGCCAAAGTAAGAGTGTGCCTTGGAATTCCACGGGAGTTATCTCGAGGTAACTGTTCAATACAAGAGATACGTGGGCCTAGAGATCTCTCTTCTCCGCCCTCCATTTTGATATATATTTGTTGCTTGGTTGCATGTGAAATATGATTGATGTAAGAAGAATATTGTACTCTGCAGTCTGCACGTGTGTGTTTTCTTTAAGTTTTTGGTCTCTTTGAGGATTAAATTTTACGCTATATAATTTGATATTTATCCCTGAACCAATTAACTTTAACTGTTTTTAGGTGCTTTTGCAGGCCAAAATTTTTTCATACCCGTTTCCAAACAATGTCTTAGAAGCAGTTCCTTCTATATATTGTTAACGAAAAGGACATTTGTATTAAAAGATATAAATTCAGTGGCTTCATCATCAATAAGCAACTAGTTCTATAAAGCAATTTTAAAATATTATACGGACTTGAAAGTGAGTCAAAAACGTGTAAAATGAGCCAAATATGAAATAAGTTATACCGTGGGATTTGATCGTGTCGAACTTTTTTTTAACATATAGTAAAGATTGATATATTTTAATTTAATTGATAATTTTTTAAAAAAAATAAAAAAATAAAAAAAATTAAATTAACCATATGTCAAAGACTCGCCTTTTTCTTAGCATAATAAGGTACGTTCACGCACGGATCGGATCGAACGTGGAACAGCAAGCAAACCGTGGCCAAATGAAAGGAAAAGAAAAGGTCTCACAAAAAACTGCCCAAGTAGTAACTTCAAGTCTCGGGTCATGTCCATTTGACTTATATGTCAAGTTTAAAATATATAAATCATTATGTACACACTTATTAAGATCTAACGTTTTGTTTTTCTTTAAAATAATTTTTAGAAAAGCACGCAGTTTGCACACTTAAACTTTTCGAATTTAAAATGGACAAATTCCCCCAGAATTAATGCCAACAAGGCGCATCGATTTCCAAAAGTTGCTTCACAAACACGTTATCTTTTGTCTCCTTGATCAACACGACAACAAGAAAGAGTCTCCCTTTTCCACAAGGAGTAGGCACCAAGGATGTAACCCCTTGATGGGTATATTTTTCACCGCTATGTATCTCATGTGCATGAGTGTACAATGACATCCTCCTCGTTCCCAAAAGAGAATTATTTAAATATCGGACGTTCGGGTAAATGATTTGCTCGAGCGTCCAACTGAAGGTGCATCCATTAGATAGCATCTTGTTGTTTGGGTCTCGCATCTAAGTAACTATTCAATGAGACAGCGTCAACCCCGACATTCAAGCAAATTTAACGTCCGGACATCCGGATGCTAAATACTTCACTTCATAAAAATGTATGGGAAATGCTATTTGCACGTTGCATGTCCGCCCGCACCAGGGCGCGCGGGATGCCTCATGCGGTCGCGCCAGCGTGCGTGTCTGGTGCGGCGGAGCATTGCTCAAAACATATATACTGATTCTAGATAACCTAATAACAAGTTAAAAAGTCTCTTTAAGTACCCCATTGGTGCGGATTAATTCATGTCTTTGAGAGGTCCAAAAACGTTGAAGTTAGAACGTGGTAACTAATACTTGCTATTCATAATTTTAAAAGTCATATCACATGTCCATTATCATAACTACATAATATGTGATATGATATATAGTACTGAAGTTGGAAAATAAATAAAAAATGATGGCGATGAGAATGGCCATATTCTAATAAAAGGAGTAGCTACTCAAGATACAATTTAGAAACAATTTTTGCCGATTCTTATTTTGACAATTGCCTATGAGAGTAATATTTTTATTTGTGAGCAGAATCACATTGGTAAACTTTGTTTCATACCCGACGCCGTCTATGCCGGTCGTCACCCGGGCAACACGCTAGCTGATACATCATTTAGCTTACTTTTTCGGGTCGGGTGGAAGGTGGGTACACGCCCCGGACCCGAAATGACTCTTCGTTCCACGCCATTGTCGCCTGAGCTCCACGATGGGACCAACTTCTTGACCCTTTCGGATCGGGCGATATAAGGACTCTATTACGTGCATATAAACTCCATGTCTGGACCCGAAATTTTCTTAATTGCTCGCCTACCTGCTAGATAATTAAGATGAGATGATACATCAAATCTCACAAGGTGCTATTCATGTATGGATTAGTATCCGAAATTCGGAGTCAGAGACCAAATCATTACGGATCTGTTTTAAACTTCTGATGAAACCCATATTGTTAAATTAATAAGAAACTAATTAAGATGAGATGTCTACCGGGAGAACATATAGTTTCTTCCCAATTTATCAACCTGTTTGATGAGATAGAACACCGATTAAATCACTTAATTAGAAAGATGATGATCCGACCTGCATGCTTATATTACATGAATCTACCATGTCTCCGTGTCTAATCGTAGTCACGATTAGCTGTCGTATCGTATTAGATATCAAAAGATCTCCGACACAGTTCCCATAAATAATTTTTTTTGTTATTTTTCTGTAATTTCATTGAGTTCGCTAGGCTTAGGTGTATCGATGTAATATGATACTGTACCATATATAGGTAAAACCGAATTGGCCCTGTACATCAGTGCACCCAACCCTAATCCTAGTGTGATTTCAAAAGGCGATTCATTGTATTATGTTATCCATGGGCATGGCATCGAGATCCTCAATAGTCTCGATCGAGCTCTCTAAATCTATGAACATTTTCGAAGCTCATCTTCTCAAATCGAATTTTTCGTAATCGAATCTCAGATCAATAATGCCAACCTCCCTATAGTAATTATTGAAATCATTAAATCATCTAACTTAAATTCTTAGGGCAACAAGTAGAGAAAGGCTAGCTCTGCCATTTTTCAACCATTCTTTAACCATGATGAAGTTATTCTAATATGTTAAGTTTATTTTTTTTTTACTATTTGAAATTTCATTTGATCAGCATTTATATATGATTGAAGGCGCAGATTCATGAACATAGGTTTGCTTAAACTATTCATTAATCTTAGGATCAACCATGTGGCTAGTGGTAGATCTGAGGTTTAGGGAGCTGAATCATCTTACTCCAAGAAGGAGCCAGGGGAATGCCACCCCCACTTGTAGACATTGTGCAATATTGCATGTTCCACACAAATCGCACATATCATTCATCTCCTCCTCAGTCCAAGTTCATCACCAGCTTAAACAATTGAAGTAGATGAAAGCAACCCCCTTTTTGTTAATCACCCAACATGTTCTACCGTATTAGATTAGATATGTGGGGGGAGACAACTGCTTTTGGATTCTCTCTCTCTCTCTCCAGCTTCTTAGTTTTATATATGCTGCATTTGCAAGAGTTCCGATCCAAACGTGGAATGTTGACTAAAATGAGTTTTATCGTCACCGTCTAATCCCTCTGATGAGATGGCCAGGGACCCGCCATGAATGCTCAGAGCAGAATCCCTATTTAAAGAGCTTGGTTTCACCCACGAGAAAGATTGGGCACACCAAATGATGGTGTTTCACTTAAGAAATAGGGTTATTTAATATACTATTATTTCAACTTTTTTTTTTAAATTTTAAGAGGTTAAAATAATACATTGTTATTTGATGTGTCTAATTTATACACGTCAAATAATATGTATTAAATAGTTTTCTTTGCCACTTTCTTTGCTATGCCCACTTGACTCGTAATGTATACATTACGAGTCAAGTGGGCATAGCAAAGAAAGTGGCAACTAAGTAAACCATCGTGATAACATTTTATCAGACTAGACTATCCAACTCAATCTTAAGATAATAAATATTAATCATCACTTGACATATGAAATTATTTGTCATACATATTGTGTGTGTTTTTGTGTTTCTATATACATATGTACGTTATCTTTCCCAAAGATGGTGGTTGAAGAAACTGGTATCTTCCACACTAGAACCGTATGATCCATTCTACATCCCAAAATCCATAATCCCGAGCAGAATCGTGCGCCAACACGTCGTTAATTACCACGTTTAAAAAGCGACAGAATATTAATTAATCAACACTATATATATATATGAAGTCAGTCCCAAGTCTTCGTCTTTAAATCTTATAAAGCTGGTTTGTAGGATGGAGGGGGGGAGGGGGGGAGGGGAGTGAACATAGTTCAATTCGGTTCAATTCATCTTATTTTTTGGATGAATCAAAATTGACTCGAATCTGTAGTCAAATGACTCGTCAAATCGGAAAAAATATATATTTTAAAGACGGTCTCGACTTTTGAACTCAAAACTTTCTTATGACAATTGAAGACGCTAGGTAATTAGGTTGTAATTTTTTATAATTTATTTTATTATTAAATATATTTAATTTAATTAATTTTTTAATAAAATTAAATTAAATTATAAAACTCTTCAATTCAAATCGAACCAACCTAAATTAATTGATTCGATTTTATTTTTAAAAATTAGATCATTTAATAAACACCCCTGGAAGTAAGACATCTTCGTATCGACCTATGTAGGCAGAAACCTATCACATCACGTTACCTCACTGCAACTTTCGCAGTAGCTAAAGACTGCACCAAAAATTGTCACTAATAGGGTGTTTGGGAACAATTTAAAAAATAGAACTATTTCTACCTAAAAGAAAATGTTGTATTCATTTTTATTTTTAAATTTAAATTGTAAAAATGGGACGTTATCTGTTTGGCAAAAATATCAAAACTTTTAAAATTAATTGATGTATTTGGGGGGGGAGGGCGGGGGTTCCCGCGGGGGGAGGGCGGGGGTCGGTGGGAGTTCTAGGGCGAGGGGCCTGGGGGCGCAGGACAGAGGCAGGAGGGGGGGGGGCGCTGGGGGCACAGGGGAGGGCGAGTGGGGCTGGGCGGAGGGCTGGGGTGAGGGCGGGGGGTTCGGGGCGAGGGGCTGGGGGGGGTGTGGGCGGAGGGCGGGAGGGGGGTGGTTTCCGGGGCGGGGGAGGGGGGGCTGGGGGTGCAGGGGAGGGTGGGAGGGCTGGGCGGACGGCGGGGGCGGGAAGGGGGGGGGTGGGTGGCGGAGGGTGGGAGGGGGGGATGGTTCGGGGGGGGGGGGGGGGGCTAGGGCGTAAGGGAGGGCGAGTGGGGCTGGGCGGACAGCGGGGGCAGGAAGGGGGGGTTCCGAGGAGGGGGGGGCTGGGGTAAGGGCGGGAGGAGGGGGGTGGGCGTAGGGGCGCAGGGGAGGGGGGGAGCGTAGGGAGGAAGAGGGGGGGAGGGGGGAAGGGCAGGGAGGAAGAGGGGGCGGTGAGGGGAGGGAGGAGGAGGGGGGGCGATGTGGGTGGGGGTGGGGGGGATGGGGGTTAGTTGAGAGAAGAGTGTGTGCTTTTGTTTTAAAAACTGGTTCATCTTTGTTTTTTGTGGTGGTATGATCCTGTTTGGGCCTGAGCCAAACAGGCCTCCACTAAAGAGAGAGGGAAGACGATCGCTGGTGAGGACGAGTGCCTGCAAAACCAGAAGAGGATCAGGGGGCCCGGTGAAGACCGGGGAAACCCTCCGATGCCTAAGTCAGTGAGGAGCTTGAGAGGCAGGGGGTTTCGGAATGCGGGACTTGTGTTCGCGTGAGGAAGAGAACGTACCGTTGCATGGTACTGTACCTGTGCTTTTATAGGCGTCGGTGTCGAGGCCAACGTGCGTAACGTTCGGCAGATCGTGCCTGAGGAGACGTCTGGACTCACGCGCACAACGGGAGGAGTTATGACTCTGGCGCCCGTTAGGCTGCCAGGCAGTTCACGCCCCTTGATGGCGGAGAACGTGGCCTGGGACGGTTACAACCGTTCTGTAAGCCAGGGAGCCTGCTCGGAACCCTTTGAACACACCTTCCGAGCAGGTGACCTTCATGGAGGTCACGAATCGTTGTTCGGTGATGTTGAGGGTCGTTCCGCGCAGTAAGGTTACCGTTCCTGTTCGGAATCTCTCCGCGGGTGCTCGGTAGCGGAGGTACAGACGACCCGCTCGGGGGAATACCGCCACGAGGCTTGACAGCGTCCGATCAAGCTGGCGGTATCCTTGAGATCATCACATTGTCTTGGGATGAACGTGACCCGTTGAGATGGGGCCACGTCAGCTGACAGGACGCGCAAGGGCCGTAGTGGGCCATTATGGGTATAGGCGGCCAGATTTGGCCACCACAATTTTATTTCGAGAGAGATTTACATTAGATAAAAATTGTTATCTAAAATTTAAAATTGTTTACCAAACATGTCATTATATTTGTCCTCTTTTTTTTAAATTTAAGAGAAAAAATTGAAAAAAAAAATGCAACCAAACACCCTATAAAGAGTAAAGACTAACGATGCCCATCAAACACCTATACGTCCGACGCACGTCCCACAAACTTCCTTTCGTACATGAGCAAACGATCATGAACCAGAACCACGCAAGATTCCACCTTTTCCTTCGATACATCTCAGCACAAATCACATTCCTGTGGTTGGTGTATATGACCGACGACTCCACGTTTTGCTTCCAAGAGCTATTCTCCTTTAAACGTACTTTGCTACTAGGAAGTATGTATGTATATTATATCTATATATATATATATATACATATATATATAGCATATATACTTGCTTCAATTAATTTGTACAATCTACATCGGGAGAAAACTAACATTGAATATCCAGTCTAAACTTGATCCAAACTTGTGGAGCTGTTTAGATGAAACAGCCAACCTTGATCGAACCAACAACGTCGTCTCGCATGTAGAGGAACAACTCGTCTCCCAGTCTGCTCTCGCCCACTTGTATTGCAGCCATTTTAAAAAGAAGAAACTTTCTTAGTTTGTACGAGTTCATCGATCCATCTCTGACGCAGTGGATTCGAGATCTGGCTTCCAACAAAAAGAAACGGAGAACAACGCGCGGAAGTATATACATATAAACATGCAAGAGCATACACTACAAGGAGAAAGTGACTTTTATCTGTTGATGGAACATAAAAATTCGTTGATAAAAATGAACGTAACATATTTTTATTATTGACAAATGTCAATCATATCAACAAATATTTGTAACTGTTAATATAAAATTGTTGATAAATTTTATTTGTTATACTAATATATACGGTCAAATATTGACAATATATATTTAGAACATTATTCCACAGCCACACTTCCACGAAGGCATATTGTACGTTTATAACAATGCATCTGGCCACACACGTATGTGCATGCACCCGATGCACTGCCTTCCCAACTGGGTATTACGTTCATGCACCGCTTCCTCTATGGCCAAAAATTCACGCCATATAGCTGCCTCCGCTGTCGTCTCCTTTCGAAACAACGCCGAGGATGCATGGTGGGCATGCAAGGTAGGGCCGGTGATACATGGCCGGCCTGCGCCTCCTTTTGCGAGCACGACCGAGATGGCTGAGGCAAGGCATTCAGCGTATACCCGAGGCATCCAAAACGGGCATGGAACAAATTATACTAGCTAGCTAGCTAGAAACCTAGCTAGGAAGTGGAGGGATGGGGGGGGGGGGAACAGGATCGCAGATGGGTTGGCCCTCGTGGGGTGGGAGACATGCATATATATATACATAGAGAGAGAGAGAAAATAATTTAATATATTTTCATATTACACTTTAAGTGTAATATGACTAAGTAATAGTCTATGTGACATCCCTCACATAGAGAGTGATAAAGTGGCAACCTAATTGTTGGATGTCACATGGACTTGTTACTTAGTCATATTGCATTTAAGTGTAATATAAAAGTACATTAAATCTTTCTCATATATATATGAGAAAGACTTACTGCACTGTCAAAAGTACAGTTTAGTATTGTCAAACTACACTTTTATTTTCCCATTTATCCACCCATTATGGATTATGTACTTCATCTAAAAATAGATGATTAGGTGGATTAGTGAGAGAGCAAAAGTGTAATTTGACATGATAAAATTAAATTTTAAGCAGTGCAATAAACTTTTTTCTATATATAATCATTCCGTGAACAGCCTGCAAGTCACATGAAGGCCCCAATAATTTTTTTTGTTGGAAGCTATCGAACTGAGGTTCTACACCCCCCATGCCCCCCAACGAAAAAAAAAAACTTCAATGAGAGAGTGATCAATATATATATCCTCAAAGATTACTATAAATTTTATACACTCAGTCTGAAAGCTATGTGGAGGAGGGTAAGAGCTATCTAAGGCACCGTTTGGCACCGCTTTAGGGATAGATTTTTACTAATCTCTGACAATGTCTAAAGCGTTTCCAAATATAACAGCTACTCTATTTTCTATGCATGCACAAATTTTTAAAAAGAGGAGAGCGGCAGAGAGAAGCCTAGCTTTCTCTCTCCATTGCCCAAAAACGGCGGGACATCCGTTTCTTGCGATTTTGGGTGTCAGGTGGTGGTAAAAAATATTTTTTAAAACATTTTGTTTGCTTTTGGCACTGTTTGGCCTGTTGGTCAGCGCGGGTTTAACATTTTTTATTTCCTTTTGTAGGTGACGAGACCAGCGCAAGCGTCGAGGCACAAAAAGCGCCCCCACGTACGGCACCTTCTGTGAAATCTATTTTTAACGATTTTTCTTTTTACATAAGCGGTTCCAAACGGTGCCTAAGTCTTGGTTTTCCACTCGTGCCTTGTAAGTAGCAAGATGCGTGTGCAAGTTGATGTGGGTTGTGTAGTACGTTTGTCAGTGTATTATTTTATTGTGGATGATGCCAGGGGATGTGTATTATCAAAGTACATGGAAACTATTACATCAGCTGATGTTACGATCCGTAGTGAGATTTAAGCGCCTCTTTGGATGGAGTTAACTCTGAGTTAAAAGTGAGTTAACTCAGAGTTAACTCAAAAAGTGTTTTGGTAGTAGTTTAGAGTTGACTTTTGTGGGTTGGGCTAAAGGTGGTTTAAAAGTGAGTTAACCCACTTTTTTCTAACCCACCTCTAGAGGAGGAACAAAGTTAACTCAAGTGAGTTAACCACCTTTTCCTCTCACATCACAAGCATTAAATGCTACTTTTCCTTTTTCCAAGGTAAGTTAACTCACTTGTTCTTACCAAAGTGTATTTGAGAAAAGTAGGTTAACTCACCATATGATCAAAGTTAACTCTATTATTACCAAAGCAAAAAGTGGGTTACACATGTGTAACTTTGTTCATGGGTTGAAATTATCTTAACTCCAACCCATTACCAAAGAGGCAATAACTGTCTTGCATACATTGAGATTTCCTCCGGCCTGTCATTTCATATATATGAAAACCTTTTCTTTCTCTATGATGATCGATACATGTTTCTTCCCTTTTGATCATATGATCCTACTCTACTCAGTATCTCATGAGATTTGATCACCTCGCGTAAGCTCTGAACATAGCCTCGTTGAGATTTGATCACCTCGCGTAAGCAGTTAGAGTCCGTACGTATTCGATCCATTAGTTGATGGAGTTGAAAATTTTCAAATCTAATTTAATTATTTAGTGAAACGAGTCATATAAAAAGAAGTGTTTGGTGTGTTTACAGTTATCTGAGGAGTTCATTTGTTTTGTTCAGTTGCAACTTTCTTGTATTGTAAGATACTGTTCCTGCAGACACAACACCTTTTATATATGTCTGCTTTAAAGACACAATTTTTTTTAGGTAATGTGGGGTGTGAATTTGAACCTATATACTAAATAGATATATATTAGAGGACCTTAGTTACTACCATGAACAAAACTCCTTGTGTATAGTTTTAATTTTTAAAGATATTGAACTCTCAAAGCAGCTTAACAGAAATCCGCTTGGGCTTTTGCTAAGTCCAACCCAAACATAGCCTTTGAATGAAACCCCCAAGGAGGTGGCCCTGGGTCATTAGCGAATTACGGAAGCGGATTGGAAGAGGATAGAGAGCAAGCGGATGCGCATGCATACAAGTAGCATCTAGGTTACTAATTCCAGTGTTTCGCTGGCATATGTAATCCCGCGGTCAAATCTGGTCATCTCCAAGTTGACCTTGCTCTCACCAGGCTAGCAATGCCGGTCAATCAAACCAAATGTTGGGTTAAAGAGGGTCAAAGCGGGTCAACACAGGGGTAACTTACTGCCAAACCGTAACCAAATGTTGTGCAGTGTTTCTATTTGAAACCGATGTTGATGCTTCGCAAAGTTGAAGTAATATTTATCAAACGCCTAATGATGAGATGTCTTGCCGAATTGTAAGGTAAAACTTTTATATATTTTATCACATATCTTTATTTCTATTTTTGAACGTTTAAGTGTGCAGCAATTAATGCTATTTTTCTAAGTTTGAGCTCAATCATTTTTGGAGGAGAGTAGATCTGTGAGGCCACTTATGTTAATTCATATATCTAAAATTGATTTTAATTAAAAGTCTCGCCAGACCTAATTCCTAAACATTTTCTCAAAAACAACTTAATTACAATCTCTAGCTCTTCATGTACTGAATCTACATGATCACTAGCACAGATGACCTGGTAGCCATCTTATGACGAAAGATATATATAGACCAAGTTCTTTCCCTGGTTGGACGCCTTTTGTCTTGTCAATGTTGTGTTACATGTCCACCATAATTAAGCATGGAAAGCCAGTGTTGTTATCATGGCCGGGCCAAGGGACAGCCGCCGTGGCAACAGTGGCCATAAACACCCAAATAAGCCCGTATACGACCATAGGATATGGAGACTTGGATACTTGTTGCTTGTAATATTCATGATGGGAATTCCATCAAGGAAGGTGAAGATTGCATATCTTAACGTTTGGATCCATCTGTGGGTATGTTCTTATACCAATCAAAATTAGCAGAGAAAAGGGAGAGAAAGATGAGAAGGGTTTCTCGCCCTATATATATATATATGTGTGTCTCATTGGCCCAAGTGACTAGGACTTGTGTGGTGGTGAGTCCACTTACCATGATTGGGAAGATAAAAAGGCCAGATCCGAATCTATCATGTTTTAAGATGTAAGATGGTGTACACGTGCAACGCGAATAGGCCGGTTTTGGTCGGGTGGAAGATGTTGCTACGATCAAAGATAAGATATTTGTCTGCCGGGGTCAGATGTCGGATATTTTGTAGGGCTGCAGCTGGGGCTGATCCGGTAAGACCCAAAGAACACGATTCGAACCCGATGACGACCCATTAAAATTGTCGAGTAATCGGATTCAACTTTGGATCTGTTTTGTGTTCAATAAACGTGAAACTCTTAACTTCTACTTGGTGAGCCCATGGCCCATACACTTGTCTGCTGAAGGCCCACAACAACCCCATCAGGTCCAGAGCCCAGTTGAGCTCCTAGCCACATCAAAACCATCCAATCTGTAAACCGGGAGAGAAAGAAGAGAATTACATGGGAATGAAAGAGAGTATAGAAAGGGATGGGTTGCGTGCATGCCCTACCACAACATGGCGGGGCCATAATATCTCCAACACCAAATCTACTTACACTTTTGAACTCCACTTGGTTATGGGCGCCCAACATGCAGTGTACAGATATGACTGTGGGTACGTCTTAAAACTGGATGCTGTAGGAATTGCAACGAAGTGGCCATCATGCTCTCCATGGACTGAGCTTGGAATCCCAAGAGGGACTCGTCCGGATCCATGACAAGTGTGAACAAAATCTGATGGGGGGTGTATGGTGTAAAAGGGGGAAAGAAAAAAAAAATGGCCCTGACAGATGGTCGCATGCATGGAGGGGTACTTTTGTTTATAGTTTGTGGGTAGATGTTGTGTGAGGGCTTGGCTGCAGCAGCTGGGGACGTTCCTGCTGGGCGCATGCATGGACGTCGTCGCAGCCGCACATCAGCCTCCCGTTGAGCGTGTCCGTGGCTTCAAAGGGTCCTCCGCCTTCGCTCCTCTGCACACAAGACCATTTCACAAGATATGGAAGAAAAGTTTAATATATCTATCTAGATATGTAGATAGAGAGAAAGAGAGAGGAAATGACCAATCTCTTATCTTATTTGGTGAAAAAAAAAAAACATCAAACAGATAAAAAAAATAATTTTCCAGACGAATATCAATCACCCACTCTTAAGGGTTATTAATAAATTTATGTGATACTTATTTTTGACAAGTATCCAAAAAGTGTACCCGTGTGTACATATTCAATTAATCTAATATTTTTTTAGAAAATCTTCCTACCTAACAGGCTTATATAAGGTGTTTGGCATTCCATGTGATTGGTGAAGCACTTAGAACACCCCACCAATCAAGGTGGGGTATCGAGCACTTCATCTCAATGCCGAGTAAAAAGACTTTCTCATGATTCCTTAGTCGAACGAGTGAAACCTGGTTACGATTCGGGATTCACTTAACTTGATGGGCCTGACTCAAAGGGTTCATATTTTGATCCATCTCAATAAAAATGAGTAGAGTGGAGGCATGGAAATATTAAGACCAGCCGTGCTTCTGAGTGAAGATTCCTAACACTTTCTTAGCTAAGCACACGTGTTGCTCAAGATCATTGTGCTTCGTGTGAAGATAGATGCCAATTAATTGGGCCGTATTACAACGTTGTGGGACCAAAGTGGGCCAAGCCCAGACTTCTTTGAAGGTTCCAAACGTCTATCTGGGCGAGAAGCTTCCCAACACTTGCCGCGGCCCACGACTCCTACTAGGCCGGTGATCCCACATGATGTAATTAAGGCTATCAACGGAGCACATGTGAAATAAATATGACATTATTTAGCTACGTTCTTTTTAATTCTATTCCAAATTCTAACTTCAGAAATTGTTTGAATAGATAAAGGATTTAGTAGTTTTTTTTCAAATTGAATATATCCGATTATACTTTTTAAGATTGCAAAATATACCACAAATGTAAGTACCACTAAGTATTTTCAATCAACAAATATATGCATGTAACTTCTAAAGCTTTAAATAACTAAAAAAAATCTATAAATGTAGCAATTCGAACGTGAACTAAGACAATTTATCAAGATGAACAAGTATTGGTCAAACGAAGTTCTTCACAAGTTTCATCATTAATATTAATAAGGCATACACCTGATCAGCTAGCAACTATTACCTTGTAATAGTCGACGGCCACGAAGTTGGCCCAGCGGTTGCCGGCGGCAGCGTAGCAGGTCTCCAGCATGCCGAGGAGCTCGGCCGAGTTGTGCACGCAAGCCACCTGCTTCACCGGGATGGAGCTGAAGTAGTTCACCAGCACCAGCGACTTGCCCGTGTCGTGCATGGCCGCCGACTCCGCCCGGTTCCGGCACCTCCCATCCCTCATCCCCCCGTCTCCATCTGCACATATCCACACATATCCCCATCCCATATCAACACCCTCTTCCTCCACTGAGATCGATCTTGTTAATTTTGCAGTTTATGCACGCACGCACGCAGGCATGAACGGGCATAAGTTCTATGAGCGGGGGTAAGTGTTTCTTTGGCTACTCACACTGGTTCTCCACCATGTAGTTCCACTGGTAGGCGATCCCCTCCGTCCTCTCCTTGGAGGGCACGGAGGTGAACACCACCAGGCGCTGGTTGGCGGCGATCATGTCGCTGACGAGGGGCCAGTCCCGACCATCCCGGGGCATCCTCGACTTTGGGAACCAGTACTTGCGCAGGCCCGATTCCTTGAACACTCTGGTCAGCCCGTGGGGAGCGCGCACGTAGTCCTCCAGGATCAGAGTGATGATCTCCGATGGGTTCGCCGACAGGAACGCCTCTATCTCTCGGAGTGTTTCGATGAAGGGTTCCTGCATGCCATTAGAGAATTAACCTAGATTAACATTATTCCAAGCTAGGTGGGAGAGAAATATGTGTAATTTTTCTGTCCTCAATTTAATTCTCGTGTTTAGCTAGTTAAGAACAGGCATGTGAAGGTCGTACGGCAACTGTCGTCTTTCATGTCACTGCAGGACGGATGGATTATTAATACTTGGTCCTGAATAGGTCAGAATAATATTAGAGGTACATGTCCTCTCCTATCAGTCTGTCGGGCCTTGGGTAATCAGCAGCGCTCATGAAGCTTCTCCTTTTAAGATGCCCTATATTGGAGAGGGGTGCTTGCGCATGAAAGGGGTTTCTTGACGTAAAAACGTTGGTTCACTGTTCTTGGTGTACACCTCTGTACACACACACACACACACACACACACACAGAAAGAGAGAGAGAGAGAGAGAGAGAGAGAGAGAGAGACTCACAAATGCAGTAATATCGTAGCATTTCCCACCCCTGGAGTGACACAACCACACATCACCTTCGAAGTCATAGGTATCAAGCATCAGCGCCCGGACACCGTTCTGGATTTGTTTACCAATACAGTACAAAATCGGTGTAAGCACAGCTCAGCTGGTTAGAGTCCTTGGAGAAAAAGATATCCTTAGAACTGCATTGTAATCGGCAGAAATTAATTATTGTAATCCATATATACGTACGTTCAGTTGCTGGGTGACTGTGTCCTCCTGGTTTGTGAAGGTGACCCGAGGAACTCCGGTGCGAGACGGCTCTCCCTCGATCGCATAGGCGTTGTGGGTGGTCAGGTAGGCATACTTATTGAAAGGAAGCGAGTAATTCTGCAGCATTGATTGGGGAGGAATCAAGAAACAAGATCGACTATTACGTATATATAACTCGATGGCAGTTTAGCACTACTCCAACTAATCACTGAATTTGATATTTGGATAGACTGACGATAGATAACCTCACTCTATCCTCAGTCTATCCAAATACCAAACATAATTTGAATGATCGAATTAAGAACACATCAGAATCCTATGGCGCTGTTTAACTACATGTGTAGTCATTGGGCCATACAAGTTGCAAGATTAAAGGAAGAAAAGGGGGAAAGGAAAAAAAAAAAAAAGAGGAGGTTGAGAAGATCATTAATTATAAGCTTTGATATGGAATATACAGATATAGGAATGGCATTTGGAGACGCGCGATTACCACCAACTTGAACTGGTTCGTGACGGTGGAACGCACGCAGCGGGAGCCACGGAGGCCCTCGAAGCAAGAGAAGCAATAGAACCCGGTCTCGCAGTCATCGTCGGATGAGCACTCCTCCAGCAGCTGCGTTGATCACAACAGGGATCGGATCTGAGCAATGCCCTAATCAAACAAACGCCACAGTCTCACACATGAACAGAAGATGGTGGATGGGCTGGCCGGAAAGAGCTCACCTTGCACCCTCCCACTCTGGAACAGGCAGATAGAGAGCTTCCGAAGACCCCAAAGACGATGAAGAATACTATTGCCGCCCTGGAAAGACCCATCCGGGGGGGATGGAGATTATGGGATGGGCTAACTCCTCTCAGACGGGCTCTAATTACAGGTTGCTCAATGGGAGGAAGTGGAAGGTTCCCTCATCTCATGTGCAGACCCCAGGGCTCTATTAAATAGAAGAACTGTTAGATCTTTGTAGGAGAAGACTTAATAAGAAAACAAACAAGTGGATGGGTAGATCCCTTCAGGGCGATCCCACAACACGAATTACCATGAACAACCTCCAATATTAGGGGATAGACCTGCGGGAACTGTCCTGTTCTCTTCCTCTCTACGATCGATCCTTTTCTCTCTCTCTCTCTCTCCTCTTTCCTCTGTGTCAGTAGTACTCCTCCGTGCTCTAGCATGCTTTCTCGTCATGTCCCGGTGTTGCCTCTGGTCGTTTGGCTTTAAGCGCACGTACTGGATCAATCATGGATTGCTTAGTGGAAGGTGGGAGGGGACAGCTAAGATTCTGCATGCATCTTTTGGCCATGTAAGCGTACTTAAATATCCCCGTGTTGGGGAAGCCCTCGAGTTCTAGAGACAGGACCACGGCCTACAGCGAGTGGCGTCGCTGGAAGGTGATGGTGGTGTTGGCGTGGGGAGTTGCAGAGGGACGTGCGATCGAGCTGTGTACAGAGACGCTCATCGTGACGACGCGCACGGACCCCACGGCCGCTTCTTTAATTTCCGGATCCCACTAACATGCTCTCCGTATCCGACAGATTTGACGGCCGTTTTAATCTAATTTGGAAGGAGACCCTCCGATTTCAAACTCGACAACATGTATATATAGAGTTAGCCGTCTGTGGGTAATCTATACTATATATTAGAAGTGACACTTTAAATTTTCATCCCATTCATTTCTTATTAACCCGGTTTATGTGTCTGATTTATGTGCTGCTATTTACCCGGTTCATGTGACTTTTAATGGTTGGTAACCTTCTATTTATGTGCTGCCATTAACCCGGTTCATGTGGCTTTTAATGGGCGGTAACGTTCGATTTATGTGCTGCAGTATTAATATCGCTAAAATTGAGGAAACGACAAAAATACACAACGGACGCATGGATCGCCGCCGCTCAGTCTTCCCCGCGTTACTTATAGCCGCGTAGCTACAGTGCCAACACCCACTTTTCTCAAAACACAACGTGGTGTGTGCATATTTTTCCGGAGCTTCTCTCTCTAGACTTTCTGGAGAGAGAAGCTCTGGGTTCTCTCGCTGAGTTTCGTCTCTCGTGGCGTTTCTCCGGTGGTCTCATCGGCTCCGATGGTTCGTCACCAGTTGGGGTGTTCTCGTGGCCGACTCCCCCGCGGACTCGTCGCCGACAACTGGTGGTCCAGTGTTTTTCCCGTGGGAGTTTCGTTGGGGCGGCTGCACCCACGTCTTCTGCTCCGAGTGCATTGCTGGGTACGTGGGGGCCAGGGTAGAGGAGAACCTCGTCCCCATCGGCTGCCCCGACCCCAGATGCCGCGCTGGGACGCTGGAGCCGGACGCCTGTCGGGGGGTGGTCCGGGAGGCAGTGTTCGACCGGTGAGGGGCGCTGTTGTGTGAGTCGGCGGTGGGGGCGCCGGTGAGGTTCTACTACCCGTATGAAAGGATCTAGACTATGACTAGCCCTAGAGGGGGGTGAATGTAAGGTCTCGGGTCTTTGCGGATCCTTATTGGGTCTTTTAGAGGTTTTGTGTGGTCGACGACAAGACCATTGTCGTTGACTTGGGGTTGACGGCCAGGGCTAGCCGTTGACTTGGTGTCAGCGTCCAGCGATGTTGACGTTTGAGGTTGAACTCAACGTCCAGAGTTGTGGACGTTAATCCTTTGGCGGTTCTATAGGCGACCAGTGATGTTGACGTCGACTGGTCGGACCTATTGAAATAGGGCAGCCCGAGAGCAGAACCCATTCTTCTCATTTCCTCTCCTTTCCTCCACCTTAGCTTTTCTCCATTTCCTTAGCTTCTGTTGGTTGATTTGAGCTCGTGGGAAGGCCCTGGATCGTGTGGCGGTGCTTGATCAGGCGGGAAACGCGAGGAATTGGTGCGATTCGCGCGGAGTCTTCGGGGGGTTCCGGCGCGATTAGTGGCTGTTTGGGGGTTATTGAAGCGTTCTGAGGTAGGGACTTAACTCCTACAACCCTCCTTAGCAATTCAGCATGCTAATCTGTGTGAATCAGTATGTGAATTGTGGTTTAGGGTTGGGTTGTATCATGCCGGGATTGAGGGTGATTTGGATAATCTAGGCATTAGACTGTCTAATTTAGATATTCTGGTAGTTTAGATTGATGAGAGGAAGTGTTTCCCTCCATCAGTCAGAATTCTGTTGGGTGATTCTGCCCAATTGGACTGATTCGGTTCAGTTCTGGGTATAGGGGACTGAAGAGCTTAACGTCCACATCTGTTGACGTTGAGATCTTCAGGGGTGATATTGACGACACGGTCGATGGCCGTTAAGTCAGGGTAAACGACATGATGAGTGCCGTTTACTTCATGTTGGCGGCAATCGATATGGCCGTTAATCTCCTATGTCCCAGCAGGCTTAAGTGTTGTGTTTCAAGGCGATCGACATGTGATGTCCGCCCTGTTTACACATGTCCGCCCTGTTTACCACGCGTCTAGCGGAGGATAACCCATTTCTGTTGTGTTACGTAGGCATGGGTGCAACTCCGTCTAGACGACTAGCGTGTGGTTATCCTCCGCTAGTGAGCCAGGACGCCGAGTGCGACTCTGTCCTGTGCGTACTCCTTCTGGTGGTTTTGAGCCGGTCTCCGTAGAGCCCCTTCTCTACCGCTAGGGTCAAGCGTAGGGGAAAAACCGGTCGTGGACCAGACGCGAGAGAGAGCGTCTGTAGTGTGCACACGTGGCTGGGGTTGAGAGCCTCTGTGGTGACGGGACGCCGAGCCACAGACCCTAGCTGAGTCCTACTTGCTGTGTGTGTGAGTGTGTGTTACTGAGCCGCGAGGTTTACAGTTTTGTGTTGTGGTGCGACGTGTACTTACTTTCAGTTTTTACTTTCCGCACTTAGTTCTGTTGCCGGTGGGGTTACTTTTCCCTACTGGGTCTCTTTTCTTGAGACTCACTCCCCTCCCTTTCAGGTGGGTCTTCGTCGACTCCCGTTCCAGGCGAGTCTAGCCACTCCGGTGTTGGTGCTCCTTAGCTGCAGTGAGTAGTACTTTTTGTTGTACTTCTGTACTCTGTACCTTGCTCAGACTCTGAGTTGTATATATTATGTTCATAGTGGAAATTTTACTGCTTTACATGGTGTGTATCTTCTTACATATAGTATCCTCGGACTTTCACTTCCTACCCTTCCGAGCTTGTCTCGTGGGTTAGCGGGTCAGAATTCGGGTTGCTGATTGTTATTGGTAATGCAGATTCTGGGTCGTTACAGTTTGGTATCAGAGCCTGGTCTGATGAGATATATATAAGGAAATACCCATCATGTAGACTCAGAGTATAAAGAGTACAGCTGCAGCTATCTATCTATTTAGCCCGGAGTTAGTTAGTGTATTTATGTGTGTATTTTTGTACTGTGTGTAGTACTATGGCTCCTAGGCGACGTCCTAGAGAGGGAGTGGCTGAGCAGGTGACTCGTCAGGAGGTTGGAGATGCTCCGCCACCTCAGCAGACGCAGCCTTTGCCACAGGACGCACATAGTGGTATTGCTCCGCCGCCACCTCCACCTTAGGTAGCTCAGGGATTAGACATGACTCGATTTCTTGAGGGGATGGCTCAGTTTGTAGCTCAGCACCGTGACGCGCCGGTACCCCAGGGTGGTACTGGGAAGGTGTTGAGGGAGTTTTTGCAGTTTCAGCCTCCTCAGTTTTTGGGCCAGCCTGATCCAGATGCAGCGCGGGCATGGTTAGATGCAGTGGAGCGGACTTTTCGTTCCATGGAGTGTGTTCCAGAGGAGCGAGTGCTGCTAGCCAGTTACCAGTTGCAGGCGCAGGCGTTGACTTGGTGGTCCGCTGAGTGGGAGACTACTTTTCAGTCTCGTCCACTTAGACAGATTCCGTGGCAGGAGTTTGTCGTTTCTTTTGAGAGAGCCTTCTGTCCTACTTACGTTCGGACGGAGAGGTTATACCAGTTTCTGGACCTGCAGCAGAGAGACTTTACTGTGGTGCAGTACAGGGCCAGATTTGTAGAGCTAGGGCGTTATGCTCCGCAGATTATGGGAGATGAGGGTCTGATGACTCAGCAGTTCGTGAGGGGCTTGAGGCTAAAGCTCAGGCAGGCGCTGATAGTTGCTCGTGTCACAGACTTGGATGCGGCCTATCAGACAGCGGCAGCGTTAGAGGCAGACACCTTGCGGACTCGTGCTCGGAGTGCAGAGGTTCAGACGCAGGTAGTTCCTTCTCAGCCTCGACAGCAGCAGGGTAGTGTGCAGACGACCCCGAGGACTGCGACTTCCTACGCGTCCACTTCTACTGGGACGACGGCGAAGTCAGGATCTCGGAGGAAGTTTCGGCGTGATAGGAGGCAGGCAGAGCAGAGGCAGCAGTCGGTTGGGAGTGTTCAGCAGCCGACAGGTCAGCCTTCGCAGCAGGTACATCATACTTTTGCTGGTCAGTGTTACCGGTGTGACCAGATGGGTCACATGGCGTGAGATTGTCCTTTGCTACCTCGTGTTCCGCAGCAGCAGACCCAGTCACATCCTCGAGTGCAGCAGCAGCAGCAGCAGGCACCCGTGCAGCAGAGGCAGCAGACTGGAGGTTCTGGTGGGTCGAGAGGTAGAGGTCGTGTTACTCACTTGACCCGTGCAGACGCGGAGGCAGCTCACCTGGTGGAAGGTACTGTTTCAGTTTTTGGTTGTACAGCTAGAGTCTTGTTTGATTCCGGTGCCTCTCACTCTTTTGTGTCTGAGGAGTTTTTAGACTCCCTTGGAGAGTTGAGTTCGGGAGAGTCTGTTGAGTTGGCAGTAGAGTTGCCGACAGGGGACTTTGTCCTTACGTCCTACTGTCTTGAGGAGGTACCTGTGCAGTTGCAGGATCAGTGGTTGTCAGCTCGTCTGTTTGCCTTGCAGTTACATGACTATGATGTGATTTTGGGTATGGACTGGTTAGAGCGGTATGGTGCAGTGATGGATTGCCAGAAGAAGAGGGTGCACTTGCGGATACCTGGGGAAGCGGCGTTCTACTTCCAGGGTATCGTACCTCTTACTTCTCATTTTTTAGTTTCTGCTTTGAGGGCAGGGAGGTTACTTGCTTCTGGTTGTCAGGGTTTCCAAGTTTCTGCGTGTGACTCTTGACCAGATTACCTCGGGAGTGGGAGACATTCCTGTAGTGTGTGAGTTTCCGGATGTTTTTCCGGAAGAGTTGCCTGGTCTACCACCAGAGAGAGAGATTGAGTTTACTGTAGAGTTGGTTCCTGGCACTTTACCTTTTGCTTAGGCACCGTACCGTATGGCACCAGCAGAGTTGAGGGAGTTGAAGAGGCAGCTTGAGGAGTTGTTGGAGAAGGGCTATATTCGTCCTAGCTTTTCTCCGTGGGGGTCACCTGTTTTGTTTGTCCGGAAGAAGGATGGTAGCCTGAGATTGTGTATTGATTATAGGAAGCTAAATCAAGTGACCATCAAGAATAGGTATCCTTTGCCTAGGATTGATGATCTCTTTGATCAGCTTCAGTCTGCTCGTGTCTTCTCGAAGATTGACTTGAGGTCGGGCTACTATCAGTTGCGGATTAGAGATTCTGATATTGAGAGGACTGCTTTTCGGACCAGATATGGACACTTTGAGTTTTTGGTGATGCCGTTTGGGCTCACCAATGCTCCAGCAGCCTTCATGGATCTGATGCACCGAGTGTTCCACCAGTTCTTGGACCGGTTTGTCGTAGTGTTTGTTGACGACATTCTGGTGTACTCCGTTTCGGAGGAGGAGCACGCCGAGCACCTGAGGATCGTGTTGCAGACTTTGCGAGAGCACCAGTTGTATGCCAAACTTAGTAAGTGTGAGTTTTGGCTACAACAGGTTCACTTTTTGGGGCACGTGATCTCAGGTGAGGGAGTTTCTGTGGATCCAGCGAAGGTTGAGGCAGTTTTGCAGTGGGAGAGTCCCAGATCTGTGTCTGAGATTCGTAGCTTTCTGGGTTTGGCAGGTTACTACCGCAGGTTTGTTCGAGATTTTTCTCAGGTTGCTGCACCCTTGACTCGGTTGACGAGAAAGGGAGTTCCGTTTGTGTGGTCGGAGCAGTGTGAGCAGAGCTTCATAGAGTTGAAGCGACTGCTTACGTCGGCGCCAGTTCTTGCCTTACCTTCAGGTGAGGAGGGTTTTGAGGTTTGCACAGATGCTTCAGGTGTTGGTTTGGGTGCGGTTTTGATGCAGCAAGGCCGGGTGGTGGCTTATGCGTCTCGCCAGCTTAAGCCCCACGAGGAGAGTTACCCGACCCACGACCTAGAGCTTGCAGCTGTGGTGTTTGCTTTGCGGATTTGGCGTCTTTACCTGTACGGAGTGAGTTTTGTAGTCCGTACCGACCACCAGAGTTTGAGATATGTGTTTTCTCAGAGGGATCTGAATATGAGGCAGCGTCGATGGATGGAATATCTGAAAGACTATGATTTCAGCATTGAGTATAAGCCTGGAAAGACGAATGTAGTTGCAGATGCTTTGAGTAGGAAAGCACAGATGAGTCATCTGATGCTTAGAGAGTGGAAGCTGTGGCAGTCTGCGACAGAGGGGTCTTTCAAAGTTTCGTCCAGTCGTCGTCAGTTTGTGTTGGGCAGTTTGTTAGCGGCTCCCGCCGTTGTGAGACAGGTTGCTGAGGCTCAGCAGGCAGATCCCGAGTTGCACAGTGTGTTGCTTCTCCCAGAGGTTGAGCTTCACGAGGACGGGACTGTTAGGTTCCGAGATAGACTCTATGTTCCTGTTGAGGAGTCTATCAGGAGAGCGGTGTTGCAGGAGGCACATGGTTCCAGGTACTCGATTCATCCAGGGTCGACCAAGATGTATCACAGGTTGAGACGTCAGTTTTGGTGGCCTGGATGAAGAGAGACATAGCGGCTTTTGTTGCTAGGTGTTTGGTCTGTCAGCAGGTGAAGGCCGAACATCAGCGTCCAGGAGGACTTGTGCAGCCGTTAGAGATTTCGATGTGGAAGTGGGACCATGTGACGACTGACTTTGTTTGTGGTTTGCCGAGGACAGCTGGAGGTTTTGACAGCATTTGGGTTCTTGTGGACAGATTGACGAAGACTGCCAGATTCTTGCCTGTCAGGACTAGTTGGGGTGTGAGTAGGTTGGCCGCGTTGTACGTAGAGCGGATTGTTCCTTTGCATGGAGTGCCGATCTCTATTGTGTCAGATAGGGATCCTCGCTTCACTTCTGGATTCTGGCACAGTTTCTAGAGAGCTTTGGGGACAGAGTTGGCTTTTAGTTCCGCCTACCACCCTCAGTCAGACGGTCAGTCAGAGCAGACTATCCAGACTTTGGAGGATATGCTTAGAGCTTGCTGTCTGGAGTGGCAGGGATCGTGGACAGCTCACTTGCCGTTGGTCGAGTTTGCATATAATAATAGCTATCACTCCAGTATCGGTTTGGCACCATATGAGGCTTTGTACGGACGACCGTGTCGCACTCCTCTTGACTGGTTCGAGGTTGGCGAACGGGTTGTCACAGGGCCAGAGTTGGTACAGCAGGCAGTTGAGGTAGTTCAGCTTGTGAGACAGAGGCTTCAGTCAGCTCAGAGTCGGCAGAAGAGTTATGCAGATCAGCGCAGACGACCGCTCGAGTTTCAGGTAGGGGACCAGGTGTTTGTCCGTGTGTCTCCTATGAAGGGAGTGGGGAGGTTTGGTAGGCGTGGAAAGTTGAGTCCTCGCTTTATTGGACCTTTTACCATTTCTGAGCGTGTCGGAGGTTTGGCGTACAGACTTGAGCTTCCGTCAGAGTTGGCAGCAGTCCACGATGTGTTTCACGTGTCGATGCTTCGGAGGTACCTTTCTGACGAGTCTCACGTTCTGCAGAGTACAGAGTGGTCTGAGGTGACTCCAGTGTTGACTGTACCAGAGTTTCCGTTGCATATTGAGGATCGCCGAGTTCAGAGGTTGAGGAACAAGGCAATCCCTTTAGTTCGTGTTGCGTGGCAGCGGCACTCCGGTGGTGAGTCGACATGGGAGCGGGAGGACGAAATGCGCGAGCAGTTTTCGTACCTCTTTGGTGAGTCCTCTTTCTTTATGTTATTTGAATTTTGAGGGCAAAATTTCTTAAGGGGGGAGGGCTGTAAGGTCTCGGGTCTTTGCGGATCCTTATTGGGTCTTTTAGAGGTTCTGTGTGGTCAACGACAAGACCATTGTCGTTGACTTGGGGTTGACGGCCAGGGCTAGCTGTTGACTTGGTGTCAGCGTCCAGCGATGTTGACGTTTGAGGTTGAACTCAACGTCCAGAGTTGTGGACGTTAATCCTTTGGCGGTTCTATAGGCGACCAGTGATGTTGACGTCGACTGGTCGGACCTGTTGAAATAGGGCAGCCCGAGAGCAGAACCCATTCTTCTCATTTCCTCTCCTTTCCTCCACCTTAGCTTTTCTCCATTTCCTTAGCTTCTGTTGGTTGATTTGAGCTCGTGGGAAGGCCCTGGATCGTGTGGCGGTGCTTGATCGGGCGGGAAACGCGAGGAATTGGTGCGATTCGCGCGGAGTCTTCGGGGGGTTCCGGCGCGATTAGTGGCTGTTTGGGGGTTATTGAAGCGTTCTGAGGTAGGGACTTAACTCCTACAACCCTCCTTAGCAATTCAGCATGCTAATCTGTGTGAATCAGTATGTGAATTGTGGTTTAGGGTTGGGTTGTATCATGCCGGATTGAGGGTGATTTGGATAATCTAGGCATTAGACTGTCTAATTTTGATATTCTGGTAGTTTAGATTGATGAGAGGAAGTGTTTCCCTTCATCAGTCAGAATTTTGTTGGGTGATTCTGCCCAATTGGACTGATTCGGTTCAGTTCTGGGTATAGGGGACTGAAGAGCTTAACGTCCACATCTGTTGACGTTGAGATCTTCAGGGGTGATATTGACGACACGGTCGATGGCCGTTAAGTCAGGGTAAACGACATGATGAGTGCCGTTTACTTCATGTTGGCGGCAATCGATATGGCCGTTAATCTCCTATGTCCCAACAGGCTTAAGTGTTGTGTTTCAAGGCGATCGACATGTGATGTCCGCCCTGTTTACACATGTGGGCCAGGCTTAGAGTGTGACTCTGCCTGTGCATAGGAGTAGTTGATTGTGGCACGAGGTGTTTACTATTGTACGGGGTTTCAGACGTTGAGTGTGTTCCGTCTGTTGTACGTGCGTTGCGTTACCGTGTACCCGTTTCTGTTGTGTTACCTAGGCGTGGGTGCGACTCCGTCTAGACGACTAGCGTGTGGTTGTCCTCCGCTAGTGAGCCAGGACGCCGAGTGCGACTCTGTCCTGTGCGTACTCCTTGTGGTGGTTTTGAGCCGGTCTCCGTGGAGCCCCTTCTCTACCGCTAGGGTCAAGCGTAGGGGAAAAACCGATCGTGGACCAGACGCGAGAGAGAGCATCTGTAGTGTGCACACGTGGCTGGGGTTGAGAGCCTCTGTGGTGACGGGACGCCGAGCCACAGACCCTAGCTGAGTCCTACTTGCTGTGTGTGTGAGTGTGTGTTACTGAGCCGCGAGGTTTACAGTTTTGTGTTGTGGTGCGACGTGTACTTACTTTCAGTTTTTACTTTCCGCACTTAGTTCTGTTGCCGGTGGGGTTACTTTTCCCTACTGGGTCTCTTTTCTTGAGACTCACTCCCCTCCCTTTCAGGTGGGTCTTCGTCGACTCACATTCCAGGCGTGTCTAGCCACTCCGGTGTTGGTGCTCCTTAGCTGCAGTGAGTAGTACTTTTTGTTGTACTTCTGTACTCTGTACCTTGCTCAGACTCTGAGTTGTATATATTATGTTCATAGTGAAAATTTTACTGCTTTACATGGTGTGTATCTTCTTACATATAGTCTCCTCGGACTTTCACTTCCTACCCTTCCGAGCTTGTCTCGTGGGTTAGCGGGTCAGAATTCGGGTTACTGGTTGTTACTGGTAATGTGGATTCTGCGTCGTTACAGTGAATAGGGCTTTAAAACTTTGACTTGAATGGACAACGGAAACTAATGCAGAAATGATAACGAATGCAAAATAAAGAGAACTGAGAGGGAAGAAGGAAGCAAGCACACAAGGACACGCAGATTTATCCTGGTTCGGTAAGACCCCCGTTGGTCTACCTACGTCCAGTCCTCACCAACACGGTGAGATTTCCCTCACTAAGAGATGATTACACCTGCTGGTTGAAACGGTGCCCAGCTCACCAACACTCCGCTAGTTAGCACGGTGCCTAGCTCACCAATACACAGCTAGTTAATGCGGTGCCTAGCTCACCCAACAATGCAAAGAACTGAAAGAAAGTGATATAGATAAGCAAGCACAAAGCCAAGCTTGAGAGGATGATCTTCAGATGTTGATGAAGCTCTGATGAAGTAAAGATCTCCTCAAAAAGAAGCCTTCTACAAGGATGCAGCAGATGGAAGCTCTAGAAGGCAAGAAATGCTTGAAAGAGAAGCTCTAGATGAAACACTTGAAGGAGGCTCTCTTCCCAATGAAAATCCTTACCTAGGGTTTCCCCCAGGTGTCCTTTTTATAGCCTTTCCAAAGATGTAGCCGTTTGAGGGAAGGTGGAAAGTGGTCTTGGTCAAAAAGGTGTTCAAAAAGCACTTTTGAGAAAGTTCTGCAACCCGGGGTCGACTCCCACTTTAGCTGGGGTCGACTCCAGAAGTGTCAGAGTCGACTCCAGAACAAACTGGGGGTCGACTCCAGTTGGGCAGAACTGCTCCAAATGAACTGTGGTCGACTCCTTTGGAGGGCTGGGGTCGACCCAGAAAAACTGAGTTTTTCTGGAGTCGACTCCTGCATAACCGGGGTCGACTCCTTCACTACAGCAAAACAAGCTTTTGAACTGGGGTCGACTCCTTTGAAGGGCTAGGGTCGACCCAAAAAAACTGAGTTTTTCTGGGGTCGACTCCTGCATATCCGGGGTCGACTCCAATACACTTGACACAAAGAGAGCTTCTTTTAAGACCTTTTTAGCCCTTATGCAAATGCCATGTTTTCTGCATACAACTTGCAAACTTGTTAGCAAATATAACAAGTGTTTTGTGATCATCAAAAGACAAAGGGTTCAACACCGTACAGAGACTGCTCGGCGCTGCTGGCCAACGAGGGCGACGAGGAGGGGCGGCCGATGACGGAGTCACAATGCCTGCACTGCGGTCGGACGTGCGCCCAGTGCCGGGAGGCGCCGCTCGTGGCACCTGGGGAAGAGCTACGAGGAGTACCAAAGCCAGAAGGCGGAGGAGCTGGGGAAGCTGATGGAGTTGGCCAACATCAGCCCGCGGCAGAAGTGCCCCAACTGCGGCGTCATGGTGGAGCGCATCGACGGCTGCGTCTTCATCCGCTGCAGGTACGAATCCAAAAAGCTTTCTAGCTCCAAAATTAATGTTCTAAAATCCTACACTTGGTTAACTTATTACTCACAACGACGACCTAACAGTGGCAATTGATCAGGGCTCCTAACTTACTGCTAGTTTGGCGATCAAACTAATTCCAGTTTTTGTTTCAGGTGCCAACACTGCTTCTGCTACAGATGTGCGTCGGCCATGAACGTCGAGGACCAGAGGCACTTCTGTGCAACCTGCGGTCTCACTTGGGACAATTAATTAATAATATTGGATTAGTTAATTGCTACTCTCTTCCTTCTCCACAACCAATACTGTTATTTTGCTTATGCAAGTTGAACCTGCAGCATCGACCTTTCTGAAAATTACAAGTTTCTACTGCTGGAATGGATTCTAATGGCAGACAGTACTGGACAGTGTCAGTGTGTATGTGTCTCCTCATTATTCATTATTCTCTGTACATAATCACCATTTATTTAATTTGTATGTTTTTTTTAGATAACGAGAAACTCCCGTCCGCTCAGAAACTTACATATTACCACATTCAAATTTGCTTCTTGTCAGAAAAACAAAAGAACAAGCGTTTTCTCTCTCTCTCTCTCTCTCTCTCTCTGAGTCTATCCCTATGTTCTTTTAGGGCGGTTGTTTGCGATCGTACGTGTATGTACATTCATCTTGCGGAGAAAAACTCTTTTTCTTGTACAATAAATTTATATGAGGAAGGCTTTGTATTCGAAGATGACAGAATAAAAAATTTAATTAATTTATTTAAATATCAATTTAATTGATCAGACGTCAAAATTCACATTACATAGGGTTTGGCACTTACTCGGTTGTCTAATATTAATTAAGTCTTTCTCAATCTATATAGAGAGAGAGAGAGAAAAAAAAAACATTATAGTATGACCATGACAATTGATGCGAGCAGACATATTGTGGTATTTAACATTTAGATTTTTATGGCAATCTTTTGATTTTAATCCAAAAACTGGGATGGAAGAAACAGGATCGAGAAAGAAACTGTGACGTTTCATCATCTGGAGAATCTACCCACATCGGGCGCTAGCGTGTGAGAAACGCGGTGCGGAAGATTCCACTTAGGGCTGTAAACGGATCCGGATAATATCTGGATCCGATTCGAATTCGTATCCGATTATTCGGATATTATCCGATTAACAAATATCCGGCGGAGTGGATTTTGGATACGGATATTATCCGGATAATAAACGAAGCGGATACGGAAATGGGTGATCTGCTCCGTTTAAGATCCGCTCCGAAATAGAATTATTTTTTACCATTATATTTTAGATCTAATGATTCATATATAATATATATAATTTATAAATATATAATATATCTAATACTAATTTTTTGTTTAGAAAATATTTTTAACATTTATATTTAAAAACATATATATTTTTAATTTTTTATGATTTTTAAACCACTTAATATCTTTTATTAAATTTATATTTTCGAAGCGGATAATATCCGTATCCGCTCCGAATCCGAAAATTATCCGATTAAATTATCCGCTCCGTATTCGAATTATATTCGGAGCGGATACGAATTATCCGATTAACTATTCGGATCGGAACCGAAAAATCCATATCCGCTCCGTATCCGCTCCATTTACAGCCCTAATTCCACTCACAAGCAAATCTTTCTTTCTATTTTATTTGTACATCTACTTTCATCATTTTTATTTTGTACATTTTTTCATATGATTTTAAACTGTGATTTGAGTCGAAAAAGATCATTTACATTCAATTGGACTTCTCCTACTGTTTCTCAGTTCCTTTTTTTAATTTTCAATCACCTCTTATAAGTGTTTATATTTAAAATTATTTTCTTAAGTTTTTTATTTATTATTAACTCTTTAGAATTACACTTTTTCGGAATTTTTGTGTGTATATATATAGCTCCCCATACTTACATATTCATTTGATAAATATTTTGAGACTTTTTCTAACCAATTGACAGATTTTGGATAGTTTATCATTTCAGATTGTAAAGGGTTATATATAAAAGGGTAAATTAATTAAGAGTTCCAGACTGTAACAGAGAGGTCCTTACTGTAATATAATTTAGCATATACTGTAACATGTGATAACACTTACTGTAATGAGTTACAACTTTGTTAGAGACTAGAAAATAAATCAAACATTTGATAGGGACTCTTAATTAATTTACACTATATAAAAATAAAATTTTAAACGATCTAAATATACTCCATACATAAATATAAATATGTGAGTGTCAGAAACTAAATTATACAAAAGAAATCTATCACAACACCGAAGGATAAGCAGATATTAATTGGAGAGCAGAAACATCTGGTGCACATTAAATATTTGGTACATATCAAATGAGGGTGACATGGGCTCACAGTATTAACTCTCTTATTTAAGTATATTATTAGGGTAAATTATTTAGGAGTCCTTAATAAATATTTAAAAAATATCTTTCCTTATTTATTTTAAATTATTTTAATAATTATATTATATTTATATATATACTACACACGCGTAGCGTATTTTTTTTGACTAGTACTATCTGTAGTAGGTCGACAGTATCTCTTCATACCACAACATTAATTAATGCTTTTTACTTGAGGATTGTTAAATATTGTAAGCTCCTTAAATAATTACTTCATTGTCCAAATGTTTTTGGATTGTTTGTCAATGGGTCTCTTTTGATAACACCATAATTTTATTCACCCATAAATTATTCACAAATAGATGTATATCTTTGGTTAATACAAGATTTTTGGGACTGACAATTTTACAAGACTTTGAGAGAGTACGATAATTGAAGATAAAGTCCTAACAAATTAACTATCTATCTTACAAAATTATTTTTTGAGTTAACAGATTTGATAATTAAAAGTTATGAGAGTTTATATATATATATATATATATATATATATATATATATATATATATAGTGAATCTCACACTAAGATTATCCTATTTTGATTTAGGGCCTAATGGAAACTAAAAGTAGAGAAAAAAATTGTACTTGGAATTGCAACAAATTAATAAAATATATCTTATTACGTTGTATGGTCATATATATATAAAAAAAGTATTCTCATTTGCAAAATAAAAAAACTCTCTTATTGTCAAAAGATTGAACCTGCCTTCCAATCAAAACATATAGGAGAGCGCATGGGATGGCCCAATGGTGCATGGGACACCCCGATACTAAGGGTGTCAATTGGGCCGGGCCGGCCCGGAGGCCTGGAAGTCCGGCCCGATTTTAACCAGACTTGGGCCGGAAAAATGAGCCCGCTAAAAGTTTTTGGCCCGACCCGGCCTGGCCCGGAAAAAAATAGGGCCGGATTTGAACTTTGTGAGGCCCGGCCCGGTCGGCCCGAAAAATATAAATATAATTTATGTTAAATATAAAATTTATATTTAAAAGAGAATTATATTCATTTTTTCCACAATAAATCTACTCCAAATATAATCTTTTATAAATTAAAGCTATGCACCCAATTTTTCTTTTTAAAAAAATTTAAACATTTCTGATACATAACAAAACCGTCCAAAATTTTTTAAAAAATTGATGGCAAAATGAGTTAGAGTAGATATATTATATATTATATAAATAAAAATAATATTTTCGAGCCGGACCGGGTTTTTTGGGCTTTTCCGGACTGGCCGGACCCGGACCGACTTTTAAAAAACTGGGCCTGGATCGGACCCGGGCCGATTTTAAAAAATCGGGCCTGGACCGAGCCTAACAAGGCCCGGCGCATTGACACCCTTACCCGATACTCACTAAAGCGGGTTGAGATCGACCTCAACAAAATGCGCTATGACGTTTTTAGATGATTTAATTTTCTAAGACTTTTAAATGAAGGTTGCACTGCAGCACTTTTTAGGCAGAGTCGTTATAGAAGGTTTTCAGGCACGAGACGAGGGTAAGTGGGAGAGGCGCCGGGTTTCGATCCAGGATGAGATGATTTCCTTTTAGACAAAGTCAACGGTTTGACCTTCGAGCTGAACCCCAAAAAAAATAATAATAATAATAATAATAATACACATAAGAAGTGCGGAGGGTTATAATTTTGAAGGTGTGTGTGGAAGAGAAATTGCATATGACATCAATGTTCTTTATATTTTTTTTTCTTTATTCAGAAAAGGAATCTGTTACATCAACAGTTTGTGATGACACAACTGATGTTCCATCATCACCCAGATCAGGAATATATGATCAAATGGAAAACAGAAGGAAGGCCGGAGAAGAGATCATATCTAATTCTCTAATTGAAAGCTTAATCTTCACAGCTTTCAAATTTGTCAACATTAATTCGAAAGCCATGTGATCATGCACATAACTTCATCTTATTTTATTGTTGCATGCATTTTAAAGTATTTATCAGCCAACTAGGCGAGAAGTATAGTTATACGATCTCAAATCCAGATACTCTTCATGCATATTGGTGCCGTTAAGAAACTTTGGCTCATCCAGACATGAGCAGCATCTTTTTCCCTCCTCAAACGTTTATTAGACTCATCTTAATTAATTTGCGGGACTCACAAATCAATTTACGCCTATTTATTAGCTCTAATCTCTAGAGAGGGCAAGGGGAATAGCACAGGTCTCCCCATCAAGAGAGAAGACAAAAAATAACTTCTCAAAGAAGATGGAGAGTGACACTATGATTAAAAAAACAATCCATATCATCAAAATCACTCCAATCCGCCATCATCCGATCCCCATCATGATTTTTTTTTTTGGTAGTTGATAAGGAGTACTTACCGCAGCCCCCAAATAAAGGAAAAGAAAAAAGATAAAAAGAGTGACAAAACTATAATAAAAAACAAAACACTGGAGAGCCACCTCATGAGGTCAGACGAAACACAAGTACCCACAAACAAAGAGAAAGATATATATATAGTAGACAAAACAAAAGAACACGAAATTAAACATATCTTTGCCTCCAAGCCAAAGATATGGTTATTAGGATCCTCACCAACTTTTGATCTTGCTTGGTTGATTTTTCCTTACTCTGTTTCTTCTTTCAACGGATGTGCCTCTACCTACAGGCTGCTTCGCATCAAAGCTTTTGAAGTGTTTCCTATGATATGAGTCACCTCCTTTTGCTGATATGGATGTCTCTGCTGCCACTTCTCCAATAGCTAGTATATATCTCCATTGGCTCCGGCTTCAAAGTTAAAACTCTTTTGGGTGGGGAGGGGTAAGCTTCCTAGATGACGAGGTCCTGCATATAGGTTCCACCAATCAGTGGATCTGGGTCGCAGCACTTCTTTTAGCATAATACTGACAGACAGGGTGTTCTCCCCCAGGACCTTTTCTCTTGTGCAGAAGCAACATTTTCCGCCTAGCTAGCAGCTCCATTTGAAACTGTGTTATCTTTAAACTTGTTTCTGGACTGCCCTCTTAATTTCATGTACCTCCTCCTCTCTACCCTGCTCCTTTGCCTCTGGTGTCTCTGTTTACATGAATCCCGCGGTCCATCTGTGCCCCTGGAGAGAAAAAAAACTATTTGCTTCTACTTTATGACACAAAGACCAAATCATCCAAGATCTCCAACTAGCGAGCAGTGTCTTTAATCAAGGGTCTCTCAAAGTGTAGCGGGTGTGACATGTCACTATATATGGGGAGATTCGACCGTTTCTTGTGTTGTTCCTGATAGGCCATCCTTCATAGCTGTCATTTTATTTTTCTTTGCCTTCCCTGCATCCCTTCTTGTTTGCACTCCTGCGTATTGATTGTATCCATGGCTCATGAACCTGTTGCATTAATTTGGTACTGTGATGTCCAACTCCACCACACAGGATCAACACTTAAGCTTGACAACCCAGAATGTGTTCATACGCCACCGGTTGCTAGAAGCTACCCAGACCGTCGTTAATCTATAGTACCTTCTAACAGGGTGGATTAATCTAGATCAACTTCCACACAACTTCTAGCAAAACTTCTCCCGCTTCCTTTTATCCAATTTGATTGGACGTCCTACGGCCAAAGCGATCGTGAACAGGCAGGCCCTGTCCTAAAACTCCAGTGTTAGATTATGAAGCCTGATCCAAACTGCTGTAAATTTAAAACTTCTATCACCAGCTGGCTTGAATCAATTGGATGTCATTTCTGTATAGCTATCTGCGCACCTCTACACATCCATGGCCCCGTCGCAAGAACTTCATCCACAGTCCCCTCTTCCTCAACTTCTGCCACAACGAATTGCCTTGAGTTAACAGTGTGAAAGAAGGTTTCCACTTGTCCCAGCTAACTTTCAGATCGAGCTTCCAGTACTATAACATCAACTTGCACTTTGTCGTTCCAGAAATCATAACTCCCATCAAATTAATTCGATCCTCGCTCTCCCCATTCTCCCTCGCTCTCACTGTGTTTCTTGCAGTACTCCTCGCTTATGGTCGGCATGCATAAGTAGTGCATGGTGGCATTAGTTCCATCGTGCTCTTACTCATCTATTAATTGTCCTGGGCTGCAGAAAAAGTTTGATATTGAAGAATATCTTCATTTGATCTCTAAATGTTATGTAAAAAAAAAAAATGAACTTTTTGAAGTGGTGAAAGATACCCTTTATATGTGTTACATAAGTGCCTCGGTTTCCCAAGCCACTAAGAAAACCGCATGTGTGCGGTTATAGGTGCTGTCTCTAATGGTGGATGCTAACCACAAGTCCCTGCAACGGCAACAAATGTGGGAGTTTTAATTGGAAAAGGTCCAACGCATGTATTAATGGCTTGAGGAGTTTTTTTTTTGATACGTTTTATTCGGATCTCTCTCGCAGCAGCAACAAGGGAGCTGACCACCTATAAAAGGGGACCTTGTTCTCCATGTTTTAGCAACCCACGGTGAGAGCCAAGGGAGCTCCTTAGAAAGAGATCTAAGAGAGTCTTGGGGGTGTGATGCTAGAGAGAGTTTTGTAAGAGGATTTGTTCCTCCAGATTAGGGTGTGTACTTCTTATATATATTTCTCCACATCCAATGAAGTTCCACTGTCGCCATCTCTCGTAGACGTAGGAAGGCATACTGTCTCTCCGAACCATGTAAATCCTTGTGTTATTGTCTTGTGTGATTGATCCTTCTTCCCTCTCCTTTCATCTTGTCATTCGGGATCAAGATCCTTGGCCATCACTCTATCCGTCGGAATGGTCATTATCATAACAATATGTGTTACATCTATTGCGGGGTATAGCACAATCTCCAAATCATTTGTTTTGAGCGATTAAAACCATTAAAAATTATTTTGAATGGTTAACAAAATCTCTAAGTAAAAGATCATGTGATTCGTAATTGAAGACATCGATCTTAGTTGCTTAAGTCAATCTAAAAAACTTTTAAGATCAAATGACTTTTAGATTATTCTCTATAAATCAATAAGTATTTGAAGAATTACTTCTAAGTATTCAAACATCATGACTTGATACATATATCATTTGGTAAATGATATTTCGAATAACCATTCATGTAATCGAATATGTCTTCAACTATTGAGTTCACTAATTGATTATGCTTTTAGATATCATCACTACAATAAAGTTGGGCTAAACCTACGGCAGAAAACTGTAGGTACAGGCCCTAGCTACAACCGTAAGTATAGACATTTACTTACGGAATTGCTTACGGTTGTGTTCCGTAGGTACAACTAGCGTAGCTAAAGCTATACCTACGGTTCTTCCTTTCATAAGTAGTACCTACGGGGATCGTACGGCGTAGCAAGTACTTACGCATATGTGCCATAAGGAAAGCTGTAGGTGTTGAAGTATAATCGACGGAGTGCTAGACCAAAAATACAAACATACCTACGGAATTTGAACCGTAAGTAGACACATACCTACGGAATTAAGAACCGTACGAATATTAAATACCCATGGAGTTTAGAACCGTAAGTAATGTATTTTTAATAAAAAAATAAAATATATAAATATTTAAAAACTAACATGTGCTCCATAATCTTATTATCACACGATACATCCACATTTATACACATCCATACATATTTTATTTATATACTCATACATCCATATTTATACATCCATATCCACATATACACATCCACATACATTCACAAACAACCACAAATATTCGCTCATACACATCCACATAAACCACATCCATAAAAATATATAGAACTTGTATCTTAAAACTATGAAAGTTTAGATGACAATTTACATGACAAGTCTTTGTTGAATGTCATTTGTATGTTTGAAAAAAGGGTTTATAAAGACTACATTAGAAATGCATAAACATCATTTCGAAAGAAAAATAAAATAATTACATCAACATCAAATTCTCTGATGATGTTCTATAGCATTCAAAACTCTTACATAATCCCTGCAAAAAAAATATTTTGAAATGAGTAAAACAGACCACATACAAATGAAAATTTTATACTTCAATAAAAATATTACTTTAGATTAAGTCTCTTCTTCCAATTGACGAATGATACAAGAAATAATGGTGCAGGTGCCAAAGCTATGAACCTGCAAAAACAATGAAGTTCATATAAGAAAACTGAAGAATTCAGTAGCACATATTATCATAATGAACATATAATATCAACACTTACAAAGTCTCTAAGCCAGATGATATGGCTGCCAACAGCATCTTTGATTATTTCTCTATCTCTGTCTCTCACGAAAAGAGGAGCATCTGGATCATACGCTATGAGAACAGAAATCTCTAAGTACTGCTCACCTAACTTCTTGCCCATGACAATCTTACTCTTCTCCTCGGCCATGACTATACCACCGACAATAGGTCGTCTATACATATCACACAATTTCACCTTCCTTCCGAGCATTGAAATATGTTATAAAATGTGTACATAAAACATTAAATATAATATATTTGACTCAAAAAAAATTAGAGAACATAAGAAAATTTTAACAAATTTCACCATTTTTGTTTTAGGCTCAAATGCACTTGTAGATGGTTGTACACATTTTTCCGGACCAGCAACATAATCAACTTGTTTTGACTGTCAATGAGGAATGTTAACAATAACAAATATAAATAGGTAATTAAAACAAAAACTAACAAAGATTTATTGAAATTACCTCATTAGCAATACATTCCAATTTTTCAATCTGTCTTGCATGTCTATAAGAGTGTTATGCAACATAAGATTTTGTTCCCTCAAAGCTTCCTCTTTACTTCCCCACATACTTTTTGGGGTGGGACCTGTCCCAACTTCTCGTGCCCTACTAGGCATATCCTTCCCAAAAACCTACTCGTATGCATCATTAACGCTAGCAAATGAACTTTTGGAAGATGAAAGTTGAGTGAGCTTCACATTTTGAAATTTTTCCTGCAAATAATATTCATAAAATATTAATGTTATTCAAAAATACAAATATATGTCATAATATGAGTAGGATAGAAATAAGAATTTCAAAAATAAATACAATCACTGCAGCAATATCTTCATTCACTGGGAGTCCATTTTTCTTCACACGGGTATTTAAAAACAAGTCCCCTCGATCAAGTGTTGAACCATTAATTTTGAACTACAACATTTAAATGAGTTATGCTTAGATCCATTATTACTAAAGTTAAATATTAATTAATGATTAGAATAATATATATATATATTACCTCCTCTAATCTAATGTCTGCAAAACTCTTGGTTCCTGCACAATGGTAATACTTGTAAAGACTTTTGTTCCTCTTGTTGATTTCACTATGTTTCTGTAGAACACGAAAATAGGAACAATTAGATGATTGAAATGAGTGTATGATGCTTCTAAAAAGAAACTTAAAAAATATAATACCTTCCACTTAGTCAAGGTCCATGTTTGAATTACTTTCTTTCATTGCTTTTGATCCACTCTTGCATCTGTTGGAGTTACTTGCTGATTTGGTTTTAAGGAGGGGTTGAAATATTTATACCTAAGTGCATACTTCCATGATCACAATTTTTGGTCTAAATCTTTCATAACACACTCTCTAAAATATGATGGAACATCAAATTTTTTCTTCATGAGTAGAATATGCAAAGTTAGAATAGATTATTATAGTAATAAATAATACTATAAGTTATGAATTGATTTAACTCACCAACACATACTCCCAAACATCATCCTTCTGCATAGTTGGCATTGCTCTCCATGTTGGGACATCAATGGGTAATTTGTATTAAGCAATTGTTCCTAAAAAAATTTTAAGTTTGTGCCCACCTTCTCCAATTGGTTGTCCTAGCTCATTAATGTCCACAACGATCCGTTTTTCATTATCCAAACCATGAATAGATGCCACCAATGTAGGGCCTCTCATTTTCATTCTCTGGGTCTGCACATTTATGACTTCAACTTGCAATTTATTCAGAATCAAATCATGTACAAACTTTTCAAACTCTTCTCTAGAGAACCAATCCTTGGTGAGCTGTCAAAGCAATAATTGCAGTTAATTACCTCTACATAACTAAAATAATAAGCTATATAAAGTACCATGGAAAGGTTCAAGTTCATATGCAACATACAAAAGAGGGATAATCAACTAAAAAAAATGACAATGGAGCAGCCTGCATAAATCTATATATGTAATATGGCGCAAAAAATCCACACTCGGTACCATTGTTATGTTATGGTACCTACAAAAAGAATATGCTCATTATATGTTAACAACACAAGTCATAAATATTTTACATGGAGAAAACAATTAATGTGATAAGTATATAATAAACATGTACCGATGGCATTTTGATCTCAATAAAGGAAATTTTATTTGCAAGGTCCTTTTGTTCTTTAAAGTAAGCATATCCTTCAAGAAGCTAAGACAAATAAAAATTCATTAAAATGACAAATGAATATAAGTAGAATATGAAAAATCTAATAATATCCAAAACTTTTTTACCTTCTAAGTGGTTCAAAAGTTTTACTAGAATCCATAGATTGAAGAGAATCAAGAAGTATGAGGTATGGTGGATTATCATTGCCACGCTGACAAAGAATTGCAATACTCCATTGATCCCTTCAAAACATAAGACATAATTAGAAGTAATAAAATTATGAACTTCTTAAAATTGAAGTGTCCAACGATGCTTACCGTATACAAATGGGAACGAATGAGTACATGTTCTCCAATACATCTTTTGCATTAGCCCACCCAAGCATTGTCTTCTTAGTAATATTGATGAAGTTATGGTATGATAACCATATACAATCACAACATTCAAAATGTTCTAAAAAGTCAGATGGGATCACACTCCACATATAACTACAAATTTAAAATAATCATTAAAATGTCATCACTAAAGTTAGATAATGGCAATGATTTATTTAATGAAAACATACTCCACATCTTCTTGAAACTCTATGGTATTCAACTTCTGATGTGATTTTGTATCTACATCTTGTCCATACTCCTCTGTTAAAATTTTCTTCTTAGCTTTGTCGACATCCGCATTAGCATTAGGATGAACACATTTATTTCGTGTGCTATCTCTGTTGTTCTTGACATCATCAACGTCCACAATGCCCAATTTTCTTTTACGGCCCCTTTTAATTGTAAAAATGCATTAAATCAATAAATCATCAATGTCTACGAGAAATGCAGCATAAAATTGGAATTTTTGTTATTCCTTTTTGCAAGAAATGCAACAAATTTTCTCCTTATATGTTTCTTGACCCTGGATACCTGAAACATTAACGAAAATTGAATAGATGTTAGACTTCCATAAATGAATATTTGAATCATAATTACACAAGATGAATAATAATAACACTTTTACCTAAGAAAAACTAAAATGTAATGCATGAGATAAATCATTAAATTAACATACATGAGATTTCAAATTGGAATCTCTACACCGTCAATGTCCACCCTCTCCCATGTAACATTATTATCATCAAAATAATTCATGTCACAATCATCAAAAGTATTGTTTCACATGGTTGACTTGTCAGCGTTTTCAATACTTTTTACACTTTCAATATCAAAATGGTGTCTTGGCTTTGTCTTCCTCACCACACACCACCCTTCAACGTATATGCATGTCCCGTTGCAGCGTATATAATCTATTTATTTTATTTTTAGATAACTATACACACTGTGTCACATCACATTAAAAGTTATCCCCTACATAACTATCCCTCATTTAAACCATCTCAAATCAAAAAAGCTCCTAAACGCGAATAGCTTATACCCAGTTTATGAGAAATACTATGCTCCCGGCTAGCTGGGAGCATAGGGACGCGCGAAGGAGCCGTGCTCCTACACATGCGCGCCATGTTGAGGGGTACGACCCCCAGTGCATTTAATGCACTTTTTGTTTTTTATTTTTTTTTACCCTCAAACATGCACACAAATACCCTTATAGTGCACACAAATACTACAATAGTGCATACAAATAGTATAAGAATGCACACAAATAGATATATTTGTGTGCATTCTTATACTATTTGTGTGCACTACATAGGTATTTGTAAGCACTGTTTGAGGGTAAAAAAAAAATAGTGCACACAAATATCCTTCTAGTGCACACAAATACTTATCTAGTGCACATAAATATCTATTTAATTAGTGCACACAAATACCACAGTAGTGCATACAAATAGTATAAGAATGCACACAAATAGATGTATTTGTGTGCATTTTTATACTATTTGTGTGCACTATATAGATATTTGTGTACACAAGATAGATATTTATGTACACTATAAAGGTATTTGTGTGCACTATTTGAGGGTAAAAAAAAATAAAAACAAAAAGTGTATTAAATGCACTAGGGGTCGTGCCCCTCCACATGGCGCGTTGTGGAGGAGCACGGCTCCTTCACGCGGGCTCCCCGCTAGCCGGGAGCATAGCATTTCTCATTTACTTATACCTGATCCCCTTATCTCGTTATCAAAGAAGTCCCTTATTGTTTAAAACTTAAGCAGGAACCTTACCGTTTCGTTTAATCAAATAAAAACAATTTTCCTATACATGTATAACTAAACCTAACCATCATGCATGAAACCGTCTTGATCTATCTAATACATACAACTGAGTTTTAATAAAACTTTAACCAGAATACAACATGTTTTTCATTGTTTATTAGAGTATAATCATACATATCATATATATATTAACTGATTGTTTATACAAATCTTAACTTAAAATCAACCCAACATACATAAAATCGTCTATTTGACCATAATCTAACCAACATGATTTTTAAAGCTTAACTAGAAAGCCAACGCATAAGAAAAACATGGTTATTTCAATGCTTAACTTAACTAGCAAGCATATAAATGATTAATAAACCACATCCAACATGCTCTATCTACAGTGGTGTTTAATTTAATTAAGTCTTGAGTAAATATCTATAGGGCAATTAATTTAGTTAAATCTGGATTAGATATTACTACCTTAGGTTTAAGGGAAAGGAACAAGAAGAAGAAGTCTTGGACGATGTTGCCGTGAAAGTCTCATGCAGGAAGAAATCTCATGCAGCAAACCCAAACATGCCATGACACAGCAATCCCAACCGCAGCAAACAAGGAAGAACGTTGACTAGCCGACTCCGCCTGTTGCCCTCCCAGCCTCTTGAGATCTAGGTGCACATATCCGATCTCTCTTGGAACCACGCGCCGCCACAGCCCCCTCTTTTCTGCTATCTTTCCTTCCAAAATTCTAAACCCCGTCGGAGGAGGGAGTGTTAATTAGAGGCCCTCGGATGCGGGATCACTAGTTTTGGCCTTTTTGGGTTTTTAAAAAAGAGTTAAATTTTGATTAAATATAGTTACGGTTTACACTGTAAGTATATTAATTTTACGGAGTTTTTTTCGTACTTACGGTTTAAAAACTATCTCTATAGAATGAAGGACCTTACGTTCTCAAATTTTGTAAGTAAATAAGCTTCTACTTATGGTTTTTTCTTACGAAAATGATAACTGTAAGTAAGAACTATAAGTATAGCCCGATTTTGTTATAGTGCATATTCGATATTGGATTATACTTCAGGTAATTAATCGATCATATGTCTTTCAATATTTGAATATGTTTTCATATATTGCATCCATTAATTGATTATGTGTTTAGATTTATTAAGCGATATGCAATTACTGCTTCAGATATCATGAATGTTACTTCATTATTTTCAAAGATATCTAAAATCAATTTTCAATAAATAAATATCATTTGATTAGTCAGTCATAGTGCATGTAAAGCTAAGTATAAAGTATTGATATCAAGATATCTTACATTTGTCGTCAAGATGCTTGTGTTCGAATGAAAATAAGTAAATATGAGTAGGCATGTCTATATATAATGATTGGCAGTACGATATGATCTTTATTGTCACGTCTCGACATGAAATATCGGAATGGATAGTTGTAAACACCCAAGTAAACAGCGCAAGTACTAAAAAAATAACAACAATCATTGGGCAATATAATAGCACCAATAATCAACTGATAATTTTATTCATAATCAAAGCACTAATTGTCTATATATTACATCCACTAATTCATAGTCATTATTTAGAATCTATATGAGTGTAAATTAAGAGCCCACTTCAACCTCCACAATGCATGCACAATATATGACATGCCATGATGCCACATCACATGCCATCTATTTGAAGAATTTTATTACTAATTTTCAAGTGTTTTTAGACCACTTAAGATATATAGTGATAGCCTATCAGCAGTGCATATTCCAACAAATAAGAAGACATCGATAAGGTCAAAACATATAGATGTCAAGTACTCTCTTTGTCTGAGATAGAATCTAGATGAGTCATATGTCAACACTTCTTCATATTAGAACACATAAGATGATAGCAGACCCTATGACCAAGGGGCTAGCACCTAGGTCATATCAAGATCAAGTTAAGTCTATGGGTCTATTGTCTTATGAAGAGTGATTATTATTGTAAATAAAGATTATAATTTATTTATATATTTGTTTTATGAATGCTATCATGTAGTAATCTTTAGTTTAGGTAAAACAGTGGGAGTATGATTATGGAAGAGATCATCTTTATGGCGGTCCTCGTCGCTCAGACCCGTTAACCTAATAACAAGCCCGATACGACTCCGCCTCCCGCGGAAAGGTCAAAGCCTCACAAGGGATACCATTACTCAAGTCTGTGAGAACATAAAAGAAGCCAATTAAACACACATAAGATTGCATTTATTACACAATCTCACACATATTTATACGAAGTTTACATAGTCAGTTCCCACCTAAAGTCAAGAACAAAGTACAACAGCATGGGGCATACCCCGAGGTACAACAGAAAGTAAAATTTACACTACTGCTGGAGCAGACCCGACTCCTCTACGGTGCGGCTCCGAACTAGATGAGGGACGAGAACTCTCCTACTCTCCTTCACCCTGAAAGGAGTAGGGGTGAGCCTCATGAGTCATTGGCTCAGTAGGGAAACTCCCTTAAAAACCGAAACAACACCAATCTCACGAGAAACAGGAGCAAAGAATTAAATTAAACGATTAACAAAGCTGCATAAGCATGATGCTACAACTGTAATTAAATAAACAATTCTATACTAATAATCTTGGTTAAACCTTAATAAATAAATGGCAAACCACGCTCAAGCGTACGAGCTAGGGAAGAGTAATGCCACACTCGGGTCACAAAACCTAATTTGTGACACCAGCTACTGACCTGGACAAACTACATAGAACTATCTCTCAGTCTCATAGCCACGGACGAAAGGTCTAGCTATCGCTCCACCTCTACAGTGCCAACAAGCTATGGAGACCAACCAACACTATACCTACAACGACACACAGTGCAGACCCACCCTTGACACATCTCTAAGAGTTCCGAAACTCTTAGAGTGAGGCTGTGGAACACCGAACTAGTTGGGGACCAATACATCTACCGATATCCATCTCTCCAACCACGAACACGCTACAAACGATCGAACCGAGAACCAACACACCACAAGTCGCTGCCCCACTATCGTCTAGGAAGACGACACAAACCCTAACGACACACACAGTATTGGGACAAACCCCAAGCACTAATGTGCTAGACTCACAGAGAACCTAAGGTATCTGACTCGAGAGGTAACCACGGAAGGCATCATACTACCCAACTCGCCACGTACGGACAAACCATGTAACCGCAACATCCTTTAATCTCGACACGTGCCATAGCACCGCCACAATATTTTAAATATATGGAACAACATAACATGATACTCACATAGATAGGAAAATACTTTCAAGGCACTCTGTCGTGTTCAGAACGCGACGCCTCGATATGGCGCGTTCTAAACGTGAACACGATGGGTCAGGCTGTCGTGTTCTGAACGCGACACCCGGGGGCCGTCGCCTTCACAGATAGAGCCCCAATCTGGAACTACCACTTCTGGAAAAGTAATTACAACTAGTCTAACAACTATACTAATATGCCATCTATCAATTATAACTCATTTCATACATCAAATACAACGAATACACCATTCACAATAATAAAATGAGCAGAATATCCCTACCTACGCTAAGAACAACCGTGAAACGGCATTTCCCACACTCCGAGCAACGTCCTCGCGTCAAGAGCACGCCAAACCACGCACCACACCCCCGAATTGCCCCAAATCCAGCATCAAAACCTCCTCTTGGCCGAAAAAAGCTTTCTCTGCTCTGTTTGGCCGACCTAAGGTTTTTAACTCATCAAAGTTAAGAATGCGACGCATCGGCTATCACGTTAAGAACGCAATGGTTTAGGCCGTCGCCTTCTCAACGCCGACGCCACGTGGCTGCCATGCACTCGCCACGCGTCGGGCATGCAGTCAAACACTCTAAAATAGCAGCAACGAGAACGCGATGCCATTGTCTGTCGCGTTAAGAACGTGACATATATACACCTATGTCGCCTTCTTAGACAGTGAACCAGAGGGTGCATTAGGCCCGAATTTTCGACCCATTACACCCACACGATCTGTGAAAACACCAAACACCACCTATTGGCCACACATTAACCCACAAACTAATCAAATCATGATCCGAACAGTCACGACGTTACAATCTTATATATCATATGTAACCACCTTAGTCTCTCTCAATGTGTTTGTTGAATTAAAGGATAATTTTATGATGAGAATCAAAATGTCATATTTTCAAAAGCACATATTTATAGAATTATATATATTAACTATCACCCTAATGGCATATTAATTTTTTGTGCATCATGGGCTAAGTGGGAGAATGTTAGAATAAGGCTTGACCCATTTCATCTAGAGATGGCCCATGAGGTGATATTCAAATCTCTCATTCAAATTATACTTTAATTTGTATTTACAAGAAGCCATTAAGGTCACTATTTTGGATTCTCTCTCCCTCAACCACACTCTCTTAAATGTGCATAATTAAAGGGGATGTTTAACATTGAAATTGAAGGGTTACATTCATGAAATCTATAAAATGAGATAGTTGCCTTGATGGAAGGACCCCCTCTTCTTTGATCCTTCTTCTGGCCTTGGTCCCTGTCTCTCTCTACAAACCAAGAAAAGAGCTCCATCACTCGATCTCCACCTTGGTGTGCTACTATGCATCTTGCTCCATGAGGGTGATCTATAGATCGTTTCATTGTCTCTATCGAGCACAAACATCCCACAATGTCATTACATGAGTCTTCTTTCACTTATTCTCGTAAGTTAATCTATATGTAATCCGTTGTCCAGACTCAATTTATTCTACTATGCATGAAAGATAATCTATCATTTACATTCTCTCGTATCACAAAGTTTGTATGAAGATAATGATACAGCAGCTCCATCCAAACTCCTATTTGCAAGAAGTTGGTTGAATAAGTCTGCAATAAGATTTAAGTTATTTAAATTTCACTTTTCATTCTCTTTTTGTTCACATTTTGGTGGCACAAATAGATCCATTCTTTTGGGTGAGAATAAATCATCTTGAGTTACTTGTTTTATTTGAACAGGATCAATTTTAAATTATCTTTTATCTATCCAAATTTCACCCATGAAAATGGTCTTTCCTACAGAAACCAGAGCAAATAGTCCTTTATTTCAATTAAAGAATAATGTTGTAGCTCGAACAGGATAACTTGAGTTATCAAAGCAACTTCGAATAGGGGAGGGGGGTGTGGAAATCACAATTTTCAACTACAAGTTATCATATTCAGAGCTCTTACAAGTTGTAACTTTCATGGGGGCATGTCTTAAATGGGTTAAACCAGACTTAAAACGTTTATCAAGGCCAAATAAAAATTTAACGCAATCCTTTTAACTTATCTCTTGATAGCTTTTATGTATGTTGCTAATATGCACGTATTATTCAATCTTATAAATTCGGTTCATGGTCAATTAATTGAAACAACAGTTAAGCGATGAGTCAGGTTGAATTGATGGGAAGGTTGAGATTTTAGAGTTGAAAATATTTCGTTCTTAAGATCAAAAATCAGTAGAGAATGGCTTAGGAAAAGTGAGATTCAAAGTTGAGAAAAATGACAACAATTATCAGCGGTCGCATATTGTCTATATTAGCGATTGCCTTTTTTTGTTGCCACCAAATTTATTAAATTCGTGACATGGCTTTTTTCGACTATCTCTGCCACCAAATTGTGTTGTAGATTCTAGAAACCATGACCTAAGCATGACCAAATTGCGCTCGTGGAGTACCCAAGATTTTTTAAAGTTAATTGGAAGGTCTTCGGCGTGGATGCATGCCCAGGGGTGTCAACTAACTGGATTCGGGTCGGATCTTTGGTGATCCGAACTCAAATCCAAATTTACATGATCTAATTCAAATTTGAATCTGAAATCAAAACACATTTAAAGCAAGGGATTCTTGAGGGATCCGCTCAACATCTTGTCTTGTGGACATTATGCTGAAGCTTAAGGTTTAGAATTAAAAAATAAATAAACTGTGGCATTAATTAGACTTGTGGGTTTCATTTTCTTTGAAGAAGATTGCGCATCAATCAAATGTGAGATCGTACATTAAGAGTAGTCCAGTTGGTTAGACGTTCCATCTTATATTAAAGGGTAAATTAATTAGAAATCTCTGACTATAATAGGAAGGTCTTTATATAACAAGACTAAACGTATACTGTAATAGGTGATAATACTTACTGTAATGAGTTACAGCTCTGTTAGGGACTAACAAATAAGTTAAAAATCTGATACGGACTCTTAATTAATTTACCCTACATTAAAAGATAAAGAGTTTAATATCCAACTTTGATAGAATTTAAGAAGATTTTCTTAAGATTTATATATATTCAAGATTTAGATGTCGATCTTAAATATTAAATCCTCTGTAAATGTTCAAAAATTATATCAATCATTTTAACAGAAACACAAAAAAAAATCATATGTGAGGTCCCATGTCGAAGTAGTATTGTTCGCCTTCTTTTAAGTACATGCTAAAATCTCAAACGTATATATATATATATATATATATATATATATATATATATATATATATATATATATAGAAATACAACTTGTATACCACTAAGCTATGTTTAACATCGGGATGGATCGGGAATAGAGTGAGGATATCCTCACTCTATCCCTGATCTATCCTAATACTAAACATGCTCCTAATGTTATATATTCCAATTATGCTACTCATGTCCCAAATAACCACCGTTATCTATTGCAGTGAACACCATCCACTGAAGGTTGAGAACACACTACAAATGATGTTAATTTGAGGAGCACCTCCCAGACGTATCTGGCCTAGAGTACTGTGAAACTAGTGTTATCCATTTTCTAAATAAGATATATATATATCCCAATAAATTATTATATTTATACATACCTTTGATTTTTATAAATTGACAAAATGTCGTCAATACATCTACATACATACATAGCCCAGAGCCTTGCGTTACGTGGTTTCCTCGTATTGCTTGCTTTGTACGGAATTGTAGTGAACACACTTGGCTCAAAGTGGAACTCATGGCCCATGGGCTTGCACATGCGCCATACATACATGGGCCGGTATGCACCCACAGAGCGTCCACCCCCTACCTACCCCCAACCCCCTCCAAGTCTATGCTTAGCCCATTGGACTTCCGTATTGTTCCGATTAGGTTTGCTGTTCCCCCGATGGCAATGGAGAAAGAATTTATTTGATTATATTAATAATCAGATGGTTCAAAAGAACTAAAAAATAAAAATTATATACTTCTTAATGCCAATGATTCTATATTGGACTAGGCCTTACAAAATCGAAGCTGGACACTTCAAAATCAACATGATTTATCTAATACCCTAGACTTGTACCAAAAGAGCAGTATTTTCTTGGGTTCTTCCAATAATTCCCATTCAAATAGGCAGGTAACATACTGCAAGCAAATTCCCGAGCGAGCGGCCTCTTTCTTAACTAGACAAGTCCGTCGGAGGGTGCTCATCAGATAGGGACTGCTTACTAGCTAGCCAAGTCTCACTTTCAATTCCAATACTACATGAAAAGAATATATGCACACAAAACAATGAAAGTGACATGGCAAGCATGGCTGCCTAAGAAATAAGTAATCAGCTTCCAATTCCGACATGGGCACATTGTAAAATAGGAGGAGGTGAACAAGTTCATCATTCTTTTCAAAAACATAGGAATATAAATCTGTCATGAGATGTTTAAGACTGACTTACAAACAGGATGAAGACAGGTCTCGAAAAATGTAGAGCCAATCAACACATCCCTTGGTTGACAAGAAAGTCTTGATGCAAAGCCTTTCACTGATAAGAGGTCAGAGAAGTTATGGAAAACTATGACATGCTTTTCATCGGCCGACAGCGACACTTCACCTGCCAAAGATCTTGGCTCCCACTTTGTTCTACCATTCATATGTAGAGTTAGACAACCGTTGGGCAGCATTTTTCTGTTCAAACTTCCCGCCTTCCACTCCAATCTCCATACCCCCTTTTTCCTCCCCTCACCCAACATATTGCTTAAGAACACAGGAATTGCAACAGAAGCCACAACACAACAGAGAGGAAAGAGATGCTGCCAAGGAAGGATGATAGCGAAGTCGCACAGATCACCCACCCACCTCAGCGGCAGAGGTTGAGCCATCTCCTTCTTCCTGCCTCATCTGGCTCCTTCAAAGGATGCCCTCCCGGACCCCCCAAGTTTCCAGCCAGGGTAGGAATCCTTGTGAGCATCCGGGCCAACCATGGACGCCTGCAGGGGAGAGAACCCAGTTTGTGCTGGCGTACGTAATGATGTCCGGCGCCGGTGCCGGCTCCGGGTAGCAGAGTTGAAGCTCCAGGTGACGGCGCTCCTTGGTTTCTTGACGTTCCTTGGTGCAGGTTGGTGCTCCTGGTCCTGCCAATGAAGCTGGCAGCTGTTGCCAGTTTTGATGGAGAAACTTTGCTGTCATTTGTTAAACTTGATTCTTGTGTTTCTGTGAACGTTCAGATGCGTATGATCCTCTGGATCCAAATGGCAACATAACCATCAGGTGGGATGTGGTGTCATGGACACCGGATGGCTATGTGGTGAGTTCTATCATCTTCTCTCTGTTCATTAGGGTGGCTACTGGGAATAAATTTTGACGGGGAAGTTTCGAGTTCTCTGTGAAGATGCTGACGTTGGGATTCTGCACTGTAACAGGCGGTGGTCACCATGAACAACTTCCAGATGTACCGGCACATCATGAGCCCCGGCTGGACCATGGGGTGGACGTGGGCGAAGAAGGAGGTGATCTGGTCAATGGTGGGCGCGCAGGCCACAGAGCAAGGTGACTGCTCCAAGTTCAAGGGCAACATCCCGCACTGTTGCAAGCGGACGCCGGCCGTGGTCGACCTGCTGCCGGGCGTCCCCTACAACCAGCAGATTCAGAACTGCTGCAAGGGGGGTGTGCTCTCGTCATGGGGGCAAGACCCCGCCGGCTCCGTCGCCGGATTCCAGGTGAGCGTCGGCCAGGCTGGCACCACCAACCGGACGGTAAGAGTGCCCAGGAACTTCACGCTGATGGGACCTGGGCCTGGATACACCTGCGGCCCGGCAAAGATCGTGCCATCAACGACATTCCTCACGCCGGACCGTCGCCGGAAGACCCAAGCTCTGAGTAAGCTCTTCTGAAAAATTAGACTACAGATCCTCCCTAGTAGGAGTCCCAAAATCCAAACTTCGAGCACTTTGAATCTGCATGATACTGTTTAATCATGATATGGAGGCTGATGGGGAGGGTCTCTACCCTGTAATGTGTTTGGGGTGTTTGATCAGTGACTTGGAACGTGACCTGCACATGGTCGAAGTTCCTGGCCTCCAAGAACCCCAGCTGCTGCGTCTCCTTCTCGTCCTTCTACAATAGCACCATCACCCCCTGCCCTACCTGCGCCTGCGGCTGCGAGAACAAGCGCAACTGCGTCAGGTAAGCCCTCCCTATCCTGAAAACTCTCATCCTCCTCCTGTGTAATCCATCGAGGAGAAGCAAGCAGATGACGTAGCACCTCCTTCGTGGCGGTCAGGAGCGACTCGAAGCTGCTGAGTACGTCGGGGATCAACAGGCCGAGGAGAGACGGGGTGCAACTGCTGCAGTGCACCCACCACATGTGCCCCGTCCGGGTGCACTGGCACGTGAAGCTCAACTACAAGGAGTACTGGCGTGTCAAGATCGCCATCACCAACTTCAACTTCCGGACGAACTACACCCAGTGGACGCTCGTCGCCCAGCACCCCAACCTCAACAATGTCACCCAGGTCTTCAGTTTCGACTACAAGCCCTTGGTCCCCTACCAATCCATCAGTGAGTACTGCAAACAAACACCTTGCGGCCATGTTCTTCTTCCTGATGGGCTCGACCCAAGATATATAGATGCTCAACGTGGTTGAACCTTGGCGTGCAGATGACACGGGAATGTTCTACGGCATCAAGTTCTACAACGACCTGCTGATGGAGGCGGGGCCGCTGGGGAACGTGCAGTCGGAGGTGCTGCTGCGGAAGGACCAGGACACCTTCACGCTGAAGCAGGGCTGGGCGTTCCCCCGGAAGGTATACTTCAACGGCGAGGAGTGCATGATGCCGCCGCCAGACTTGTACCCCTTCCTGCCCAACGCCGCCCATGTAGGTGCGCGGGTCGCTCTTGACTGCTTTGCTTCTTGTGCACTCCTGGTGCTGCTGCTGGTGGTCCTCTGAGAGTGATTTGCACATCAAAGAAATTGCTTCTCTCATTTTTCTTGAGAATTTCCTCTCTTCTTGCCTCTCATGACATGTTGAATTCACCAAAGTTTTGGGATTGAGTGAAAGAAGAACGGGTACTCCATTGGGGATTCAAGAACTTGCCCACTTGCCTTCGAGTTTAGCACTATTATCCTGTCATATGTAAGAAATTGGCCTGGCCCTTGGGGAGATGTAAACTTTGAGCATCTCAAACACGATTTTTTTCCATACAAACAGTTGCAGGTTGGAATCTGCGAAATTTTTTCGACTGTTGTTCCCCAACTTCTCTGACCCCCAGAAACCAAGAAGGAAAGATAAATAGCGCTCAACTTTTGTCACTGGATTGTCATAAAAAAAAATGACTGTAAACTAGAACCATGGACTTTAGTCCCATGGTTATGAAACCAATAATTTGAAAATCAGAGATCAAAGGATTTGACCATCAGCAGCCATGATTTTCCAAAAGGTCTAGAATTCAAAGGTAGGATTTCCCAGTTGCATGCCATTCTTTCCGGGTTACTAAACCTGATTCTTCTGCTCAACTAAATCTGATCGACAACATTTTTTTTTTTTTTTTGTATAGCCTAGTGGCTAAGCCACTGGGCATCCCTTAACTCGCCCCGGGATCGAACCCGCGTGATTCCGGGGCTCCTCCCTACCCCGGTGTCCACTGCAGTACTGCCGTGGGATGATTGTCATGTTTCTCAATCCATGACCTTTTATTTAGCCTATTTGTCCGTCGTGTGAATGAGAATGATAGATGAAAGAATAGTTTGCAGAGAAAACATCGATACCAAGAAGCTGTTCACATCTAATTCTTATTAGATATAAAAGGGCACCATCTTCATTCTTCTACGACCTGGTATACTTGTATAAGTTAACAGTGCAGTACATTTACTTCAACTCAAGAGTCATGACCAATTGTGGAAGTTGAAGCAAATAATAGATTAATATACACAGTTGTACAATAGAGCCTGTACAGGAGCAGTGCTACCTGCTTCTGCTTCTGTCGACAACAGATCCAATAGACTTTAAGATTAAACCACTCACCGATTAGCTTTACAACCCAAAACCCATCTTCGAAGTCCTCTTTCTTGGATGGAAACTTCACAGTGACCCAAAATTTATCAATAGATCTGTAATGTGTCACCGGGCTTAAACCAGCAAGAAAGCTAGACATACCCAGAAGAATGCATGAGGAATAAGGAAGCGTGATTTTACTGTAGGACTGGCATTGGGTAACCATGGATAAGCATCTGGGGGTGGCATCACACAGTTGTCACCATTGAAATATACACGTCTGGGGAATGCCCACCCCTTCTGGAAAGTGAAAGTTGATTTATCCTTCCTGAAGAGAAGCTCCGACTGAACATTTCCCATTGGACCTGCTTCCATGAGCAAATCATTGTAGTACTTGATCCCCCATAGCATTCCAGTGTCATCTGAGAAACCAAAAGACTCAAAGGTAAGCGACCAACATCATAAGAAAGTTTCTCTGCATGCAAGGAATTTGTTGTGCCAGTGTAATGGAGATTTGCATCTTCCCAAGAATATTTCCATGATAGAAATGTAGAAGCATTATATCTTCCACCAGGTCTGCCATTGTTACATATATATTTTGTCATTGAGGGCTTATAATTCTAAGGTATTACTAACATAAAGTGGGTAAATGGTAAAGCCAAGAATCATGAATTGACAGCACATTGATGACTTACTGATGGCACCATAAGGAACCAATCCCTTGTAATTGAAGCTAAAAATTTGTGTGAGATTTTCAAAATTTGGATGCTGGACAACTAAATTCCATTGACTGTAGTTCATCCGGTAGTTGAAGTTTGTGATAGTGATTTTCACCCGCCAGTACTCTTTGTAATTGAGTTTAACATGCCAATGTACTCGTATCGGACACATATGAGAAGTACACTGAACCAAAGGTGTCAAAGTATCTCTGCCAGGACCATTTATTGCAGAAGCTAAATAAGGTGAATCACCCCTGTTCAACAGTTCAAGGAAAGAAAAATCAGACCAACACAAGAAGTAAAATTATTTTTTAAAAAAGAGTTGCAAAAGCATGTGAAACATGGAACTCACTCTACACAACTTCCAGGCTGAGTAATGTTATTCTGGCAACCACAGGTGCATGTTGGGCAATTAACAATTGTGTCATTATAAAAGGATGAAAGAGAGACACAGCAAGTGGGACTATTCTGAGACAGAAACTGGGAATAGGTACATGTTGATTGCCATGTCACTGCAACAAGACAACTGAGAGATTAGAAACACATAAGGAAGAAAAGATAAACGGAAAATCATGTAGAAGAACACAAACAGAGCTGTAAATCTTATTCATTTTCTTCGGTATCAACATTCAATCATGTAGGATCATATCTGAATCGAATAAATGATCCTTGCCCCATCAATCTGCACCCAGATTGATCCAAAGAATTGGAGAACTACCAATTTCTACCTTGTGTGATATTGTCCCTCTACAAGATTTAGTAAAAATTGTACTTTTCAAGTTCTTTTGCCAAATAATTTTTCCACCTTTTACTTCAGAAGTCTAAAGATGCTCCATCTTCAAGTGCCATGATGGATGTAACTGCTGCATATGGTTTCTATTTCTGTTGTATAATTTCTACATGTAGATGATCCATCTTTAATCAAATGAATGGTTTTTTTGCACAGAAACCGTTATTATATGAAAAATGACAAATATGTCAGCGTTGCTAAAATATTGTCAAATATGCCACACGTAAATGAAAAAAGTCGCAGATATGCCATCCCGGTAGCATGGTGTCACACCACAGCCATTTAACCATGGGTTTGACTAACCCATGAAAGTAAATCTCTTGTTTGCCCTTGGGTTAAACAACCCTAGCACTCAAGTCTCACTTTCAAAGTCTTAAAACTATATATAATAAGGCTATTTTCATCAAAATATTAAACTAATGGAAATAACGGAACTTTGGATGAATATTTGCTTCCTTCAAATGGAAGTTAACAGCGACAGCATATCTGGAACATTTTCCATTTATGAGTGGCATGTTTGACAATATTTTAGCAGCATATTTGTCATTTTTCATGTAACAATAGCTTTTGTGCAAAAACCCCTTAAATGAATACTAGTCCCATAAAGATAGAATCAAGGATAGATAGGGTCTCAACTATTTATTTCAAAAGATGACATGAAAATGCACTTTGTTCAACATTTGAAATGCCGGGATAGAGAATACACATATGATTAATGTATGACATCACCACAAGAAAGACACTGCAAGAATCTAGCAGTTTACTTACCCATTGCTTGGGTAGTCCTCCTCCCATCTGGTGATACAAATTTAGTAGGTCGCACCATTTTTGTATATTCACAAGTATATCCAGGCCCAGGTGCTACAAGAGTAAAGTTCTTGGGTGCTCTGACGGTTTTGTTAGAAGTTCCTGATCGCCCCACACTGATCTGGAAGGAAGCAGCATGATTATCTGGATCCTGAACCCATGAATTGAGCACTCCCCCCTTGCAGCAATTAGTTACTTGCATGTTGTATGGGGCTCCCGGCAATAGGTCAACAACACTTGGATCCTTCTTGCAGCAATGTGGAATATTGTCTTTGAATTTTGAACAATCTCCCTGCTCTGTAGCTTGTGCTCCAACCATGGACCATATCACCTCCTTCTTTGACCATTTCCATCCCAATGTCCATCCTGGAGCTTGGATATGACGATATTTTTGGTAGTTATATATTGTCACAGCAGCCTGGAAAAATGGTCATGGTTAAGTGTCAAACCAGCGGCTAATTTGGCACCAATATCTGATTCATGGAAAGGAGAAAAGAAGCATTTTACAAGGATCCCTCTGGTGCCATGTACTTACAACATAACCGTCTGGGGTCCACTGTTTTATGTCCCATCTGATTGTTATGTTTCCATTTGGATCAAGTACATCATAAGCTTCTGCAAGAACATAAGAACATTGAGAAGAGAAGCATACTCAGTGTACTTTTCCCGACTCAACAGAAAGAAAATTACGCACCAATAAACTTTAAGCATTACCCATGCACAGTGCATAACATAATGACAGTCGATTAATGTTTTGTCTTTTCTTCAAAGGAGGTGGAAACCATTACACCACCAGTGTTCATAGGGTTTTTCATATTGAGCAAAATCAAAACAGAAGCATGTTCGTTGATTTTCCAGGGCCAGTACCCTTATATTAGCTTAACATTTTCACTTTCGCTATCCAAACTGAAAGGACAAGACAAACCCAAAGGAGGAGTTGCGTAGTTGTCGACATCCAGCAGAAACGAATTGGCTGACCTCCTTGGAGGCTCTGCTGCAATCTGCAGAGCCCGTGGTTGACCTGGCTTTGGGAGTATGCAGGGGTGTTTCTGAAATATCACTGGCTATGAACCAATCAGGAAGCTAGTCCACTTGGGCGTCCTCCAAGGGAAGTCATTGAATCCGCCCAAGGCTAGCGCCTAAACATGGGTTTCTGTGAGAGCACTGTTTTCGAAAAATGAGATGAGAAATTTTGATTAGATTTATGATTTCCGCCCGGAGACCAAAAGGCTCAGTTGCTCGATGTTGAAGCGAAATTGCCAACCCTCCATTACTTGGATGTTTCAAACACTGTGGACAAAGTAGTAAAGACTCTCTTTATGGCCAAAATGACAATAAAAATCGTTTGCTTCATCCTTTGGGAGCCAAAAGTGAATATTCCGAAGAAAGTAGAAGAACCCAATCGAACAAAATCCGAATTCAAAAGGGGAAAAGGCTCTGGATCCCAAGAGTCGCAATCTAGCCATCTACTCTGTTCTTAGCAATCACGGAATAAACATCTGGTTATGAGGAAATCCCCGTCATAGAAACATTGAAGAAGACCATACTAGAGTTCTTTTCTCGATTTCAGACGACAGCACCCCTCCAAATTCTCGGGGGACCAAAACTGGATGTAGTCACCAAAATCTCGAGATGCACAACCAATTCCCATCGTCAACACCAGCACACACAGAATCCAACCACGAGAGAAACATAAACACTCACGTCCAGGAAAGATCAAAAGACCAAGAGAATCGAGAACAAATGCGGCAAACACCGCCAAGATCACCATCAAACCACGAGGCCAAAACACGAAGAGCCAGGCAGGCGTCCGACCGGGCGGCCTGCAGGCCAGAACACCCATCTTCACTTTACCCAGAAGATCATCAACGACACCATCCAGAACAATTGCGAACGCGACGAAGGATAAAAAAGGCGCGCATCCGAGGGGGAACTGACCTGTGGAAGTCGGGCAAGAGCAGAGGAGGAGGGCGACCAGCAAGACGGAGGCACCCGCGAGGTTGACGATGGTTCCTGCGCCGGCCGCGGAGCCCCGGCGGCCCCCCTCCATCGGGAATCACTGCGAGGGATCCCCCAGGACGAGGATCTTCAGAGAATGGGGATTGGGAGAGTCAGAGCGCACAAGCGTCAAGCTCGCGCCTTTTTCTTCTCCACCTGTTCCTGCTGCTGGGATATTCGAATGGGGAAACGGGGTACCCAACTTTGGAGCTCTCGGCAGCTCCAGTATACACGGCAAACTTCTTTCTCCAAGCGGCTGCTCTCGCGTCTACTTCTGGCCTCAGACATTACAATAATTACGAACGTGCCACTACTCACTTACGGCCCAATAACTACGCAACCTTCAAGTCTCAACCACCACCCGCTGGCAGTGTTCTCCCTTTGGAAGCAGGTGAACCGTCCGTGCCCATGTCTACTTATAGATCACAAATTTGTAATCTGCCTTTTCTTGGTTTTCCGACATAAATTAATAATACGAAATATTCTTTAAATTTTTCCAATTTACGTCAAGAGAAAGCTAACTTATTCCCCAAGGCAAGGCCAACCCCATCCATCTCTATAAGACTATAAGGTGGTTGGCAACTGGCAAAGGATCACATTTGCCCCCCCTACTGGACGGCCCTTCCATTTTTGGCATATTCTTGTCCTTTTTCCCCCATTTTTTAAGCTCGCACCGGGGCCGTACTGCCATCTGCGTTTGGAAAGGGCGTTTCCGTAACTCCAAGTTGGCTGGTCGTTTTGCCGCGACGTTTTGTCGTAACCCGCGAAGCAGGCCGCCGTTCGCTACGCTCCCATTTGGAGTCGCCTTCTCCAAAGCTAGTTTATTTCCTATTAAACCGTGGGAGGATTAGATGGTGCTTTTAAGTCGTGACCCGGTGGAAGCTCACAATTACACAATTAAGATGAGAAGGATGTTATGTCTCAGTTAAATTGGATTGCTCGGTTTAAATAAATAGGCGGGGCCTCATCAACACACGCGATATTATGTGACGTTCTGTATATGTGTTTGAACAGAGCAATCTAACTCTCCAATTTATAAGGATCTGTTTAGTTGGATGTAAAATTTCATTAAAAAAAAATTCAAAACAAAATTATATTTTAAGTCAGTTGATACCATTGAAAAGATAAATATGAAATAAAAATTTCTCAAAACTCTGAGTTTAGGCATCTCCCGGAGATTATTTTCTCGTAACTCGCTTTCCCCTCTTCATTTGCGAAACCCCGAAACTCTCGATGTCATCTCCATCTCCTCTCGCCGTGAGCCCCCGTCCCGGCGCCGCGTATCGCCATCTCAAGCCGCATATCGCCATGAGCCTCGACGACATCCCCTCTTTCGCTCGCCGTCTCAAACACTATCAGCCGAGCACGCGAGCCCCTGTCTCCAACCTACGCATCGTCCCGACACCATGCATCGTCGTGAGCCTCGACGCCATCGTTGTGAGCCACGCATCGCCGTCCTAAGGAAGGTCTTCCAAAGCGGTACATGGGATCCAAATGACAATTATGTTTTTTATTTTTTTGTAAAAATTAATCTTTGAAATTTTTTTCTCTATGAATATATTTTACATGTAATCAAACAGACCCTAACCAAGTACATTTTTTTTTATTTTGGTTATAACTCAACGATCAAAAATATTAAGAGCTCACATACTATTTCAAGTTCGATTTCAAAACCCCTTCCTCACAAAACCCTTGTGTGTCCACTCAGTCATTGCAGACGAACTCGACTCAAATATATAGACGAGGCCCCATCATCACACGTGATGTTATGTGGAGCCCTACATATATATGTAGATTGAGCTATTCAACTCGGCCCAAATCTATACTATTATTATAAAACTCAGTCTTAGACGTACACGTGGCAGCACCAGAATTGTTTTGTTTCCCGCTCAAACTGAGATATAGAGTCTTGGTGCTGCCACGTGGCAGCACCAGAATATTCATATTTTTTAAAAAACTCACAAATACATCTCCTCCTTTAACATAGCTATTAAGAAGCTAAGTCTCCTATCTAAAATTGTCAAAAAATCTTATTAAATCGACATACTTATTCTTGCTAAATATTGCACATAAATGTTGAATCGTAATAGGTGCGCTAAAATTGGAAGTTTTTTTAAAATTTATGTGTTATCATTTTTTTGGCAGTACAGCTTTTTAAAAATTTATGTGCTATCATGTTTTGGCAGTATGGTGAGTAAGAATATGTAAAATTCTCATATGCCCTCCAAGCCGTGCATAGACCTTCCGCCAATTAAATGTTTTCTCTCTTTTTCTTCCCCCACCCACCCGACCTTCCACTTCCTGTTCCTAGCGATTCTCACAAAAAAATCGCTTGCTTCTCCCGCAGAACGTCCCACACCTTTTTTTTCTCTGCATTCTCTCTCTCACGCTCCATCTCCTTGAGAAGTGGCCATCTCCCCCGACGGCAAGCACGTCCCCATCGACGAGGCCTTTCACCTGACGGCGTCACCGGGGGTTTCTTCGAGCTGCAGCGCAAGGAGGGTCTCGCGCTGGTGAATGCATGGCACCGTGCTGTGGGCTCCGGCCTCACTTCCATGATGCTGTTCGAGGTAAACATCTTCGCACAGTGCTGGCCGATCCTATCTTCCGTCTTCTGTGAGTTCATCCTATCTTCCCTCTGCAGCCTTGGCCCCTGCGCACAGGCGGAGCAACGCCAGCGGACGCATCACACGGCGAAGCTACGTGCCACAACCTGCTATCCGCATCGCTCGAGCAGACTGGGGGATTCGTTGCCGAGCAGCCACGCGCACGCCTGGGGGCTGCCCCACCCACCTCCATGCGCGCCTTCGCGCGCGAAGGCTTCATTGCCCGCGGCCGCTGCCGTGGCCCTCGACGCTCCACCCCGCCCCATCCACGCGGTCGCGGCCCTCGATGCTCCACCCCATCCACACGTTCGGGAGACCCACAAGGCGTCCGCCCCTCTTTGCCCCGACGCCGGCTCTTCGTCTTCAAGACGAAATCTATGTGTTTGCATGCAGACTAGCTCTCTCTCTGTCTGAACTCCATCTCTCAGTCTCTCGCCGTTTCTCTCTCTCCCTCTCTGGGAACCGCGCACGAGACGCTGCCCGGTTGCACCCGCTCGTGCCGCTGCTATTGCACGGGGAGGGCACTATAAGGTCTCCAGTATTGGCGTTGCAGCATTTCATACCGCAAAGCAGCACCCACAGCGGCGGCAGCGGCGTCAACGCAGCAACTCCTCCACGCCTGGGCGTTGGCGACAATCCTAGCCCTCATCCTCCGGTTGACCCTTGCACCGTCGTCACTATCGGCATCTTTGATACTCCGCCTCTCGCCGTCGCCATGATCTCAGCCGCGTGGGGTTCACCCATGCACGCTGCCGCCCGAGGAAAGCATCAGGACCATTAACTTCTCCAAGTAAGGGGCGGGGAGTTCCTGTGTTGCACTTGCGCCCATGGGAAGAGGTAGAGGTGAAGAGGGAGAACCGGAGAAGCGGGGATGGGGAGCAGAAATCAGGTGCCCCGAACAGGTGGGGGTCCTTTGTCTTCCTCAAAAAGTTTATCTTTGCACGTTGATCACTGTTTGCATGGGCAATCATTTGAGTCTTGGCAAGTTCCCTGTCGGGGTGGCGTGATCCCGACCTACGGTGCTGTTTCTTGGGCTTCTGCTTGGCCATCGCTGCACTGTTCTATGCGGTGCCTACGCAGGTGGTGTTGTGCCTGTGGTGGCTGCACATCGCGATGCCCCCCAAGGTGAAGAGCCTCCTGTCGTCGCCCATGATGAACTTCTTCATGCTGCTCCATTTGGCGACGGCTTTCACCGTGACAAAGGTGGTTGCCAATAGGTTCTCCTCTCTCTCTCTCTCTCTCTCTCTCTCTCTCTCTCTCTCTCTCTCTCTCTCTCTCTCTCTCTCTCTCTCTCTCTCTCTCTCTCTCTCTCTCTCTCTCTCTCTCTCTTGCAGGAGCAACTACTCCTGCACTGCATTCGCATATGCCGTAGGTGCTCGATCTGTACGTGATTTACCTCCAGCAGCTATCCGATGGAAAATATAATCAAGGCACCCTCTATATATCTTCACCTTCCGACTTTGAAGTTGCCGATCGCAAGCACTAACAATGGCAGGGAACTAATGATCTCCATAATCGCCGTTGCAGGCACTGTGCTTCTACTTTGCATAGCTCTCAAGCTGCTGTGGAGATGTTGCCGGAGGACAAGACTAACAATAGTATTGCTGGAAGCCGTGGAGTGGTCTCCAGTTCACGTCAACCTGGTCCATCTCCGTAGCTTTTGCTCCGAGGGCACCAAGAGGCAACTGGTCTACGACTACATGCTCGACGGCTGCCTGGACCACCACCTCTTCTACGGGAATGTCATGGCCTTGAACTGGAGAAGGAGATTCACCATCGTCCTCAAGGGGGCCAAGGAGTTGGCCTACCTCCATGAGAAGTACAAGGACTGCATAATCACTGCGAACATCCTCCTCGACGGGGACTTCCAGCTGAAGATGGAGGACATGGGCATCGCGAAGCTGGTGGGGAGGGACTACAGCACGGTGCTCAGGGGGACCTATGGGTAGCGCCGGAGTGGATCTGCAGCTTGCCCATCACACCCAAGGTCGACGTGTACAGCTTCGAGATGATGGTCCTCCTGCCCATGCTCGCCTACAACATGGTGCTGGGGAGGCTGGGAAGAGACCGCCGGCTGGCGGAGGAGAAGGAGGGGAAGGCAGTGGAGCCGAGGTTTCAGAAGGTGGCCATTGCATATGGGATTTTTACTCCTGCCTGATCTTTTACTAGGTTGTTTGATCAAAGTCTTTCCAAAAATGTTATTGAAACTTTATGTTGGTGTTTTTAAGTAACCATAGAAGGTTATATATAACTTGATTTTGCTTCTCTCTACCACTGTTGCTTGCCAAAAAAACGAAAGAAGATGTCCCTACGTTTTTCCATAATAACTCCCCACCGCCACCGTCTCTTACATCCGTTGACACTTTTTTTATTTAATTTTTTATATTTCTGTAGCGCAATAGTAGTTATTGTTGTGAAACAGTACACAATGGTTTAACTTTTCCTTAGTTTTAAATTTTTATTTTAAAATTAGATTTTTTAAAATGACTTTTTTTATTTTACAGTTTTTTAAATATAAAAAATATCATTATACATATATATATATACACTAATGTGCGTCGGGTCCGGAGACCCGATCAGTGACGTGCTACTCGCTGAACACATCATTATGCCGTTGACTATCGTAGAAAGATGTGACGTAGATGTGAGTAGTGATATCTCAAATGTCCTCATTATTATTACAATATCTTTGTCACCTTCTTCTTGGCCCTATGTCATCTAAGAAACTGTATGTCGATGTCTTCACCTTCATCGTGCTTCTTATAATGCTAAATAATCAATTTTCTTTGTGTAGTATGTAGTTTAGATTATCAAATTATCTATTTATATTTATTTATTTATAGATTTAATGTTAATATCTATATCTTTACATATGTATATATTAGCGAGTTAAGAAGTGCTAAAATAAACGGATCTATGAGTTTTATTTTACACTTCCAAATATTATTTTATGGGCCAAGATAACTTGCATAAAGAAGATAGAATTACTTTGTATAATCTCTTCTACTGGACTTGATAGTTTAAGTTGTTTCTTTGAACGCTCATGCATTATATCATACACGCACATGCCCACACCAATGAATGTAGAAGATATTGTAGCACTATTACAGTAACTAACTATTCATTGAACGCTCTTTTTTTTTTGTTTCTTAGTTCGAATTGTTTTTAAAATATTTGATTAGTTAATCTGAATTGTTTTGATTTATAGTTTTGTTAATATTATATATATATATATGGAGATACTGTAGTGCCATAGAACTCAATCCTATAGTGCCATAGAAATCAATACCGAACATTTATCATTTAATTTTCTTAATTTAAATCTTAATAAAATTTGACGTTTTGTAATGTTAGTTTTTTAAATATAAAATAAATTAACTTTATTTTATTTTAGAAATTATTTTAGATTATATATCTGACTCTGTTTTTAATTTTTATAAATAATTAAGTTTGATTTATAGTTTTTTAAAATATAAAAAGCAACATACAAATTATTTTTATAAATAATAATTACTCAAAAGCTACAGCACTCTGTACTTATAAAGTTTTTTTCCTTTCTTAATTTTAATTCTTTTAGTTCTCTAATTTATTTGCTCGCATATATGCAGTCCTTTAATTTGTTGAAGAATAAATTATTATTTTTTTATAGGTAAGTTGATGGGGGAAAGCCGAAACCAGAGGAATGATGTCTGTTTGGACAAAAAAGTAGAAACATGTTGTACAAATAATGTGATGTTCTTGGTTACCTTGAAGTCTTCTACACAGAAACATCAAATAAACCACCGGTAGAAGCTTCACAAACCGAGAAAAGGAACAAGTGTGCATAGCCTCCAAGACATGTGGGCGGTGGCCAAGTCCGGTGGTTATGTTTATGTATATATTTATTTTTAGAATTTTAGTTTTGATATAATTGTATTCTTCGTATGAGTTATTTGATCTTAGATAATTAGATATGTAGATTAGATATTCAATTATTATATTTTATATTCATTCTGTAACTTAGTCTTTTGTATTTATTCTTTAAGAATAAAGTAGAGATATTATGTTGTTATTGTGTTGTAATGAAGATTAGTATGTTTAAGAATCTTATTGTGTTATATTTTGAAAATTTTAAGATCACTTTTATGATCCTAAACTCTTCATATTATTATAATATTTTTTGAGATCTATTATTTAAAGTATCTTAATTATAAATTTTATTTTTTAAAATTTAAAAAAAAATACCGTAGATCGCACGGGTGCTCAACTAGTATGAACTATTATTTGCCCCCAACTAGATACTTCCAACGGGAGGGGAGAAAACCGGTAAGCGAGTACTAAGATCTACCCCTCCTTCGCCAAGTCTCACCCCATCCCCCTCATCTCCGTCGCGCCTCATATCCATCGGCAGAGGACCATAAGCGGAGGAGACGGAGGGATGCCGGGTGGATGTAGCGAGCGATGCACGTGCTGATCGTGTGACGTCCCGTATGTGTGTGTGTGTGTGTGACTGCGTGTGTGTGTGTGTGGTTTGGATACCTGGGGTGCGTGCGCCCAACTCGACGTCGCCGTCGTGCCACGTTTGCGTCGTCTGACGACGCCTTTCCCACGGGCGCGCGCCAATTCGGATCGTTCGAACCTGGGGCGTCGGATCCGCTCCGGCGCATCTGACGGCCCTATTTGAGCCCGCGATGGCGCGACAGGCCCACAAGATTACAAATTTGTCGCGTTTGGCGTCATCGGAAGGAGCTGTGGCGAATAGGAGCCATCTGGTACGTGGTGGCTGACGCCACAATTTTGTCAAAGGCATCTGATGCCCGAATCATCCAAACCGAAGTCCAGGCAAACGGCACCGATTGCTCCATGGGATTGGGTGGCTTTGCTCAGTGAGAACTGTCCTAAAATATACTGCATTCAAGTCCCATCTAACAAGGTCATGTAAATATTAATCAATTTACCAATTTGGCTTTATTGGTTTGATGGCGGGTCCGGTACTTCTGGTGCCGGCCCGGATGTATCGGGTCTAAAAGTCAAGACTTTTGCGGGCATGTGTTCGTCGCGCTGTGAGTGTGGTTTGATGTGGTGTGGACATCTCCTCTACAAGACTACAAGTCCGTCGTCAGTATTGTAGGATACAGCAATGATACAGCTCATGGAATGGACAAAGAGAAAGCTACATGAACCTTCCTAAGTAAATAATTTTTATATGCTTACTTTTAAATAACTTACTTGTATAATACCTTTGAAATAGTCATGAAGAAGTCTGAATGCCCTCAAATTCCATGTGGTTCAATATTTAAAAGTGATACAAGCCACTTTGATAGAAGGTTAAATTATCATGGGTAGCTTAACCGTGGGTTCATTAATTCAAAAATTGACTCATTCTACCTTGCATGCTTCACTAGAAAAAAATGGGATTAGATAAATTAATTTCTTCTCTTAAATCTAACTATTCTAATTAAAAAATAAAAAAATTACACATTTTACAAGATATATAAATAGAATAGTATTAAAATATTAATTTAACATTGTTAAATTTTTTACAAAGAAAAAAATTAATCAAAATTAACCAACTTTATCCCACCTCTTGAGTTATCCAAAGATAATCTTAAATAACCAAGGGTATCCCTGGGTAAAGTTTTTCCCCTCCCCAAATTTTGAGGAGGGGTTTAGATAGAGATATCATGAGTTTAACTAGGGGTACCATTGGTACCAAAATGGACCAATTGTACAGACGTGTAATGAATTAATGCCCTCAAATTTTATGTGGTAAATTAGAAGTGATCAAAAATACTAATAGCCCAATTGCATGTGAGCGAGCAACGCCTCAAATTCTATGTAGTGTAATTAAAAGTAATAAGAAATAGGAATCGCCCGGTTGCAGTACCGCAACTAAGGCACCGTTTGAAAATGTGATGGGAAAAAATTTCCATTTCAAAAATTCTGACACAAATCACCATGTTTCCAAATAACTCTCACCCACTTTGAAAGCCGTGCTCCATCGATTTGCGGCGGAAGAGAGAGATGGACACAACACTTTTTCGCCCTCCACTTTTACAAAAGTTGCTCAAATGTCGCTTCCAAAAAATTTTGAAAAAATGATGTGCGTTGGGTCTGGCTGAAAAGACGATATTTTATTTTTTTTATTTTTGATGCACTTGCAGGGGAGCACGGTGGACGAGGTCAAAAAATAGACGTCGTACGGTTCTTACCTGCCAAATCAGCTTTCACCGTTTTTTATTTCTTCGGCAGTATTTTCAAACAGTGCCTAAGAAGCTAGATGCATCTCTCATCCCTACACATTCAAGACCCCCCCCCCCCCCCCCCCCCCCGTTGTTAACATGACCGCATTCACATTCCTTTTAATGTGTCATGTTTTAGTACTACGTACGGTGAAGACTTGGAAAATTCAATTTTCATATAAACATGTCAGTGTGGCCATCTCGGCTTAGAAATCGGCCAATGGAGCCTCAAACATGACGAGAAAGAAGAGAAAAATGTTTCTCGCATCATAAACACCATAAAAATGTCGCTAAACATAATCAAACCCTTAAGAATACTAGGAACACACCTCATACACCCTTTATATGGAATTTCCTTTCTAGAAAAGTTATAAACCCATAACATGTCTCATCTAAACATGTATTTCTACCACAATCTCGTAACAAACCACATCTAGAATGAGGTGGGAGCATCAGCCTACCTCCAAAATGATAAAACAATCTATTAAGACCTTTTTTGTGAGTTGGCCACCACCTCCTCGCATTCTCGCACTATCACCGTTAGTCCGATGTCGGGCATCACGCCATTGTCGCCTCATCTGTCTCATGCCTTCGATCACCGAAGGAGTAGAAGAGGGAGAGGATGTGGGCTCAGATGGGGAAAGTGATCAGAGAGTGAAGAGAAAGAGAAAGATCTATCAGACTTTAAAAGACAAATCGTCAATTGAAACACAGTTACCCTACTAACTGTGGCTAAGATGCGGCTACCCTACAAGCCACAACTAGACTAAACACGTCACCTATCATGATCGCGTTCAATAACGCTTCAAACATTCTCTCTATGAATGAGGCTAATAACGCTATGGGACACGTAGCATATGCCCAAGATGCATACATTGACCAGCCACGACGGAGAAACCACCAAACAAGAATGTGTTGGTCATCCTGATTGAATTTAAAATATGGTCACTAATGGCGTTGTGTTCAAGAAGACAAGCCAAAAATGTGCAGAAACTCAGGGAAATGTTCGAGACAAGGTTCGGATAGCAATCCCAAACCTTCGTCAAAGGCCAAACTAACTCCGAGACCGCCAAACAAGATCTAAAAAGTCAAAAACGATACAGCAAATATGTATTAGATTTACTTCAAAAAAATGTCTCCTTAATTGCACCCCCAACCTCTCTCTCTCTCTCCTCACCCCAACCTCTCTCTCTCTCTCTCTCTCTCTCTCTCTCTCTCTCTCTCTCTCTCTCTCTCTCTCTCTCTCTCTCTCTCTCTGGAAACAGAGTGATCACTTCCAGATCGACCATCGACTCAAGCTTTTGTAGCTCACATATTTCAACAGGGTCCTTGTTGGAGAACTCGTGGAAAGGGAGTCAGAGAACCCTATAAGCTCCATTAGAATCTCGATTATAGAGAACAACCTTGCTGCCAAACTTGACCATGCCCTCGGAAGCAGGCCTAACATGAGGAGCATAAGAAGCCTTCGACGACTCTGTCGTTCCCAAAGACCTCCAGCGTCATGACCTTGCACCACTGTCACAGGATGCCAAGCCACGAAGACGGGTCCCCCATTTTTTACTAGCGAGAGGGAAGATCGCTAGGGTCGGAGGAGATGGTGCCACCATTGAACCAGAGCAACAAAGGAGTGGCCCTTGTGTTATTCCTAGTGTCCTTGAAGTTGTTCAAGTGTTCTATGAATGATCGATGGATTTGAAGCCCTCGTCATCATGCTTTTATCCCAATTATTTTGTTCAAGGGCACCAGAGTTGACTGAAAGGTTGACACTATTTTGGAATTTGGCATGAGTTAGCCTAATTAGAGTTTAGAGTTCAAAATATGGAAAATCCTTAATGGTCGGCCACATGGGTAGGAAATACTCGTACGACAGGCACAAGGCATAGGCTCTATGCATCTGCCTTGTGCTTGCCACATAGGTATTTCCTATCTACCTTGTACCTACTGTATGGGTATTCCCTACCCATATGGCAGGACAGTTAACAATCCTCTCAAAAGATATGCCATTTTGTTGAATGATTATGTGACTTAAGGACACTGGTCGAATCAAACCTATGATTCCTCTAGGAGCTACATCATGGCTCCCTCTTACTTGCATGTTAATTGTTACAATTGTTTTGTGACTAGCTCGCTTTGTTTGTGGACATAAAGGTGCGGTTTTCTTTCTTGTGGAGCTATGGAGATTGTGTCTCATTGATTGCTATAGCATGCTAGAGCAGCCCCTGCCAACTCCTCTCTCCCCATTCTCTCTTTCTCTCTTACACACCCCCACTCACTAAAACTAGAGAGAGAGCGCTATCACTCCCCAACGAGGCATGATAGATAGACAAATTCTAGTTGGCAGGTACTGAGGAGATTTTCACATGTACTTGTATTATTAATTATGTCCTTAAACAAAACTTACATTAATTAAGTCTATTAAAAGTCTATTACAAGGGATTACACTCTACATAGTAAAAAAAAAAAAAGACCAACAACAATTAAACAAAAGGGTTATCTAGGAACTTGGAGTATGATGGTGACAAGAAAGCAGGTTGTATTCTTAGCACTCATCTCATTATCGATTGGTTTCTAGTCTTAAAATTACCTGGAAAAAAAAAAGGATGAGCACAAAATACCCAGTAAGATTTACCATCATAATGCAATGTCAAATTAGATAATCACTAGAGGAATTGATCATAATAAAGAGAGGAACAACTATTACAACTAGGAGTAATCAATCAGGCATAGATCTTTATCAGAACTAAGATTTCAAACAAGCAAGAACAAGTGATTGTGTGACAATCATGTACAGGTGTGAACAATGTAATAGGTTGGCCATTAGTAAGCATTTCCAAGAGTTTCCTTTCATATAACAATAAGACAATGAAAATTTTTGATCAAGCAATCAATTAAGTATATATATAGTGGTGTCATGTCAAAACACTTGATCGTTGTTTTTTTTTTAAATGTAGCCGAACCAAAATGAGATAGTAGGGGCGCCCTCACGTATGTGGGGGAGCCACAACTTCACCAAGCGGCTAAAATTTTCTGATATATATGTGAAGGAGAGAAAGGGAAGGAGGTAGGGAGAAATTACATGGACGGGCTAAGGCCTAAGTGTTGGGCACCCCACCTTATCTAGGCGGTAGGGGCCCTTTACAACATGTGTTAAGACAGCCCCAGAGCCCCAAAAACTGAAATTGTTGGTGGAACACCCGTAACCAGCTAAGGCGTTGGCCACTTGATTTGCCTCACGCGGTACATGCTTTATTTGAGCCTTGAGCATTTGGGTAGTTACAGCTATATCTTGAATGACACATGTTAGTTCCCATGGCCGAAACATCTTACCAGTAACAATCCGCATCAGATTTAAAGAATCTATCTCCACCATAATATCCAGGATTCCTTGGTTATAGCATGTTGCAAGGCCATCCCGAAGAGCACGAGCTTCTGCATCAAGGGCAGTGATGACTCCCTGGTACTTTGTGGCAAAAGCAAAGACACATCTACCATGGTGATCACAAAGGATGCCTCCTCCTCCAACATCGTCTGCTGCAATTTTGAAAGCCCCGTCGACATTTAGTTTTAATCTTCCTACCGGGGGGTGCATCCATTTTACCACAGTAGGGATAGAGAGTTTTGGATGCTCACGTACACCTCCCTATCTGTTTAAGAACATCTAACCATGGTTGGAATAAATGTTGGATCTTAAATGATGTGCCAGCAGCTCGGATTGATAGCATAATCCTGTGAACAATGTGTTTTGCCGACATGATTTGCTCTTGGAATCTCGCCCGGTTTCTGCTACACCATATCTCCCACATTGCTGACATGAAAGTGCAGTGTGCAAGCCTTCCCACAGTGCTAGAAAGTACCTGGTTTGGTAAGAATGACAGCAGCCCGTCAGTCACATTGGTGGCCTTGTTGTTGTCAAACCGAAGAAGCTGGAACAAATCTGTCCACACTTTAGTTGCTATGTCACTTCTGAAAAATAAATGAAGGGCATTCTCTTCTTGAGGGGAGGGGGGGACAACAAGAACATTTAGAACATAAGGGCACTCCTTTTTCTTTGATTGTCTGATCAACTGGAACACAGTTTGACATCAATTTCCAGACAATCACTGACCATTTTAGCGGTATATAGGACTGCCATATAGTGTTCCAGACCTGAGTTGCAGCTGGTTGGAGGAGTAGGCACACTGATTTTGTGGAGAACATTCCACTGGTAGTTGGGGTCCATATCCATGTATCCTTGGACTGTTCAGTATAGAAATGTTGAGCTAAGATATGTCTGGAGCAGAACTGAATTGCAGTATGTAAATGGATGTTGTTTGGATCGGTAAAAGCCTGCTGGATAGTGCATGTTTTGCCACTGAGATTTTTCCATGCGTCTTCAGTAAGGTATGTACGGAGTGGTGTTGTACCTGTCCATGTATCAAACCAGAAAGAAGCTGTGGAGTTCACCTTTGTGGGGATAAGTCTATGATCGTTCTGAATAAGCAGGGTGGCTTGCTGCCAAAGCTTCCTATCCGGGGCTGTCATGAAAGGGAAGTGAGCATTTGAATAATGACAGTTGAATAGATGCTTTCCTCTGAAAAATCTAGCCCATAGGGAATTGGTGGACAATGCTCTCCATAATATTTTGGTTCTGAGTGCAACTTGCATATGGTGTAGGTTTGGAAGGCCCAGACCCCCACAATTCTTTGGTTGAGAGATCGTTGCCAGCTATGCCAATGTCTTTTTGGTGACCCTTCATACGACCCCCAAAAGAAATCTGCTAGTATTTTGTGAAAGGCTCTCATTACAGTGACCAGGATGGAGAGGGCGGCCATGGTGTACACAGGGAGAGCTGAAAGGACATGCTGAATTAAGATTAATCGTCCCCCGGTAGATAGAAATTCAGTCTTCCACCCCTGCAATTTACTGGTTGTCTTGGCTATAATGTTGGCGAAGTGGACAGGTTTCTGCCTCCCAGTATGAATGGAGACCCCTAGATAAGTGAGAGGCAATTCGCTTCTGCTAAAACCAGTGATGTCCTTGATTTTCTGAATGATATTTGCAGAAGCATCTTTATGTATATAATACGAGCTTTTGTGCTTGTTGATGAGCTGCCCAGATGCTTCCTCATAGTTTTTAGAAAACCCATCAGCCTTCTGAGGTGTCTAACTGATGCATTAGAAAAGATTAGAGTGTCATCAGCAAAAAGAACATGAGAGACTGCTGGACAGCGGGCATTTGTCTAATACCACCCCCCACTACTGTGTTGGAACAAGTGGGTGAGGCCACGGCTCAAGGCCTCTTCAGCAAGGATAAACAGAGCGGGAGCTATTGGATCGCCTTGTCTTAGCCCTCTTGATGATTTAAAGAAACCATGGACCATTTCGTTTAGAAGAATAGAGAAACAACAGTTGGATATCAAAGGTTCAATATGGGAAACTATAACGACCCAAAATCCGCATTACCAGTAACCAACCAGTAACCCGAATTCTGACCCGCTAACCCACGAGACGAGCTCGGAAGGGTAAAAAGTGAATGTCCGAGGAGACTATATATAAGAAGATACACACCATGTAAAGCTATAAGATTTCACTATACATGAAATATAACAGGTACAACTCAGAGTCCACACTAAGTACAGAGTACAGGAGTACAACAAAAAGTACTACTCACTGCAGCTAGGGCGCACCAGCACCAGAGTGGCTAGACTCGCCTGGAATGGGAGTCGATGACGACCCACCTGAGAGGGAGGGGAGTGAGTCTCAAGAAAAGAGACCCAGTAGGGAAAAGTAACCCCCACCGGCAACAGCACTAAAGTGCGGAAAATAAAAACATAAAGTAAATACACGTCGCACCACAACCAAAACTAATGACAACCATGCGTCTCCTTGACAGGAGTGCGTTACAAGACTGTAAACCTTGCGGCTCAGTAACACACACTCACACACACAGTAAGTAGGACTCAGCTAGGGTCTGTGGCTCGGCGTCCCGTCACCACAAAGTCTCTCAACCCCAGCCACGTGTGCACACTACAGACGCTCTCTCTCGCGTCTGGTCCACGACTGGTTTTCCCCCTACGCCTGACCCTAGTAGTAGAGAAGGGGCTCCACGGAGACCGGGTCGAAACCACTACAAGGAGTACGCACAGGACAGAGACGCTCTCAACGTTCTGGCTCACCGACGGAGGACCCCCCACACACCGGTCATCTAGACAGAGCGTCGCTCTATGTCCAGGTGACAAACACGTACGATAGATGGACACCTTGTGTCACATCCCTAGACACAATGCATGACTGAAGGTCCACTGGGTCATTAAATAAACGGCAACATCGATTAACGCCAATAAGGATATAAATGACACAATCATTGCCGCCAACACCTGGTTAACAGCAAGGATCCTGCCGTTAGCATCCCTACTGAAGATCTTAACGTCAACCGATGTGGACGTTAACATCCTCAGTCTCCTGAACCCAGAACGGCACCAGGTCAGTCCAACTGGGCAAAACCGCCCAACAACCACAAAATTGATGGAGGGAAACATCTTCTAACATTACCAGGACTTCGGAAATCTACGATCCAACACTTGGATCGCCCAAAACACCCAAAATCCCGGCATGGCACAACCCAACCCTAAAACATAATTAGCATTCTAATCTACAACAGTTAAGTATGCTGATCCGTTAAGGAGGGTTTAAGGGGTTAAGTCCCTACCTCAGAACGCCCCAAAAGCTCCTAAACAGCCACCAATCGCGCTGGAATCCCTCGAAGTCTCCGCGCGAATCACACCAAATCTTCACGATTCCCGCCCGATCTAACACCGCCACACGTACCAGGGTCTTCCCACGAGCTCCCATCAACCGTCGGAAGTGGTGGAAACAGACAAAGGTAAAAGTGGAGGGAAAGAGAAGAAGAGAGAAAGAAAGGTTACTGCTCACGGGCTGCCCTATTTCTACAGATGCGACAAATAGACGTCCACATCTCTTGCCGTCTACTTGAACCGCTATAGAGTCAACGTCCAGACCAATGCCGTTAAGTTCAGCACAGGAACCCTCCGGAACCAACAGTAAATGTCCACAACGATGGACGCCAACTCCCAGTCAACGGCTAGCCCCTGGCCATCAACCCCAAGTCAACGGCAATATCCATTGTCTTCAACCACACCCGAACCTCTACAAGACCCAATAAGGATCCGATGAGACCCGAGACCTTACAGCCCTCCCCCCTTAAAGAATTTTGCCCCCGAAATTCAAACAACATAAAGAAAGAAGACTCACCAAAGAGGTACGGAAACTGCTCGCGCATTTCGTCCTCTCGCTCCCATGTTGACTCACCACCTGAATGCCGCTGCCACGCAACACGAACTAATGGGATTGCCTTGTTCCTCAATCTCTGAACTCGACGATCCTCAATATGCAACGGAAACTCTGGTACTGTCAACACTGGAGTCACCTCCGACCACTCTGTGCTCGGGAGAACGTGAGACTCTTCAGAAAGGTACCTCCGCAGCATCGACACGTGGAACACGTCGTGGACTGCTGCCAACTCCGACGAAAGCTCAAGTCTATATGCCAAACCTCTTGTTAGTTATGGATGTCCTCAAGCCAATCATAACTTGTACAATCTTGTTCTTTGATAATAATAATAAGGCTTTTATATTCGTTATGTGTAATTCATTTATCGTTTCATTATGAAGTCCATGAATATGCGCAATGGATATTAATTATGATGAGATCATAACAATGAGATTAATATCCTTTAAACGTATATTCTTAATTGTTCCTAGTCGGAGGATATTCGAGAAGGACATCGGATATCCGGTTAGGCTAGTACAGGTTGCACCTGCTCATATGATGAGGGTGGCTGGTCTCATAGTCACTTGTGTGGGGACACTAAGGTGAATCTGTAGGTGCTCATTAGAGAATGAGTTCACTGAACTGATCCGTTATGAATCACTGGATGGTAATGTTACCTAACTGTCAACCAGCTAGATTCATTGTCACAGTGGCGTGATTGGTCCTTAGACCTGAGACAGCAAGGACACCTTGTTGGTGGACTTCTGGATTTTGACCTTGACTTATAGATCTCTAGCCATGAGGTCTTAATCAGTTAAGTGTTCGGATCTAGCGGAATACCTTCGAAGGTGATTGTGTGGTCAATATGGGATCGCTCACTCTCGGTAATAGGAGAGTGAATGCTCTACGGAAGGATGCCTGATAGTCCCTGGCCAGGGCAAGACTACTTATCAGAAAAGGAGTTTTTTGATATAGTTATGCGGCATCTAAACCGAGTGAGTGTGCAATTTAGGGTTTGACAGTTGACCATACCCTAAGTGCACTCGGGAGCATTGTACGAGCGAAGGATTATAGTCACATGGTAACTGATGATACAAAAGGTTCCTTGAATGGGTTGCTGAACCCCAATGCTTTCCAGGATCAAGTGGTGTTGCTTGGCACCCAACTTGATTGGAAGCCCGGTCAATTATCGTGAGACGATAATTAATTGTGTAATTAATTAATATGAGATGTTAATTAATTACCATAAGTCAATAAAGAGTTATTGAGCTTAATGGGTTGAAAACTGGACTAGCAGTTGGGCTAGAGGGTCACACACATAAGAGTTCCGAGCAGACTGGGCAAGGTGTTCTTTATAGACAATGACTGGGTTTTTGTGAAAAACCGCGGTGTCTATAAATATACGCTGAGAGTTAAACGCTGGGCCAAGCTCCAGGCTTAACCCTGGCCGCCCCCCTCTCTCTCTCCGGGCACATGGTGGAGCTAAGATCCGAGAGACGCGTGGAGAACGAGGAGATCCCGTCTGCGTCCGGAGCTCGCGTGGATACGTCTAGAGGCCGGACACTTGAATGGCTTAAAGCACCGGCGCCTCCTGCGCCACTTCCTCCCCGGATTCGGGAGTTTCGCAACCCCGCAAAGGTAAAGATCGGATCTTCCTGTGCGCGGGTTCACGGTTTTTGTTCGATCCGACCGCCGGCAACAATATCTATCTGTGGAAATCGCGTTTCCGCTGCGCTCTGTGCGTTTCCTTACAGTGGTATCAGAGCCAGGTTGCTGGTTCGGTCGGTATCGGCATCTTATGAACGTCATTTCATGTGTTTTCGTCGATTCCCGTTCTGCATGAATCCCTAATTTTTACCTTGTTCTTGGGTCGCACATGGGATGTGCACTTCCCGTTTGGTACACGGAAGTTGTTCCTGGTACCAAGGGCTTCAAGAAGAACCCATCGTGGCGTCGTTTGGCCCTCTGTAGAGGCCACACGACCCCCTGCAAGAGGCCGCCACCATACTTCTTGGACAATCCAAGGAAAGGGGGTTTTCTGCATTTTTAGGGTTTTTCCCGGGGTTTTCTGGGTTCTTGGGGGCGGTGGCAGGCGATCTCCAGCGCCGGCGGCGCCATCCGCGGCCGCTGGAGGCGGCGCGGGGGCCGGCGGGGCCGCCCTCCGCCGGAGAGCGGCGGCGGCTAGGTTTCACCCTAGCCGCGCGCCCCTCCGTTCGGGCGGAGGGGGCGACCCCGCGCGGGCCGCCCGCGGGCCGCGCGCAGGTCGCGCGCGGATCCCGCGCGGGTAAAGTCGCGGGCAGACCCCCCGTGGGTCCCAAGCGGGCCGCGATCGGATCCGGCCCACGCCGGATCCGACCGGCCCTTTTTCCCTATTTTTTAAAGGGTTTTAAATTGTTTTAAATTATTTAAACACCAGAAAAATTCTTTAAAAAATTCCAAAAATTTGAAATTAGTTTTAAGAGTTTTAAAATTGTTTTAGCTCTCTGTAAATTAATTTTCAGATGTTTGACCCATGTTTAATTAGTTTAAGGGAATTCTAAAATTGTTTTAGTTATTTCCTACCATCTAATTAATGCATGTTAATTAATTTAAGAATGTGATTCTTGTTAAATTAATTAACAGTAAATTTTGGCGGATTCATGCAGCAACGGTGAATGACATTTATCTAAAGTTGTTTAGATGTTATCCATGTTAGCTAAATTGTTTAGTTAAATGGTTTTCAAAATATAATTATTATATTTTGAAATAAAAGTTATTTCAGAAGTAATTATGTGATGATTGCTTATTGATGCATGTGATGTGTTGATGTGTGGATGGATGATCATGGACTTAGATGTCATGTGATGATGTTTATGGTTAATGGCATGTGATGTAATTTATGAGGACTGCGTGCCTCCCTCTCTCCCTCTATTAAATCCGGGTTGTACATTCTATCTCCCTCCTGTTATGTACTCCCTTGACTTGTTCAAGGTTTCTTATTATTATCTGATGTACATTTATGGGCCTGCGAGCCCAATTTAAATATTACTTGTAATTATAAGAAGCGGATTGGCGGAGATGGAGGAGAGTACTATGCAGGACCTTGCTGGAGATAAAGTTACATCAAGCTAAAGCATCAGATGCGGGGCTGCCATTTGTTCACCATATTTGTGGATTACCAACTGGCTCTGGTAATGCCACTCTAGGTTAAAGTCCATGATCATCCATCGTTTTTCTTCATATATATGATATGTGTAGAATGTGCTTTGATATATACAATTAAATATATGATATTCTATATATCAATAGCACGCAGATATAGAGACCAAGATAAAATATGTCAAAATCCCTCCTCGTTTAAATTTTAAGCCGTATCGTAATCATTGAGAATGAATTACGTGGCCCTCCATCATTATAGTTTTAGGATTGCCATTAGATCGGGCAAGCTTGTTGTGCTATCCACAAGGCTTGCCAAATCTGATGACAGACTAAAACTATGGCATAGTGATGTCTTAAACGGGATAGAGGACCGGTGTAGCTTTGTTGTGCTATCCACAAGGGCTACATCCAAATCTATGCTCGTTACGTAATGATGGTACTGCTTAGACTGGATTTAATGACTTGTTGTGCTATCCACAAGGTCATTAAAATTCAGGGACCAAAATAAGATCGGATATTGCAAGAGTTGCAAGTGTCAAGGGTTGACCGCTTTCAGATCATAGTATGGTTTGTTGTGCTATCCACAAGATCATGCTATGAGTCTGTGAGATTCGATCCCCACTAGGAGACCGTCGGTGTCTCCCATTCTGTATATCTGAGGGTTATACAGTCTGCCGGAAAATAGTGGGAGCTAATCTTGATTAAAGTCCTAATCTAGATTTAATTATTATTATGAACATCTGCTAATTGTGTTTACATTTCCTTTATAGGCAAAAATGTCGTCAGGTAACCCACTCCGTGGCATACTGGATGCCAACAGATTGACAGGCCCGAACTACTCGGATTGGCTCAGAAACCTGAAGATTGTCCTCAGGTCTGAGCGCATTGCCTATGTCCTGGAGGGTGAGATCCCAGCTGAACCACCCCTTGATGCACCTGAAGGGGAAACGCTTGAGTTTGCGAAGTGGAAGGAGGATTCCACTCTGGCCCAATGCTACATGCTTGCCTCAATGAGCAATGAGTTGCAAAGGCAGCATGAGAACATGGATGCTAGATCCATCATGCAGCACTTGCAGGAGCTCTTTGAAGAGCAGAGCAGGGTAGAGAGATATGAGATATCCAAGGCCCTGTTCAGAGCTCGCATGGCAGAGGGGTCTTCAGTACAGACTCATGTGCTGAAGATGATAGAGTGGATTGAGAGGCTCGAAGGGCTTGGTTTTCCTCTTGACAAGGAACTAAGCACGGACCTCATTCTCCAGTCACTTCCAGATTCATATTCCCAGTTCATTGTGAACTTCACAATGAACAAGATTGAGGTGAGTTTAGCTGAGATGCTCAACATGCTGAAGACTGCTGAGGGCAACCTTAAGAAGGAAAAGCCCACTGTTCTCATGGTTGGAAAGTCCAACAAGAAGAGGAGAGCAGGGCAAGCCTTTAAGAAAGGCAATGCAAAGAAGCAGTCTAAGCAGAAACAAAAGAAGGACATAAGCAAAGGAGAAGAAAAGGGCGAGTGCTTCCACTGCAAGAAAAAGGGGCACTGGAAAAGAAATTGCAAGGACTATCTTGCAATGAAGGCTCAGGAGAAGCAGAAGCTTGGCGAAGCTTCAGGTATCTATATGATAGATCTTCACTTGTCTATTAGAGATTCTACATCTTGGGTTTTAGACACTGGATGTGCTTCTCATATCTGCAATGATGTGCAGGTGCTGACAAGTAGAAGGAAGCTGAGCAAGGGCGAGGTGAACTTGAGGCTTGGAAACGGCACAAGTGTTGGTGCACACACTGTGGGGACAGTGAAGCTCAAGTTACCTTCTGGAGATTTGCTTTTATTAGATGATTGCTACTATGTGCCTAGTATCATTAAGAACATTATTTCTGTTTCTTGTTTAGACAGAATTGGATACATGTTTACCATTGAGAACAATAGTTGTTCAGTTTATTTGAGAAATAAACTAGTTGCTTTAGCAAGTTTGGTGAATGGTTTGTATCTGCTTGATGTCTCTTATGAAAATCTCCATGTTGATGTTTCTCCTAAGAGAAGTAAGAATAGTGTGAACACTGCCTACTTATGGCATTGTAGGCTTGGTCACATTGGCGAGAATAGGCTTCAAAAGTTGCATAAGAATGGATACTTAGATCCATTTGATTATGAATCATATGCAACTTGTGAATCCTGTTTAATGGGTAAGTTGACCAAATCTCCATTTAGTGGACATGGAGATAGGGCCAAGGACATATTGGAACTAATACATTCGGATGTATGTGGTCCAATGTCTACCCAAGCCAAGGGTGGCTACTCATACTTCATTACATTCACGGATGACTACTCAAGGTTCGGATTTGTTTACTTAATGAAGTACAAATCTGAAGCCTTTGGGAAATTCCAAGAATTTAAGAATGAAGTTGAGAAACAAACTGGAAAGAGTATTAAAATCCTACGGTCAGACCGAGGAGGTGAATACTTAAGTACAGAGTTCACACAATTCTTAAAGGACAATGGTATCCTTTCTCAATGGACTCCTCCCTATACACCACAGATGAATGGTGTATCGGAAAGGAGAAATCGTACCTTGTTGGACATGGTGCGATCCATGATGAGCCGTTCACAGTTACCAGTTTCCTTATGGGGATATGCGCTAGAGTCAGCGGCATATCTGCTGAACAGGGTTCCCAGTAAATCTGTGTCTTCCACTCCATATGAGATATGGAAGGGTAGAAAGCCTGATTTTAAACATGTTAAAATCTGGGGCTGTCCTGCCCACGTGAGGAGACATGACCCAGATAAACTGGAATCCAGAACCGATAAGTGCAGGTTTGTTGGATACCCAAAAGAAACGTTTGGGTACTACTTTTACCATCCTGGTGAACAAAGAGTGTTTGTCGCCAGGAGAGCTGTCTTCTTGGAAGAGGAGTACCTTACCCAAGAGGACAGTGGGAGTAAAGTAGATCTAGAAGAGGTTCTAGATCCACAAATTGTGCAAAGTCCACCAGGTGAAACATCGGTTCCGGAACCTGTTCAGGAATATACACACATTCAGCGTAGGTCTGGTAGAGTACCTAGACAGCCTGAAAGATATGTTGGACATATCAGTGAAGGCATGTCTTATGATGAGGATGATGATCCAAAGACCTACCAAGAGGCTGTTGATTGTCCTCAGTCAGGGAAATGGCGAGATGCCATGAATTCTGAGATGCAGTCCATGTACACCAACCAAGTTTGGAATTTGGTAGACTTGCCCGAAGGTATTGTACCTATTGGGTGCAAGTGGATCTTTAAGAGAAAGATCGGTGCAGATGGACAGATCGACACTTATAAGGCAAGGTTGGTGGCAAAGGGGTATCGTCAAAGGCAAGGAATTGACTATGACGAAACTTTCTCACCAGTTGCTATGATAAAGTCGATCAGAATTCTTCTTGCCATTGCTGCATACTTTGATTACGAGATCTGGCAGATGGATGTAAAAACCGCTTTCCTTAATGGAAACATTGAGGAGGAAGTGTATATGATACAACCTGAGGGTTTTACATCCAAAGAGTGTCCAGACAAAGTATGCAAGCTTCAAAGATCCATCTATGGATTGAAGCAAGCTTCTCGTAGTTGGAACATAAGGTTTGATGAGGCTATCAAATCTTATGACTTCATTAAGAATGAAGATGAACCATGTGTGTATAAGAAAATCAGTGGGAGTGCTATCACTTTTCTCGTACTTTACGTTGATGACATCTTACTCATTGGGAATGATGTAGGGATGCTATCATCAGTAAAGGTTTGGTTGTCAAAGAACTTCTCCATGAAGGATTTGGGAGAAGCATCCTACGTATTAGGAATACGTATCTATAGAGATAGATCTAAGAGGATGCTTGGCTTGACCCAATCCATGTACATAGATACCATTGTCAAAAGGTTTGGCATGGAAAATTCCAAGAGAGGTCTCATACCTATGAGACATGGGATTATTCTCTCTAAGGAGCAGTCTCCTAAGACTCCTGAAGAGAGGGCAGCCATGGATAGAGTCCCCTATGCCTCGGCTATAGGGTCTATCATGTATGCCATGCTATGTACAAGGCCTGATGTGGCATTTGCTCTAAGTGTTACGAGCAGATATCAGGCAAATCCAGGTGAAACACACTGGATGGCTGTGAAATGTATCCTTAAGTACTTGAGAAGGACTAAGGATATATTTCTGGTCTATGGAGGAGGGGACTTGAAACTTCGGGCATATACTGACTCGAGTTTCCAGTCAGACCCAGATGATAGCAAGTCTACATCTGGGTTTGTGTTCACTTTGAACGGGGGTGCAGTGAGCTGGAAGAGTTCCAAGCAAGAAACCACTGCAGACTCGACGACAGAAGCTGAGTACATTGCTGCAGCTGAAGCCGCCAAGGAGGCAGTGTGGATGAAGAAGTTCATCACCGACCTTGGTGTGGTGCCAGGTGACTCTGATCCAATCCCATTGCTGTGTGACAACAATGGGGCCATTGCGCAAGCGAAAGAGCCGCGGTCTCATCAGAAGTCGAAGCACATTCTGAGGCGATTTCACCTGATCAGGGAGATAATCACTAGAGGAGATGTACTGGTGGAAAGAGTTCCTTCAGTCGACAACATTGCAGATCCATTGACGAAGCCTCTGTCTCAAATTGTGTTTGAGCGCCACCTTGAGTCCATGGGTTTAAGGCTTAAAGGTGATTGGCTTTAGTCCAAGTGGGAGATTGTTAGTTATGGATGTCCTCAAGCCAATCATAACTTGTACAATCTTGTTCTTTGATAATAATAATAAGGCTTTTATATTCGTTATGTGTAATTCGTTTATCGTTTCATTATGAAGTCCATGAATATGCGCAATGGATATTAATTATGATGAGATCATAACAATGAGATTAATATCCTTTAAACGTATATTCTTAATTGTTCCTAGTCGGAGGATATCCGAGAAGGACATCGGATATCCGGTTAGGCTAGTACAGGTTGCACCTGCTCATATGATGAGGGTGGCTGGTCTCATAGTCACTTGTGTGGGAACACTAAGGTGAATTTGTAGGTGCTCATTAGAGAATGAGTTCACTGAACTGATCCGTTATGAATCGCTGGATGGTAATGTTACCTAACTGTCAACCAGCTAGATTCATTGTCACAGTGGCGTGATTGGTCCTTAGACCTGAGACAGCAAGGACACCTTGTTGGTGGACTTCTGGGTTTTGACCTTGACTTATAGATCTCTAGCCATGAGGTCTTAATCAGTTAAGTGTTCGGATCTAGCGGAATACCTTCGAAGGTGATTGTGTGGTCAATATGGGATCGCTCGCTCTCGGTAATAGGAGAGTGAATGCTCTACGGAAGGATGCCTGATAGTCCCTGGCCAGGGCAAGACTACTTATCAGAAAAGGAGTTTTCTGATATAGTTATGCGGCATCTAAACCGAGTGAGTGTGCAATTTAGGGTTTGACAGTTGACCATACCCTAAGTGCACTCGGGAGCATTGTACGAGCGAAGGATTATAGTCACGTGGTAACTGATGATACAAAAGGTTCCTTGAATGGGTTGCTGAACCCCAATGCTTTCCAGGATCAAGTGGTGTTGCTTGGCACCCAACTTGATTGGAAGCCCGGTCAATTATCGTGAGACGATAATTGATTGTGTAATTAATTAATATGAGATGTTAATTAATTACCATAAGTCAATAAAGAGTTATTGAGCTTAATGGGCTGAAAACTGGACTAGCAGTTGGGCCTAGAGGGTCACACGCATAAGAGTTCCGAGCAGACTGGGCAAGGTGTTCTTTATAGACAATGACTGGGTTTTGTGAAAAACTGCGGTGTCTATAAATATACGCTGAGAGTTAAACCCTGGGCCAAGCTCCAGGCTTAACCCTGGCCGCCCCCCTCCTCTCTCTCTCCCAGGGCGCCCCCCACCCTCTCTCTCCTCTCTCCGGCACATGGTGGAGCTAAGATCCGGGAGACGCGTGGAGAACGAGGAGATCTCGTCTGCGTCCGGAGCTCGCGTGGATACGTCTAGAGGCCGAACACTTGAACGGCTTAAAGCACCGACGCCTCCTGCGCCACTTCCTCCCCAGATTCGGGAGTTTCGCAACCCCGCAAAGGTAAAGATCGGATCTTCCTGTGCGCGGGTTCACGGTTTTTGTTCGATCCGACCGCCGGCAACGATATCTATCTGTGGAAATCGCGTTTCCGCTGCGCTCTGTGCGTTTCCTTACACCTCTGACACGCTCAGTAATGGTGAAAGGTCCAATAAAGCGGGGACTCAACTTTTCACGCCTATCGAACCTCACCACTCCCTTCATAGGAGACACATGGACAAACACCTAGTCCCCTACCTGAAACTCGAGCGGTCGCCTGCGCTGATCTACATAACTCTTCTGCCGACTCTGCGATGACAGAAGTCTCTGCCTCACAAGCTGAACCACCTCGACTGCCTGCTGAATCAACTCTGGTCCCGTGACAATCCGCTCGCCAACCTCGAACCAGTCTAGTGGAGTGCGACACGGTCGTCCATACAAAGCCTCATATGGTGCCATACCAATACTGGAGTGATAGCTATTATTATATGCAAACTCGACCAACGGCAAGTGAGCTGTCCACGACCCCTGTACTCCAGACAACAAGCTCTAAGCATGTCCTCCAAAGTCTGGATAGTCTGCTCTGACTGACCATCTGACTGAGGGTGGTAGGCGGAACTAAAAGCCAACTCTGTCCCCAAAGCCCTCTGGAAACTACGCCAGAACCCAGAAGTGAAGCGAGGATCCCTATCTGACACAATAGAGATCGGCACTCCGTGCAACGAAACAATCTGCTCTACGTACAACGCGGCCAACCTACTCCCACCCCAACTAGTCCTGACAGGCAAGAATCTGGTAGTCTTCGTCAATCTGTCCACAAGAACCCAAATGCTGTCAAAACCTCCAGCTGTCCTCAGCAAACCACAAACAAAATCAGTCGTCACATGGTCCCATTTCCACACCGGAATCTCTAACGGCTGCACAAGTCCTCCTGGACGCTGATGTTCGGCCTTCACCTGCTGGCAGACCACACACCTAACTACAAAAGCCGCTATGTCCCTCTTCATCCCAGGCCACCAAAACCGACGTCTCAACCTGTGATACATCTTGGTCGACCCTGGATGAATCGAGTACCTGGAACCATGTGCCTCCTGCAACACAATTCTCCTGACAGACTCCTCAACAAGAACATAGAGTCTATCTCAGAACCTAACAGTCCCGTCCTCGTGAAGCTCAACCTCTGGAAGAAGTAACACACTGTGCAACTCGGGATCTGCCTGCTGAGCCTCAACAACCTGTCTCACAATGGCAGGAGCCGCCAACAAACTGCCCAACACACACAGTCGACGACTGGATGAAACTCTGAAAGACCCTTCTACCGCAGACTGCCACAACTGCCACTCCCTCAGCATCAGATGACTCATCTGTGCTTTCCTACTCAAAGCATCTGCGACTACATTGGCCTTCCCAGGCTGATACTCAATACTGAAATCATAGTCCTTCAGATATTCCATCCAACGACGTTGCCTCATGTTCTGGTGATCGGTGCGAACTACAAATTTCACTACGTACAAGTAGTGACGCCAAATCTTCAAAGCAAACACCACAGCTGCAAGCTCTAGGTCATGGGTCGGGTAACTCTCCTCGTGGGGCTTAAGTTGACGAGACGCATAAGCCACTACTCGGCCCTGCTGCATTAGGACTGCACCCAGACCAATACCTGAAGCATCTGTGCAAACCTCAAAACTCTCCTCACCTGAAGGCAACACAAGGACTGGCGCTGATGTAAGCAGTCGCTTCAAGTCTATGAAGCTCTGCTCACACTGCTCCGACCACATAAACGGAACACCTTTTCTCGTCAACCGAGTCAAGGGTGCAGCAACCTGAGAAAAGTCCCAAACAAACCTGCGGTAGTAACCTGCCAAGCCCAAAAAGCTCCGAATCTCAGACACAGTTCTGGGATTCTCCCACTGCAAAACTGCCTCGACCTTCGCTGGATCTACAGAAACTCCCTCACCTGAGATCACGTGCCCCAAAAAGTGAACCTGTTGTAGCCAAAACTCACACTTACTAAGTTTGGCATACAACTGGTGCTCTCGCAAGGTCTGCGACACGATCCTCAGGTGCTCGGCGTGCTCCTCCTCTGAAGCGGAGTACACCAGAATGCCGTCAACAAACACTACGACAAACCGGTCCAAGAACTGGTGGAACACCTGGTGCATCAGATCCATGAAGGCTACTGGAGCATTGGTGAGCCCAAACGGCATCACCAAAAACTCAAAATGACCATACCTGGTCCGAAAATCAGTCCTCTCAACGTCAGAGTCTCTAATCCGCAACTGATAGTAGCCTGACCTCAGGTCAATCTTTGAAAAGACATGAGCAGACTGAAGCTGATCAAAGAGATCTCAATCCTAGGCAACGGATACCTATTCTTGATGGTCACTTGGTTCAGCTTCCTGTAATCAATACACAACCTCAGGCTACTATCCTTCTTTCGGACAAACAAAATAGGTGATCCCCAGGGAGAAAAGCTAGGATGAATATAGCCCTTCTCCAACAGCTCCTCAAGCTGTCTCTTCAGCTCCCTCAACTCTGCTGGTGCCATATGGTATGGTACCTGTGCAAAAGGTGCAGTGCCAGAAACCAACTCAATAGTAAACTCAATCTCTCTCTCTAGAGGTAGACCAGGTAACTCATCTGGAAAAATATCTGAAAACTCACACACTACGGGAATGTCCCCCACTCCCAAGACAATCTGATCAAGAGTCACTACAGAAACTAGGTAACCCTGACAACCAGAAGCAAGCAACCTCCCTGCCCTCAAAGCAGAAACTAAGAAGCGAGAAGTAAGAGGTACGATACCCTGGAAGTAGAATGCCGCTTCCCTGGGTATCCGCAAGTGCACCCTCTTCTTCTGGCAATCCATCACCGCACCATACCGCTCTAACCAATCCATACCCAAGATCACATCATAATCCTGCAACTACAAAGCAAACAAACGAGCCGACAACCACTGATCCTGCAACTGCACTGGTACCTCCTCGAGACAGTAGAACGTAAGAACAAAGTCCCCTTTCGGCAACTCCACTGCTAGGTCAACGGACTCTCCTGAACTCAACTCTCCAAGGGAGTCTAGGAATTCCTCAGACACAAAAGAATGAGAGGCACCGGTATCGAACAAAACTCTAGCTGTAAAACCAAAAACTGTAACAGTACCTTCCACCAGCTGAGCTGCCTCAGCATCTGCACGAGTCAGGTGAGTAACACGGCCTCTAGCTCTTGACCCACCAGAACCTCCGGCCTGCTGACGCTGCTGCACGGGTACCTGCTGCTGCTGCTGCACTCGAGGCTGTGACTGGGTCTGCTGCTGCGGCACACGAGGTAACAAAGGGCAATCTCGCGCCATGTGACCTATCTGGTCACACCGGTAACACTGACTAGCAAAAGAACGTTGTACCTGTTGTGAAGGCTGTCCTACCAGTTGCTGAACACTCCCAACAGACTGCTGCCTCTGCTCAGTCTGCCTCCTATCACGCCGAAACTTCCTCTGAGATGCTGACTTCGCCGTCATCCCAGCAGAAGTGGACGCGTAGGAAGTCATAGTCCTCGGAGTCATCTGCACACTACCCTGCTGCTGTCGTGGCTGAGTCAGAACTACCTGTGTCTGAACCTCTGCGCTCCGAACACGGGTCCTTAAAGTGTCAGCCTCCAACGATGCCGCTGTCTGATAGGTCGCGTCCAAGTCAGTGACGTGTGCCACTATCAGTGCCTGTCTGAGCTCTGGCCTCAGGCCCCTCACAAACTGCTGAGTCCTCAGACTCTCATCTGCCATAATCTGCGGAGCGTAACGCCCTAGCTCCACAAATCTGGCCATGTACTGCACCACTGTAGAATCCTTCTGCTGCAAGTCCAGAAACTGATATAACCGTTCCGTTCGAACATAAGTAGGATAGAAGGCTCTCTCAAAAGAAACAATAAACTCCTGCCACAGAATCTGTCTAAGTGGACGAGACTGAAAAGTAGTCTCCCACTCAGAAGACCACCAAGTCAACGCCTGCGCCTGCAACTGGTAACTAGCTAACAACACTCGCTCCTCGGGAACACACTCCATGGAACGGAAAGTCCGATCCATTGCATCCAACCACGCCCGTGCCGTGTCTGTATCAGGTTGGCCCAAAAACTGGGGAGGCTGAAACTGTAAGAACTCCCTCAGTACCTTCCCAATACCGCCTTGGGGTACTGGCGCATCACGGTGCTGAGCAACAAACTGAGCCATCCCCTCAAGAAACTGGGTTCAGTCTAACCCCTGCGCTGCCTGAGGAGGAGGTGGCGGCGGCGGAACAATACCACTGTGTGCGTCCTGTGGCAAAGGTTGCGTCTGCTGAGGTGGCGGGGCGTCTCCAGCCTCCTGTCGAGTCGCCTGCTCAGCCACTCCCTCTCTAGGATGTCGCCTAGGCGCCATAGTACTATACACAGAGCAAAAACCACACACATATGAATACACTAACTAACTCCGGGCTAAATAGCTGCAACTGTACTCTTTATACTCTGAGTTAACATAATGGGTATTTCCTTATATATATCTCATCAGACCAGGCTCTGATACCAACTGTAACGACCCAAAATCCGCATTACCAATAACCAACCAGTAACCCGAATTCTGACGCGCTAACCTACGAGACGAGCTCGGAAGGGTAAAAAGTGAATGTCCGAGGAGACTATATATAAAAAGATACACACCATGTAAAGCTGTAAGATTTCACTATACATGAAATATAACAGGTACAACTCAGAGTCCACACTAAGTACAGAGTATAGGAGTACAACAAAAAGTACTACTCACTGCAGCTAGGGCGCACCAGCACTAGAGTGGCTAGACTCGCCTGGAACGGGAGTCAACGACGACCCACCTGAAAGGGAGGGGAGTGAGTCTCAAGAAAAGAGACCCAGTAGGGAAAAGTAACCCCCACCGGCAATAGTACTAAAGTGCAGATAAATAAAAACAGAAAGTAAATACACGTCGCACCACAACCAAAACTAGTGACAACCATGCGTCTCCTTAACAGGAGTGCGTTACAAGACTGTAAACCTTGCGGCTCAGTAACACACACTCACACACACACAGTAAGTAGGACTCAGCTAGGGTCTGTGGCTCGACGTCCCATCACCACAGAGTCTCTCAACCCCAGCCACGTGTGCACACTATAGACGCTCTCTCTCGCGTCTGGTCCACGATCGATTTTCCCCCTACGCCTGACCCTAGCGGTAGAGAAGGGGCTCCACGGAGACCGGCTCGAAACCACTACAAGGAGTACGCACAGGACAGAGATGCTCTCAATGTCCTGGCTCACCGACGGAGGACCCCCCACACGCCGGTCATCTAGACAGAGTGTCACTCTATGTCCAGGTGACAAACAAAAATAGAGGCACGGTAACTCAACGCGAGTACGGACGGTAAAACTCTCAACGTCTGAAACACCGTACAATAGATGGACACCTCGTGTCACGTCCCTAGACACAATGCATGACTGAAGGTCCACTAGGTCATCAAATAAACGGCAACATCGATTGCCGCCAATAAGGATATAAACGACACAATCATTGCCGCCAACACCTGGTTAACGGCAAGGATCCTTCCGTTAGCATCCCTACTGAAGATCTTAACGTCAACCGATGTGGACGTTAACATCCTCAGTCTCCTGAACCCAGAACGACACCAAGTCAGTCCAACTGGGCAAAACCGCCCAACAACCACAAAATTGATGGAGGAAAACATCTCCTCACATCTTCTAACATTACCAGAACTTCGGAAATCCACGATCCAACACTTGGATCGCCCAAAACACCCAAAATCCCGGCATGGCACAACCCAACCCTAAACATAATTAGCATACTAATCTACAATAGTTAAGCGTGCTGATCCATTAAGGAGGGTTTAAGGAGTTAAGTCCCTACCTCAGAATGCCCCAAAAACTCCTAAACAGCCACCAATCGCGCTGGAACCCCTCGAAGTATCCGCGCGAATCACACCAAATCTTCACGATTCCCGCCCGATCTAACACCGCCACACGTACCAGGGTCTTCCCACGAGCTCCCGTCAACCGTCGGAAGTGGTGGAAATGGACAAAGGTAAAAGTGGAGGGAAAGAGAAGAAGAGAGAAAGAAAGGTTACTGCTCACGGGCTACCCTATTTCTACAGATGCGACAAATAGACGTCCACATCTCTTGCCGTCTACTTGAACCGCCATAGAGTCAACGTCCAGACCAATGCCGTTAAGTTCATCACAGGAACCCTCCGGAACCAACAGCAAACGTCCACAACAATGGACGCCAACTCCCAGTCAACAGCTAGCCCCTGGCCGTCAACCCCAAGTCAACGGCAATATCCATTGTCGTCAACCACACTTGAACCTCTACAAGACCCAATAAGGATCCGCTGAGACCCGAGACCTTACAGAAATGGTCTGAATAGAGAAGCCAAATCTTCGGAGAACATGATATAAAAAATCTCATTCCATTCTATCATATGCTTTGGCCATATCAAGCTTGAATATCAAATTTCCTCCCCTGCAAGGCCTTCCAAGGTGTTGTATCATTTCTTTAGTGAGAAGGAAATTTTCTGCAATATTCCTACCTTGAGTGAAAGCTCCATGTTCCTCCGAAATCAAAGTGGGCAGCAAGTTGCCAAGTCTGTCCGAGATCACCCTGGAGATTATCTTGTAGATGAAGTTTGAAAGACTGATAGGTCTGAATTCATAGCAGTTTCTGGGTTTATCCACCTTGGGGATGAGAGAAATTAAGGATGAGGTAAAGCTCATAGGTAGACTATGCCCACAGAAATAGGCTTGGACTGCATGAATGACCTCCTTTTGAATAAAATCCCAGCACTCCTAAAAAAAGTATCCAGAAAAACCATCTGGACCTGGAGCACTGTTCGGGTTCATACTAAAGACAACATCTTTGATTTCCTCACTAGTAGGGACAGCACATAGCATAGCATTATCATTATCATGTAATATAGTTGGAATGTGCTCCAAAATTTCTGGGTTTACCTGATGGGGTGCAGAAGTGAATGCTTTCGAAAAATGCTCCACAAACATGGCTGCGATCTCTTCATTTCTGTCCACACAAGTGCCATCCTCTTTATATAAAGTTGATATCAAGGACCGCCTTCTTTGAGATACGGCATAGGCATGAAAAAACTTAGTGTTTTTGTCTCCTTCTTTCAGCCATTTTATTCTAGATTTCTGCCTCCAGAGCTTTTCCTCTTGGGAAAGCACATGTTCCATCTTTTCTTTGGCCTGTATATATGCATTGTAGTTATCACTTGAGGGGTCCTCATCATAAGCATCCTGGGCCTTGGAGAAAGAGGCTTCAGCTTCTTGTATATTAGTAGAGACTTTGCCAAAGACATCCTTGTTCCATCTCCTATAGAAAGATTTCATAAACTTTAGTTTGATGGCCATGTTTATCATGGGAGATGAGGAGGCAGGCGCCATCCTCTAGGCAGCAGCTGAATCAGAGATAAAGCTCTCATGGGAGCACCACATATGCTGAAATGTAAATCTAGATGGGCCCTTTGTGGACTCCTTCTTGCTGGAAATTAGAAGGGGGCTATGATCACTGCAAGATCTGCCCAGATGTTGAACCTGAACCGTCAGACAAGAAATAGTCCATTCAGCATTAAAGAACATCCTGTCAATTCGAATCCAAATGCCATTTTGTTTCTGCCCATTAAACTAGGTATACTTGTTCCCAACATAACCGGCATCCTCTAGCCCCGCAGCTAAAACACAAGCTTGAAAGTCCATAGTAGATCTTGAGTAGTTCCTCTTCCCCCCTTTCTTTTCATGAAGAGCCAAAAAACTATTGAAATCCCCACCAACCAGCCATGGTTCAGTGCAAACAGTGGAGAAATCCATTATATAGTCCCATAGTGTCCTCCTTTCAATGACTGAGCAGCTAGTATGCACCACCGTGAGATAATAAGTCTTACAAAGTGTAGAAGAAACTGAAACAGTGATAAATTGGTCACTAGAATCCATCCTCAAAATCTGAAAGTTCAGCTCCCAAAACAACCATATGCGGGCATGATCATCAACATTTGCTATACAATTTGCCATGTGCAGTTTATTTTTGTACATCTCAATGCATGAGGTAGCTTTTTTCGGTTCAGTAATAGCTATAATAGACAAGTTGTGTTTGCGTTTCAAGAGTTTTAACCTACTAATAGACTGTGCATTCCCTACCCCTTTGATGTTCCATATTAGGAGGCTAGGATTTGTTTGCATTGACATCGGAAGTTGATTGTATGCGGTGCAGGCCCCTTCGAGTGCGAACACCATCCTCCTTTGTTGGCTGCATTTTTGGTTTCCCAATAAACGCAACATGAAGAGTATTTAGATTATCATCCTGTGATGGAGCTAAACCAGGAATGGATCTGACTTTGTACAGGGCAGGGATAGATATCATCACCCCTTCATCACTGATAAATTGCTTGATCTGCCTTTTATCTCCCTTTGCATGTGTTTCATCATTGGGTTTCATGTGCGATTCTAGCAGTTTACTGGATTCTTCTGCAGTGAGATCTTCCGCTTCTGTGCCTTCCATTGAGAGGGCGCCATCATATTTCTCACAATCCTCATGAACCATTTGATGGCATTCCTCCTGGTGGGGGGTTGGCTGTTGCCCATCAAAACCAATTCCTTTTTCAGCAGGCTCAGCATCCTGCACTGTGTGACTATGTTCTGGTGCAGGACTTCCATCGAACACCTGTTCAGCACACTTACTAGTGCTGGCTGCAAAGTTTAACTGGATTGGTGTAGGTAGTGACTTTTCCTGGTTGTAGTAAGTGGAGACTAAACTATCCTCCAGCTCTTCCTGTCGAAGTGGGGCATGGTTTTTAACATGATTTTTTTTGGTTTTGACACTGGGTGTTATCTGCCATAGACATACTATTAATGCTGTGGGCTGGACGTTGTTGTGCATTTATGACAGGTGTAGCATTAAGTGGCCCATGCAGCTGGCATCCCGAGTTCGTTTCTTCCACCTGTACCTCTTGGGTATCCTTTTTCCTATTGTTCTCCATGTGCTACTCCTTGTTGCTGGGCTTGACAGGTCGCCAGGTTGTGCTCTTGTTGTTGGTTGGGGCCTGGGTGTAACGTCCCGACGTGGAATATCGGAGCGGGATTACAGTTATTAAATAGTACAGAGCGGGAAATAAAAGGCAAACCATTGCACAATTGGAATAATCATCCAATAACTCCAACTTCATTAATATTTCATCATCTAACTATTACATCAACACATCAGAGCCAAAACTAGGGCCCAGAGTACTTTATTCAAACTCAAACTATTACATCATAACTAACTGACTCATAACTATACTAACTACGGTTAGAACGCTTTGGTTGCTAAAAAAATGGGTCACTCCTGAGCATCATCCTCAGTCCCATCCTCATGAGTGTGGTCATCGTCATACTCGCCTGAAAACACATTAAATAAAAATGCAGGATGAGCGAATAACTCCCAGTAGGACTTAATATCTCATGTAAACAAGCAGTCTTTAAGTGTTTAACCTTTTATCAAGCAAGATAACTAGCAAGAATGAGCAAGCATGAGAACGATCAGATACAGTCACGATAGTAAGATTACGAGGTACAAGTATGACAAGGATTTGGCCATATTTCAAGATAACAAGTAAATTGCACAGCAGTGCACAAGTCACGATAGCAAGTAAAGCAAGTAACATGCATTTGGTCAATCATCTTATCAACCACAAGTCAAGTAATGTAAACATTTCGTAAGTAGTATGATTGTCATAGATTAATCTTGATAGTCATGTGTTTGGTGCATGCCATCACCTGATCATTAGACCCCCGCGAGTTATAGCCTTTCAGATGCTCCTCCCAAGGACCAGATCGGGCCCTTATAATGTTGCCTAGTATAGTCATGTTTTTATCTTAGACAATCACACGATGGCCAATAGAGTACCAAGAATAGATGAGAGTAGTAGATGAACTAGACGAGAGTATAGAGAGAACGTGAACAGATGAGAGGATATGGAGATTAGATGAGATAGGGACAATTCTGTAAAACACGTGAAATTCCGATAGTAACGGTTGCACAGCACCAGGTCGGGTGTCGGCAGTCTGGTAAAAGTCACAACCGCCCCTTAGCTGTGCTGTGTACACGGGTCAGGTGGTCCGGTGTGAACTCAAGACGAGAAGGAATATACTAAGGTTTGGATCGTACTGATCCCTAAGGTGTAACAGGTTTTAGGGTACAACCAGCTCGTTGACTAAGGACGTGCGCCAAAGCCAAGAAGACTTACGGAGGTCTTGACAAGAATTCCCTAGCCCAGTCGAGAGTATTCTGGTGGAGAGGTGGTCCAAGTCAAGAGAAAGTGTGTAGAAAACGGGTTCGTCGTGCCTCGAGTGCTCGAAGGCCGAGGGAAATGATAACGGTCGATGAAACATCCGAGTAAAACGAAAACAAGTATAATTAAATAAAATAGGGCATTTAGTAATTAATTTCACTTAATTACCAGATATATTATTGAGTGAATTATCAAGGTCTCATGGCAATTAATAATGTTATGTGTGTGCAAGTGTAAAGAAATCTTGAGAATATGATAGATCGTGCAATTGGCTTTTAAATAATATATTTCAAGCGATTATTAACAAATATAATTAGTCAAATTGTTACTGTTCAAAACAGTGCATGATTAGGGTTAAACTTGAGTCATATAGCTTAATTGACAAGGGCATGAGAGCTATTTCACGTTCTGGCCGAAATCTCCAAATCGCGGCGGACCTACCCGTCGCGATTCAAGTCGCGACGGGCGGCTCGGGCGCGATCCGCAGACCGGCCGGCCTGGCTCAGACCGGGAAGGGAACGCGGTGACGAGGCCCGCCGCGTTCAAGACGCGACCTGGCAGACGACCGCGACCCTCTTGTTATCGCGACGTATCGCGCCGCCGTGATATCAGAGACGGTCCGGGTTTTTTCTCTTTTTTCAGGGTTGATACTGGATGACACAGGGCTCTTCTAAAATCAATATAAAATTGTATAATGACCCAAAAATCACAAATCTGGTTTCAAATGAAAGTAGACACATATAAGTATCAGCACGCATGATTAATTTGAAATTAGACAAGACTTAAGCATGCTTTGAGCAGGTTACATCCTGATGATCTAAATAGGCATAGTCAAGGTTCAATGAATTAATCGGAGATGAATACATGATGAAAAATTACAAAATTAGGGGCGTTCGAAAGCTAACATGATGTAGTATTTTAGAGAATTTTCTCATAGCAGGAATCAAGTGTGCATGAAGTTTAAAGGTAAACTTGAAGAGTTGGGTACAGGCAACAGACAGGGATTCAAAGATTTAATTCTCCCTCATGGGTGGTCAAAATAGAGCAAGACCAGGGGAGTTTGAAAGATAATAAGATGCAGTATATCAGATAATTTTATCATGGCATGGGAACAAGTACATGCAGGGAATTAGAGAAAACATGAGATTTCGAGTTCATGGTATAGCAGGGCTTCACGAATTAAATTCGCCCAAATGAATAACAGAATACCATGAAAGAATAGGGCTTTTGAAGAGGTACATAAAGGCTACTTAGGATAATTTTTACACGATTTTTTCTTGAGAGATTGCCTATCTTTTGTCAAATCTAAGAAGAACCCTAAGTTGGAGACGATAAAAAGATGAAGAAATCCGAACTCCAGCCCTTCTCCTCCAAGCTTCTCGCCCGAAATCGTCTCCTCTCCATCCTCCAAGGTTTCAATGCGTTCTAGGGCTTGGTGGGGACAAAAATGGAGTGTTATGTCTTGCTAATAGAGTCCTAAATGCCTAAAACTCCTTCTTTCTCATCCAACTCCGAAAATTGGCATTTATCTCCCATTTTCCATCAATTATCCACTTAAAAGGGCAGAGAAAAGGTCTAAATTCGTGGCCCAATAGTTAGGATAGGAGTAGGTCTCTTTTTAGGGATTTATATGACCCATTTAATACTTATCTTAGACTTTTTCCATTTAATAATCAATTTCATACGAATTTCTATTAATTACTTCTCTTTCCATGATGGGCTTCACCCTATTGGGCCCTATCTATTTGGTTTGGATCATTTGTTTAACCCAACACTAATTTAACTTAATGGGTATTCATTAAATTCCTTTTATTTCACTCAAATTCTATTTATTCTCCCTTTATTCCAATTAAATCAATTTATCTCATTTATTTAAATAAAAACTTTATTTTATTTAGATTTTAAAAATCAAGGTGCTACATCCTCCCCCTCTTAAAAAGAATTTGGTCCCCAAATTCATATAATCGTAAGAGGAAGAATGTCTTACTGAATAAATCTAGATAATTTAGTCACATGGTTGCTTCGGGCTCCCACGTGGCTTCTTCAACTTCGTGATTTCTCCACAATATCTTAACCACGGGTATGGATCGATTCCGAAGCTGTTGCATCTTCTTGTCTAAGATCTTCACTGGTCTTTCTTCATAGGTCATATCCTTATTCAGAATAATGTCATCATAGCTGATTACGTGTGATGGATCGTACACGTACTTTCTCAGCATGGATACATGGAAAACATTGTGTACCGTTGAAAACTGGGGTGGTAGTGCTAGTCGATACGCTACTTCGCCCACTCTATCTAACACTTCGAATGGACCTATGAATCTTGGTCTCAACTTGCCTTTCATCCCAAACCTTTGGAATCCTCTGGTCGGGGATACTTTGAGCATCACATGTTCTCCAGTTTGAAATTCTAAGTCCCTTCTTCTTTTATCATCATAGCTCTTCTGCCTGGACTGAGCTACCTTAATTCTGTCTCTGATAATCTAGATATCTCTACTGGTATTCTGCACCATGTCTGGTCCCAGCCATTGCTGTTCACCTACTTCATTCCAACAGACTGGCGATCTGCAGCTCCTGCCATACAGTGCTTCGAATGGTGCCATCTTGATGCTGGCCTGATAGCTATTATTGTGGGCAAATTCTATTAGAGACAGTTGTTCATTCCAATATCCTTCAAAGTCTATGGCACAAGCTCGCAGCATGTCTTCCACTATCTAATTTGTTCTTTCGGTCTGTCCATCTGTCTGTGGGTGGAAAGCTGTGCTGAAGTTAAGTTTTGTGCCTAAGGCAGTCTAGAGTCCCTTCCAGAATCTAGAAGTGAACCTAGGGTCACGATCTGAGACTATGGATACCGGAACCCCATGTAGTCTGACTATCTCTTTCACATATAAAGCTGCAAGCACATCAACGCTCCAGGTACTTCGAATTGCTAGAAAGTGTGCAGACTTTGTTAATCTGTCCACAATAATCCAAATAGCATCAAGTCCACCACGAGTTCGGGGTAAACCCATGATGAAATCCATGCCGATGCTTTCCCACTTCCATTCAGGTATGTCCAAGGGTCTAAGTACACCCGCAGGACGACGGTGTTCTACTTTTACCTGTTGACAAGTGAGGCAGTGCGCGGCATGCTCAGCTACCTCACGCTTCATATTTGGCCACCAAAATGACCTTTTCATATCTTGGTACATCTTGGTTGCACCTAGGTGAATTGTGTACTTGGTCTTGTGGGCTTCGTCCATCAGTTTCCTTCTTAGCTCTTCATTGTCAAGCACGCATGTCCTGGCATGGAATAATATTCTCCCATCCTCAGCGATGGAGAAATTTGGCTTGTCAACTATGGTCTCCCTGACTCGGACTAGGAATGGATCATTTGCCTGATGCTCTCTGATCTCGGCAAGTATGTCAGGTTGAGCTCTAAGGTTAGCAACTATCATCTTATCATTATTTCTCTTCTCGATGTTCAGATCTAGACTGGCGAACTGTTCTAACAATTGCATCTCGCCCATGACTAAACATGATAATGAAGCTACTGGCTTTCTGCTAAGTGCATCATCTACTGCATTACCTTTACCTGGGTGATATTGAATGTTGAAATCGAAATCCTTTAAATACTCCAGCCATCTTCGTTGTCTCATGTTAAGCTCCTTCTGAGAGAATAAATACTTCAAACTCTTGTGGTCGGAGTAGACAATGAATTGCTCTCCATACAGGTAATGCCTCCAGATTTTGAGTGCAAAAACCACAGCAGCCAGTTCTAAGTCATGGACAGGATAGTTGACTTCATGTGGCTTCAACTGCCTTGAAGAATAAGCTATCACTTTATCATTCTGCATTAACATGCAGTCTAGACCGATTCCAGATGCATCAGTGTAGACTGAGAATCCTGCGCCCTCGATTGGTAAGGCGAGGACAGGTGCAGATGTCAGCAATTTCTTGAGTGTCTGGAAGCTCTTCTCGCATTCTTTGCTCCAGACATATGGGTTCTCTTTCCGCGTAAGACACGTAAGAGGTACAGCTATCTTGGAGAAGTCTTTTATAAACCGTCTGTAGTATCCAGCCAGTCCAAGAAAACTTCTTATCTCTATGACATTGGTCGGCCTTTCCCAATTGAGTACGGCTTCTACCTTGGAAGGATCGACAGCGATACCATCCTTGGAAATAACATGTCCCAGAAATGACACCTCCTCGAGCCAGAATTCACACTTGCTGAATTTGGCGTAGAGTTGACTGTCCCGCAAGATTTGCAGAGCGATCCTCAGATGCTCCTCATGCTCTTCCTTGGTCTTGGAGTATATGAGAATATCATCAATGAAAACCACGATGAACTTGTCGAGGTATGGTCGATAGATGTTGTTCATTAATTGCATAAAAGCTGCAAGAGCATTGGTTAGTCCAAAAGGCATGACTACAAATTCATAATGACCATACCTGCTGTAACATCGCTTATTTTTGGATCCTTTTGGATCGTGTGTGTTGTGGTTGTGATGGCTGTTGTAAGGCCAGTGTGGTGTAGACGCGTGGTGTGTGTAGGTGTGGCGCAGGTTAGGTCCCGAAATGAAATAGGACCTGCTGCAGTTGAGTAGGAGTTGGCGGCCAGGGGTGGTCGTTGACTTGTTGGCGTCCAGGTGGGTTGCAGTTGACTGCATGATCTTGGCGGCATTAGATGTGGACGTTTAGTGTGGCGGTTGTTTTTGGCGGTAGAGGGGTTGACGCCAACCTGAGAATTCTGCAGGTTATAGGGTCACCCGAGAGCAGGTTTTTCACCTGGTTCTCTCTTCCCCTTGCCCTAGCTTTGCGTCCTCGTGTTTCTAAAGCTTCCAACAGGTACTGAAGGGTGGTTGGAGGATCGTGGAATGTGTGGCATTGCCGAATTGCGCGAGGAAACGCCGTGGCATGGTGCAATTCCCGTGGGAGCTCGCGGAGGGTTCGGTGTGAACCGGGAGAATTCGGAGGGTTTGAGCGTGTTCTGAGGTAGGGAACGACCCTTGTAGTTCTTATAGGTTGTAATAGAATAATTAGAAAGCATGAAACTGCATGAAAATGGCAACTTCGGGTCATGGTATTCATGCGGGGTTCTAAGGGTGGTTTGATGGAATTTAATGGTTAATTCATATAGTTTAAATCTTAAATGATGCATGTTTGGCTTGGAAAATAGTTTCCTCATGTTTTCTCGTTGCTTTGATGATTGTAAAACCAGTAGAATCAGTTTAGGGTTTCTGCAGGAACTGGGGTTGAAGAGCTTAGCGTCAACATCGATTGACGCCAGGTTCATCAGCCGGGATATAGACGGCCAGATCCATTGCCGTCTACTTCCTATAAGCGGCAGTCGATGTTGCCGCCAACTTGTGCATGTAACCATGCAGTGTGGTTTACGTAGCTTTTCTGGTTATGAATATTGCGTGTTTGTGTGTGCATGGCGATGACCGGTGTGAGCCAGTGCATTTGATATGCTCTTGGAGCATACTGCTCATGTAATGGGCATATTTTACGTAAATGATGTGTGATGTACGTAATTGTTTTACGCAGTATGTGTGGTGCGTTGGCACCCGTGGCACTCTTGGAGTGCGTTGTCCATGTGTTGGACATGTGGTTTACGTGGAGGACGTGTGGTACACCAACCAGGGTGTAATATACACATGTTGTTTACGTGGTTTGAGTGTGTGTATACTACACACTTTGTTGTAATGTAATTCTTATGATTTGTCGTAGTAACTGGGCAGTGAGGTTCCTGTGTGAGCCTAGCCATGACTTTGTGGTGTTTGGGCAGTGAAGGTCCACACCGACCTAGCCCTGGTCCGTTGTTGTCTTTCGAATAATATTATATGGATTTATGTATTAAGTGGTGTGTGTGTGTTGCCACGGAGGTCATGAGGTGACCAATGATAGGTAAGTTTGTGGTTCAGTTATGTGTTGGTGTAGGATAGCTTTGGGGTCACACGGTGACCGATGTTAAGCTAATCCTAACACTTGTATATTGTGAATTATAAGTAAAGGTTATATGTGTTAGTATCGTGGTTTGAGCTTGCCGAGTGTGGTGGTCCGGCGCCTATTCCGGAATGCCTCTCTAGTCGGGTACCCCAAGTTCTTTGTGAGCCAGGCACGTGTGTTTGTTGTGCTCGGGGTTTTGTCCCGGTACTTGTGTTGTACCGTTGAGGTCTGTGTCGTCTTCCTGGACACCTCACTCCTGTGTTTGAGTTGTACGTCCAGCTGAGGGAAAGACGACAGTGGGGCAGCGACTTCCCAGAGTTTGTTCTTTAGTCGCTTGTAGCGCGCTCGTAGTTGGGGGTACGGACACCAGTAGTCGACACTGGTCCCCAGGTAGTCCTGTTTTCCAGTGCCTCACTTTAGGGTGCTCCGGCCAGAGACTCTAGAGGTGCCAGGCATGGGCCTGTAGTTGTGTGTCTGCAGGTGTGGTGTTGGTTGGTCTCCACAGTTGTTTGACTTGTTCTCGTGGAGCGGCAGTTGGACCTTTCGTCCGTGACTGCGAGGCTGAGAGGTTGTTCTTGTGTTGTGTTGTCCGGATTGGATACTGGCCTGATCAGCTAGTAGTCCGTTCCCATGTGGTGGCGTCGTTCTTTCTGACTCGTGCTTTGCCTGCTCTAGTTGTAGCTTGACTCGTGCTTTGCCACTGGTTGTGATTCATGAGTTTGTGGTTTGTGAGTTTGTGACTCGTGGTCGAGGTTTGACCAGTTCGAGGTGTGCCCTGGTGTTGGCACAGTTGTGACTGAGTTGTGGTTTGTATGACTTGCCGATTAAGGTTTCACCTGTAATGTTGTGTCTAAGTGAAGGTATAATATAATTGTGGTTCAGTGTGGTGTTTATCACCTACTTGTACCTTGTGTTCGGGTGTTTGTGTTGTGGTACCTCAGAGTAGCAGGTACTTGTTCCCTTCGTGGGATTACTTTGTAGTTTTATGGTGGTAATTGTGTACCAACCTTTCGGGTACTTGTGTGTTGTGGAGGTCTTGTGGTTTGACCTGCCGCTTATTGTATCCTAATCATTTTAAGTAGATCTTTATTTATAATTTATTGTGGATTAGTTTGTGATTATTTATTGTTACCTTCATGGGTAATTTGCTGATGAGACTTGTGGCCTAGGCATATTTCTGTTTAGTAGAGCTATGCTCCGTGGAGGCCGTGTGAGACCTTCCACTTGTTGAGTTTTACTTTTCTTGGGTATGATTCCAATTATAGTTTTAGTATGTTATGGATTGGCTTTGTGGTAGCCAGTTCTGTTACCTTGTATGTAGTTTCCGATGTAGTGTGGTTTGGAGTATAAAGGACCAGCTCTTTGTTAGCAGTCCTGTTATTCAAGTGCTTGAGGTTTGCCTGTGAAGCTTGTAGCCTGGGCAGTGACTTGCCTGTGTGGCTTATAGCTTAGGCAACTAGTTGTTGTACCAGTGTGCCAGTGAGACTGTGGTTTAGGCACTTTAGTAGTTGGGCTGACTAGTGATATTATGTTAGTCCTATAGTCCTACTTTTCTTCTGAGGACTTTGTGTTTATTATCATGATTATGTTTAATTGTTATTTATTGTCATGATGTGAGCATGAAATGGTTTGGCTATTGATGTTGCCAGTGAGACCCATTGGGGTTGAGGTGTTTGTGGTTACGGTGTTGTTTTGGGTAGCCCCTACTGAGCCAGTGACTTGTTGAGGCTCACTCCCCTACAGTTCTTTTCAGGGCTTGCTGTGTGTTTGGCTTGCAGCGGCGTTGTGTCAGACTTGTACCACCAGCAGTTGTTTAGTAGTTAGTGTTGTGTGAGCTTGTGCTCCCTCGGGGTATGCCCCAGGTAGTTGTACTCTTTTAATTGGACATGTATTAATGTAATAGGACAATTGTACAAATTTGTGAACAGATATGAGCACATGTACTTTCTTGTGTCTTATATTCTTGTGGTTTGTCTTTTATACTCTTACTGGACACGTGTGTGAGATATCCCTTGCGAGACTTCGGTCCGTTCGCGGGAGGTGGATCTGGATATGGAGCCTTATTGGGCATAAATACCCCGGTCTGTCACACCTGCTCCTGAAAGCCATCTTGTAAATGTCTACATCTTTAATCCTCATCTGATGATATCTCGATCTAAGGTCAATCTTAGAAAAATACTTTGCTCCTGATATCTGATCAAATAATTCATCGACACGCAGCAGAGGGTACTTGTTCTTGATAGTGAGATTGTTCAACTGCCTATAATCAATACACAACCTCATAGATCCGTCCTTCTTCTTGACGAACAGCACGGGTGCTCCCCAAGGAGAAGTACTCGGCCTGATAAATTGTAAGGCCCTCGAATTTTGTTGTATTACTTTATTACGTATAAATAATTCATGCTTGTGTATGCATAGATGTACATATCTACGTGCATATTAACTTGTTATACTTATGTGTGCATGTGTATAATTAGTTGTAAATAGTGTATGAATTGCATGGTGGTAGTGTGTACATGATAGTATATATATGGCATGTATATATATGTATAAGTTAAGTATGGTTTCTGCATGTTTTAAGTTCTGGCCGAAGGGCCAAATTGGCGTCAACATGGATGGACGTCCATGATGAGTCAGCGTCCACCTCGATGGATGCTAATACTTAAGTCAACGGCCATGGATGTGGACGTTAATATCTCTGACCTGCATGCATTGCAGACCCCGAAATTTCGGGGGCAAGCAAGCCCAGCCATTGGGGAGATGTCCCCAATGGCTATCAGGCCATCCCATCACCCCTCCGGGATACCCCAAACCCCTTCTCCTATAAACCAAACCCCTTCTGCACCAGAAGAGCTCTCTTGACTCTTTGAAGAGAGGAGAGAAACCCTAGCTCTAGCTGTGAGAAAAACCTGAAGTTTGCATGCTTTGATCCGGCAAATTGGAGCTCATCCGGCGACCTACAGCAACTGGCAGCTAGCTGGAGCCTAGAGGAAGCTTCCCCGACTCCAACCTGTTGTGGAGATCGACCAAGAACCCGCAGGAGTGGTGTTTTGGAGGCTTCTTGGGACTGCCCAAGGAGAGCTTCATCAACCTCTTTGATCCCTTTGAAGATTTATTTAGAGGCAAGTAACCCATACACTTCGTCCATGTAGGTGTCTAGTAGGGTTTTACCATTTTTACAGATTTTCCTCGTGTCCTGGATCCTCACACTTCTCCTTCTTTTGGAGCTCGGGTCTGTGTTTTGCACAGACCTAAACTTGACGGCAAGACCCCTTGCCGTTAAGATCTTCATTTAACGGCCAACGATGTTGCCGTTAAGCTCCGTTAACGGCCAGACTGTGCCGTTAAGTTTTTCAGGACAGAACAGTAAGCTGTTCTCCCTTCTATATGATTAATTTCCGAAGTGTCTTCGCATGAGGATATAATGTAATCGTATATGCTATGTAAAATAGACAATGTGATGTGTATGGAATTTGGTGAATGGCATGAATTGTTAGACTTATTGAAATACATGTTTGGAAAATGGATTATGCATGTTCACCTACTGTCTACATGATCCCTGAGGAATGGAATGCCCTAAATTTTTCTAAACTGTGTGTATGCGTATCAGTCCATGCCCTGCAATTTTGAGAATTTTTCCGTGATTGTGGGATTTACTGTAATTTCTGTTTAGGAAATAGAAGACATGCGTAGGATTTGTAAAGTTTACAGTAAATTGTGTGTTGTGCAATAAATCCGAGGAAAATTCCTGTGATGATGTGTATGTTAGGTTCAGGGCTGTGAACTGTCAAACTGGATATTCATGTTATGTTCCATGATAAATTGAATTATGAATGGCATGCAACTGAATGTTTTAATTTCTGTAAATGTAATATGACTCAGAAAAATCTGAAAATTTGTATGTGAGGTCATGAACCTGCAATTAGTGTGTGGTTAAAATTTCATGATAATTGGATAACTATAAAGTGTATTATAAAATTTCCATGTGAAAATATGTGATAAATGCATGCTATCATGAATATGATTTGATGATGTGTTTGCCAACCTGATTAATGGGAGCTACTGAATGTTTGATTTCTGTCAACATTAGTATCATGATTAGGAAAACAGAGCCATGTGTATAAGTGAGAAAATGTAAAGACATGTGTAATATGTGTGTTAAAATCGGAATGTGTAATGTGTAAGACTGTGCCATGTGTGACACTGCTTCCATAGAGGGCCGTGGAACCGTACTATGGAAAAGTCCCCATGGGAAGGTTCAATGTGTTAAGATCCTAAGGGCATTAGGATGAAATCCTGGAGGTGGACAAGTACCACTGGTTAGGGTGGAGACTTGTTCTCCCAGTCTGCACAGTCCAAGAGTCGTCACTGTATTGCCTAGGTGACGTCTATGTGTATATGTTATGTGATGTGTCCTTCTAATGGTGGTTTGGACAATGTGTCATGGCACTAAATTGTGAAATGTGAATTGTGAAATGTGAATGTGACTGTGTCTAAATTGTGTAGTGTAAATATGTGTAAATGTGCAATGTGTAAAAAAAGAACTATGTGAATGAGTGAATGTGCAAACATGTGAAACCAATAAGTTAGATTGTGAAATTGTGATCCATGATACATTAATGTGAAATTATGTTACAACAGCAACCTAGTTGTGTTTATAAGAATGTTTTATGTGTGCAAAAATGCGTAAAATCCATGCTAGGAACAATTCTTGCTTATGTGTAAACGTTTCCATATTTAAGTGCTATCACGTTGTAGTTTAATCGAGAATGTAGCTCTCATGTGATAGGATGTCAATTGCTAAATCCATGTCAAAACAGCAACCTTAAAGTGTATAAAATGATAATGTGCATGTGTAAGAATGTGTAGAAACTATGATAGAAATGTTTCTTTTTATGCATGTAAGAATCCCATGTTTGGTTGCTTCCATGTTATAGCCTCATTTGAAATGTAGTGTGACGGACCGGGGTATTTATGCCCATTAAGGCTCCATATCCAGATCCGTCTCCCACGAACGGACCGAAGTCTCGCAAGGGATATCTCACACACGTGTCCAGTAAGAGTATAAAAGACAAACCACAAGAATATAAGACACAAGAAAGTACATGTACTCATATCTGTTCACAAATTTATACAACTGTCCCATTACATTAATACATGTCCAATTAGAAGAGTACAACTACCTGGGGCATACCCCGAGAGAGCACAAGCTCACACAACACTAACTACTAAACAACTGCTGGTGGTACAAGTCTGACACAACACCACTGCAAGCCAAACACACGGCAAGCCCTGAAAAGAACTGTAGGGGAGTGAGCCTCAACAAGTCACTGGCTCAGTAGGGGCTACCCAAAACAACATTGTAACCACAGACACCACAACCTCAATGGGTCTCACTAGCAACATCAATGGCCAAACCATTTCATACTCACATCATGACAATAAATAACAATTAAACATACTCATGATAATAAACACAAAGTCCTCAGAAGGAAAGTAGGGTTACAGGACTAACATAAAATCATTAGTCAGCCCAACTACTAAAGTGCCTAAACCACAGTCTCACTGGCACACTGCTACAACAACTGTTGCCTAAACTATAAGCCACACAGGCAGGTCACTGCCTAAGCTGCAAGCTTCACAAGCAAATCTCGAACACTTAAGTAACAGGACTGCTAACAAAGAGCTGGTCCTTTATACTCCAAATCACACTACGTCGAGAGCCACACATAAATGGTAGGACTGGCTACAGCTAGCTAGTCCATCACACACTAAATCCATAATCCAAACCATGCCCAAGAAGGGTAAAACTCAACAAGTGGAAGGTCTCACACGGCCTCCACGGAGCATAGCTCTACTAAACCACAATATGCCTAAGCCACAAGCCTCATCGGCAAAATACCCACAAAGGTAACATAATTAATAATCACAAACTAATTCACAATAAAATATAAACAAAGATCTACTTAAAACAGTTATGATACAACAAGTGGCAGGTCAAACCACAAGACCTCCGTAACACACAAGTACCCGGAAAGGTTGGTACACAATGTACCATCACAAAACTACAAAGTAACCCACGAAGGAAATAGGTACCTGCTACTCTGAGGTACCACAACACAAACACCCGAACAAGGGTATAAGTAGGTGATAAACACCACACTGAACCACATTATATTGTGCCCTCACTTAGACACAACATTACAAGTGAAACCTTAATCGACGAGTCACACAAACCACAACTCAGTCACAGCTGTGCCAACACCAGGGCACACCTCGAACTGGTCAAACCTCAACCACGAGTCATAAACTCACAAACCACAGCCAGTGGCAAAGCACGAGTCAAACTACACCATAGAATAGGCAAAGCACGAGTCATAAAGAATGACGCCACCACACGGGAACGGACTACTAGCTGATCAGGCCAGTATCCAACCCGGACAACACAACACAAGAACAACCTCTCAGCCTCGCAGTCACGGACGAAAGGTCCAACTGCCGCTCCACAAGGAAGAAGTCAAACAACTGTGGAGACCAACCAACACCACACCTGCAGACACACAACTGCAGGCCCATGCCTGGCACCTCTAGGGTCTCTGGCTGGAGCACCCTAAAGTGAGGCACTAGAAAACAGGACTAGCTGGGGACCAATGTCGACTACTGGTGTCCGTACCCCAACTACGAGCGCGCTACAAGCGACACGAGAACAAACTCTGGGAAGTCGCTGCCCCACTGCCGTCTTTCCCTCAGCCGGACGTACAACTCAAACTCAGAAGTGAGGGTGTCCAGAAAGACGACACAGACCTCGACGGTACAACACCAGTACCGAGACAAAACCCCGAGCACAACAAACACACGTGCCTGGCTCACAAAGAACCTGGGGTACCCGACTAGAGAGGCATTCCGGAATAGACGCCAGACCATCACACTCGGCTAGCACAAACCACGATACTTACACATATAGCCTTTACTTATAATTTACGATATACAAGTGTTAGGATTAGCTTAACATCGGTCACCATATGACCCCAAAGCTATCCCACACCAACACATACCTGAACCACAAACTTGCCTATCATTGGTCATGAGGTGACCTCTGTGGCAACACACACCACTTACTACATAAATCAATATAATATTATTCGAAAGACAACAACGAACCAGGGCTAGGTCGGTGTGGACCTTCACTGTCCAAACACCACAAAGTCATGGCTAGGCTCACACAGGAACCTCACTGCCCAGTTACTACGACAAATCATAAGAATTACATTACAACAAAGTGTGTAGTATACACACACTCAAACCACGTAAACAACACGTGTATATTACACCTTGGTTGGTGTACCACACGTCTTCCACGTAAACCACATGTCCAACACATGGACAACGCACTCCAAGAGTGCCACAGGTGCCAACGCACCACACATACTACGTAAAACAATTACGTACATCACACATCATTCACGTAAAACATGCCCATTACATGAGCAGTATGCTCCAAGAGCATATCAAATGCACTGGCTCACACCGGTCATCGCCATGCACATACAAACACGCAATATTCATAACCAGAAAAGCTACGTAAACCACACTGCATGGTTACATGCACAAATTGGCGGCAACATCGACTGCCGCTTAAAGGAAATAGACGGCAATGGATCTGGCCGTCTATATCCCGACTGATGAACCTGGCGACCAACGATGTTGACGCCAAGATCTTCAGCTTCTACTCCTGTAGAAACCCTAACCGATCCACATGTATTCCTGATCCCGAAACCATTAAGAAAATAAGAGGAAACAGTTCCTGTAACGACCCAGAATCCGCATTACCAGTAACAACCAGTAACCCGAATTCTGACCCGCTAACCCACGAGACAAGCTCGGAAGGGTAGGAAGTGAAAGTCCGAGGAGACTATATGTAAGAAGATACACACCATGCAAAGCAGTAAAATTCCACTATAAACATAATATATACAACTCAGAGTCTGAGCAAAGTACAGAGTACAGAAGTACAACAAAAAGGTACTACTCACTGCAGCTAGGGAGCACCAACACCGGAGTGGCTAGACTCGCCTGGAACGGGAGTCGACGAAGACCCACCTGAAAGGGAAGGGAGTGAGTCTCAAGAAAAGAGACCCAGTAGGGAAAAGTAACCCCACCGGCAACTGAACTAAAGTGCGGAAAGTAAAAACTGAAAGTAAGTACACGTCGCACCACAACACAAAACTGTAAACCACGCGCTCAGTAACACACACTCACACACACAGCAAGTAGGACTCAGCTAGGGTCTGTGGCTCGGCGTCCCGTCACCACAGAGGCTCTCAACCCCAGCCACGTGTGCACACTACAGACGCTCTCTCTCGCGTCTGGTCCACGACCGGTTTTTCCCCTACGCTTGACCCTAGCGGTAGAGAAGGGGCTCCACGGAGACCGGCTCAAAACCACCACAAGGAGTACGCACAGGACAGAGTCGCACTCGGTGTCCTGGCTCACTAGCGGAGGACAACCACACGCTAGTCGTCTAGACGGAGTCGCACCCACGCCTAGGTAACACAACAGAAACGGGTACACGGTAACGCAACGCGCGTACAACAGACGGAACACACTCAACGTCTGAAACCCCGTACAGTAAGTAAACACCTCGAGTCACAAACAACTACTCTTATGCACAGGCGGAGTCACACTCTAAGCCTGGCCCACTTGTGCTATTAGGGCGGACATCACATGTCAATCGCCTCTAAACACACAACTTAAGTCTGCTGGGACACAGGAGATTAACGGCCACATCGATTGCCGCCAACATGAGGTAAACGGCACTCATCATGTCGTTTATCCTGATTAAACGGCAATCGACCTTGTCGTTTAAATCACCCCTGAAGATCTCAACGTCAACAGATGTGGACGTTGATATCTTCAGTCCCCTAAACCAGAACTGAACCGAATCAGTTCAAATGGGTAGCAAAACACAACAGAATTCCGACTGATGGAGGGAAACACTTCCTCTCATCAATCCATACTACCAGAACATCAAATTTAAACAGTCTAACACCTAGATTGTCCAATTCACCCTCAATTCGGCATGATATAACCCAAACCCTAAACCATGATTTGCACACCATTCACTTAATTGGACATGCTGGTTTGCTGGGGAAGGTTATAGGGGTTAAGTCCCTACCTCAGAAAGCCTTACAAATCCCCAAACAGCCACTAATCGCGCCGGATTCCCCCGAAGACTCCGCGCGAATCGCACCAAAACCACGCGTTTCCCGCCCGATCTAGCAACGCCACACGATCCAGGGCCTTCCCACGAGCTCAAATCACCCAACAGAAGCTTAAAGAAAAGCAAGGTGGAAGAAGGAGAGGAAAGGAGAAGAAGAAACTCTGCTCTCGGGCTGCCCTATTTCAACAGGACTGGTTAGTCGACGTCAACATCTCTGGTCGCCAACTGAACCGCCTACAGACTGACGTCCAGATCCCCTGTCGTTGAGTTCTTCATCAACGTCCACATCGTTGGACGCTGACTCAGACTCAACAGCAATCCCTAGCCGTCAACCACACAGGACCTCTACAGACCCAATAAGGATCCACTAAAGACTCGAGACCTTACAGCCCTCCCCCCTTAAGGAATTTTGCCCTCAAAATTCAAACAACACAAGGAAAGAAGACTCACCAAAGAGGTACGGAAACTGCTCGCGCATTTCGTCCTCCCGCTCCCATGTCGACTCACCACCGGAGTGCCTCTGCCACGCAACACGAACTAAAGGGATTGCCTTTTTCCTCAACCTCTGAACTCGGCGATCCTCAATGTGCAACGGAAACTCTGGTACAGTCAACACTGGAGTCACCTCAGACCACTCTGCACTCTGCAGAACGTGAGACTCGTCAGAAAGGTACCTCCGAAGCATCGACACGTGGAACACGTCGTGCACTGCTGCCAACTCTGACGGAAGCTCAAGTCTGTACGCCAAACCTCCGACACGCTCAATAATGGTAAAAGGCCCAATAAAGCGAGGACTCAACTTTCCACGCTTACCGAACCTCACCACTCCCTTCATAGGAGACACACGAACAAACACCTGGTCTCCTACCTGAAACTCGAGCGGTCGCCTGCGCTGATCTGCATAACTCTTCTGCCGACTCTGAGCTGACTGAAGCCTCTGTCTCACAAGCTGAACTACCTCAACTGACTGCTGAACCAACTCCGGCCCCGTGACAACTCGCTCGCCAACCTCGAACCAGTCAAGAGGAGTGCGACACGGTCGTCCGTACAAAGCCTCATATGGTGCCAAACCGATACTGGAGTGATAACTATTATTATATGCAAACTCGACCAACGGCAAGTGAGCTGTCCACGACCCCTGCCACTCCAGGCAACAAGCTCTAAGCATGTCCTCCAAAGTCTGGATAGTCCGCTCTGACTGACCGTCTGACTGAGGGTGGTAGGCGGAACTAAAAGCCAACTCTGTCCCCAAAGCTCTCTGGAAACTGCGCCAGAACCCAGAAGTGAAGCGAGGATCCTGTCTGACACAATAGAGATCGGCACTCCATGCAAAGGAACAATCCGCTCTACGTACAACGCGGCCAACCTACTCACACCCCAACTAGTCCTGACAGGCAAGAATCTGGCAGTCTTCGTCAATCTGTCCACAAGAACCCAAATGCTATCAAAACCTCCAGCTGTCCTCGGCAAACCACAAACAAAGTCAGTCGTCACGTGGTCCCACTTCCACATCGGAATCTCTAACGGCTGCACAAGTCCTCCTGGACGCTGATGTTCGGCCTTCACCTGCTGACAGACCAAACACCTAGCAACAAAAGCCGCTATGTCTCTCTTCATCCCAGGCCACCAAAACTGACGTCTCAACCTGTGGTACATCTTGGTCGCCCCTGGATGAATAGAGTACCTGGAACCATGTGCCTCCTGCAACACAACTCTCCTGATAGACTCCTCAACAGGAACATAGAGTCTATCTCGGAACCTAACAGTCCCGTCCTCACAAAGCTCAACCTCTGGAAGAAGCAACACACTGTGCAACTCGGGATCTGCCTGCTGAGCCTCAGCAACCTGTCTCACAACGGCGGGAGCTGCTAACAAACTGCCCAACACACACTGACGACGACTGGATGAAACTCTGAAAGATCCCTCTGTCGCAGACTGCCACAACTGCCACTCTCTAAGCATCAGATGACTCATCTGTGCTTTCCTACTCAAGGCATCTGCAACTACATTCGCCTTTCCAGGCTTATACTCAATGCTGAAATCATAGTCTTTCAGATATTCCATCCATCGACGCTGCCTCATATTCAGATCCCTCTGAGAAAACACATATCTCAAACTCTGGTGGTCGGTACGGACTACAAAACTCACTCCGTACAGGTAAAGACGCCAAATCCGCAAAGCAAACACCATAGCTGCAAGCTCTAGGTCGTGGGTCGGGTAACTCTCCTCGTGGGGCTTAAGCTGGCGAGACGCATAAGCCACCACTCGGCCTTGCTGCATCAAGACCGCACCCAAACCAACACCTGAAGCATCTGTGCAAACCTCAAAACCCTCCTCACCTGAAGGTAAGGCAAGAATTGGCGCCGACGTAAGCAGTCGCTTCAACTCTATGAAGCTCTGCTCACACTGCTCCGACCACTCAAACGAAACTCCCTTTCTCGTCAACCGAGTCAAGGGTGCAGCAACCTGAGAAAAAATCTCGAACAAACCTGCGGTAGTAACATGCCAAACCCAGAAAGCTACGAATCTCAGACACAGATCTGGGACTCTCCCACTGCAAAACTGCCTCAACCTTCGCTGGATCCACTGAAACTCCCTCACCTGAGATCACGTGCCCTAAAAAGTGAACCTGTTGTAGCCAAAACTCACACTTACTAAGTTTGGCATACAACTGGTGCTCTCGCAAGGTCTGCAACACGATCCTCAGGTGCTCGGCGTGCTCCTCCTCCGAAACGGAGTACACCAGAATGTCGTCAACAAACACTACGACAAACCGGTCCAAGAACTGGTGGAACACCCGGTGCATCAGATCCATGAAGGCTGCTAGGGCATTGGTGAGCCCAAACGGCATCACCAAAAACTCAAAATGTCCATATCTGGTCCGAAAAGCAGTCCGTCCGAATCTCTAATCCGCAACTGATAGTAGCCCGACCTCAAGTCAATCTTCGAGAAGACACGAGCAGACTGAAGCTGATCAAAGAGATCATCAATCCTAGGCAAAGGATACCTATTCTTGATGGTCACTTGATTTAGCTTCCTATAATCGATACACAACCTCAGGCTACCATCCTTCTTCCGGACAAACAAAACAGGTGACCCCCACGGAGAAAAGCTAGGACGAATATAGCCCTTCTCCAACAACTCCTCAAGCTGCCTCTTCAACTCCCTCAACTCTGCTGGTGCCATACGGTACGGTGCCTGAGCAAAAGGTAAAGTGCCAGGAACCAACTCTACAGTAAACTCAATCTCTCTCTCTGGTGGTAGACCAGGCAACTCTTCCGGAAAAACATCCGGAAACTCACACACTACGGGAATGTCCCCCACTCCCGAGGCAATCTGGTCAAGAGTCACTGCAGAAACTAGGAAACCCTGACAACCAGAAGCAAGCAACCTCCCTGCCCTCAAAGCAGAAACTAAAAAGCGAGAAGTAAGAGGTACGATACCCTGGAAGTAGAACGCCGCTTCCCCAGGTATCCGCAAGTGCACCCTCTTCTTCTGGCAATCCATCACTGCACCATACCGCTCTAACCAGTCCATACCCAAAATCACATCATAATCATGTAACTGCAAGGCAAACAGACGGGCTGACAACAACTGATCCTGCAACTGCACAGGTACCTCCTCGAGACAGTAGGACGTAAGGACAAAGTCCCCTGTCGGCAACTCTACTGCTAACTCAACAGACTCTCCCGAACTCAACTCTCCAAGGGAGTCTAAAAAGTCCTCAGACACAAAAGAGTGAGAGGCACCGGAATCAAACAAGACTCTAGCTGCACAACCAAAAACTGAAACAGTACCTTCCACCAGGTGAGCTGCCTCCGCGTCTGCACGAGTCAAGTGGGTAACACGACCTCTACCTCTCGACCCACCAGAACCTCCGGTCTGCTGACGCTGCTGCACAGGTGCCTGCTGCTGCTGCTGCTGCACTCGGGGCTGTGACTGGGTCTGCTGCTGCGGCACACGAGGTAGCAAAGGACAATCTCGCGCCATATGACCCATCTGGTCACACCGGTAACACTGCCCAGCAAAAGTACGTTGTACCTGCTGCGAAGGCTGACCTGTCGGCTGCTGAACACTCCCAACCGACTGCTGCCTCTGCTCTGCCTGCCTCCTATCACGCCGAAACTTCCTCCGAGATCCTGACTTCGCCGTCGTCCCAGTAGAAGTGGACGCGTAGGAAGTCGTAGTCCTCGGGGTCGTCTGCACAGTACCCTGCTGCTGGTGAGGCTGAGAAGGAACTACCTGCGTCTGAACCTCTGCACTCCGAGCACGAGTCCGCAAGGTGTCTGCCTCCAACGCTGCCGCTGTCTGATAGGCCGCATCCAAGTCTGTGACACGAGCAACTATCAGCGCCTGCCTGAGCTCTGGCCTCAAGCCTCTCACAAACTGCTGAGTCCTCAGACCCTCATCTCCCATAATCTGCGGAGCATAACGCCCTAACTCCACAAATCTGGCCCTGTACTGCACCACAGTAGAGTCCCTCTGCTGCAAGTCCAGGAACTGGTACAACCTCTCCGTCCGGACGTAAGTAGGACAGAAGGCTCTCTCAAAAGAAACGACAAACTCCTGCCACGGAATCTGCCTAAGTGGGCGAGACTGAAAAGTAGTCTCCCACTCAGCGGACCACCAAGTCAACGCCTGCGCCTGCAACTGGTAACTGGCTAGCAGCACTCGCTCCTCTGGAACACACTCCATGGAACGAAAAGTCCGCTCCACTGCATCTAACCATGCCCGCGCTGCATCTGGATCAGGCTGGCCCAAAAACTGAGGAGGCTGAAACTGCAAGAACTCCCTCAACACCCTCCCAGTACCACCCTGGGGTACCGGCGCGTCACGGTGCTGAGCAACAAACTGAGCCATCCCCTCAAGAAATTGAGTCATGTCTAATCCCTGAGCTACCTGAGGTGGAGGTGGCGGCGGCGGAACAATACCACTATGTGCGTCCTGTGGCAAAGGCTGCGTCTGCTGAGGTTGCGGAGCATCTCCAACCTCCTGACGAGTCGCCTGCTCGGCTACTCCCTCTCTAGGACGTCGCCTAGGCACCATAGAACTACACACAGAACAAAAATACACACATAAATACACTAACTAACTCCGGGTTAAATAGATAAATAGATAGCTAAATAGCTAGCTACAGCTGCAGCTGTACTCTTTAGACTCTGAGTTAACATGATGGGTATTTTCTTATATATATCTCATCAGACCAGCTCTGATACCAAACTGTAACGACCCAGAATCCGCATTACCAGTAACAACCAGTAACCCGAATTCTGACCCGCTAACCCACGAGACAAGCTCGGAAGGGTAGGAAGTGAAAGTCCGAGGAGACTATATGTAAGAAGATACACACCATGCAAAGCAGTAAAATTCCACTATAAAATATATACAACTCAGAGTCTGAGCAAAGTACAGAGTACAGAAGTACAACAAAAAGGTACTACTCACTGCAGCTAGGGAGCACCAACACCGGAGTGGCTAGACTCGCCTGGAACGGGAGTCGACGAAGACCCACCTGAAAGGGAAGGGAGTGAGTCTCAAGAAAAGAGACCCAGTAGGGAAAAGTAACCCCACCGGCAACTGAACTAAAGTGCGGAAAGTAAAAACTGAAAGTAAGTACACGTCGCACCACAACACAAAACTGTAAACCACGCAGCTCAGTAACACACACTCACACACACAGCAAGTAGGACTCAGCTAGGGTCTGTGGCTCGGCGTCCCGTCACCACAGAGGCTCTCAACCCCAGCCACGTGTGCACACTACAGACGCTCTCTCTCGCGTCTGGTCCACGACCGGTTTTTCCCCTACGCTTGACCCTAGCGGTAGAGAAGGGGCTCCACGGAGACCGGCTCAAAACCACCACAAGGAGTACGCACAGGACAGAGTCGCACTCGGTGTCCTGGCTCACTAGCGGAGGACAACCACACGCTAGTCATCTAGACGGAGTCGCACCCACGCCTAGGTAACACAACAGAAACGGGTACACGGTAACGCAACGCGCGTACAACAGACGGAACACACTCAACGTCTGAAACCCCGTACAGTAAGTAAACACCTCGAGTCACAAGCAACTACTCTTATGCACAGGCGGAGTCACACTCTAAGCCTGGCCCACTTGTGCTATTAGGGCGGACATCACATGTCAATCGCCTCTAAACACACAACTTAAGTCTGCTGGGACAGAGGAGATTAACGGCCACATCGATTGCCGCCAACATGAGGTAAACGGCACTCATCATGTCGTTTATCCTGATTAAACGGCAATCGACCTTGTCGTTTAAATCACCCCTGAAGATCTCAACGTCAACAGATGTGGACGTTGATATCTTCAGTCCCCTAAACTCAGAACTGAACCGAATCAGTTCAAATGGGTAGCAAAACACAACAGAATTCCGACTGATGGAGGGAAACACTTCCTCTCATCAATCCATACTACCAGAACATCAAATTTAAACAGTCTAACACCTAGATTGTCCAATTCACCCTCAATTTCGGCATGATATAACCCAAACCCTAAACCATGATTTACACACCCATTCACTTAATTGGACATGCTGGTTTGCTGGGGAAGGTTATAGGGGTTAAGTCCCTACCTCAGAAAGCCTTACAAATCCCCAAACAGCCACTAATCGCGCCGGATTCCCCCGAAGACTCCGCGCGAATCGCACCAAAACCACGAGTTTCCCGCCCGATCTAGCAACGCCACACGATCCAGGGCCTTCCCACGAGCTCAAATCACCCAACAGAAGCTGTGGAAAACAAAGAAAAGCAAGGGTGGAAGAAGGGAGAGGAAAGGAGAAGAAGAAACTCTGCTCTCGGGCTGCCCTATTTCAACAGGACTGGTTAGTCGACGTCAACATCTCTGGTCGCCAACTTAACCGCCTACAGACTGACGTCCATATCCCCTGTCGTTGAGTTCTTCATCAAACGTCCACATCGCTGGACGCTGACTCAGACTCAACGGCAATCCCTGGCCGTCAACCACACAGGACCTCTACAGACCCAATAAGGATCCACTAAAGACCCGAGACCTTACAGTTCCTCTAACTCCCATGTATTATAATTAAACTAAAACAGCATGCTTTACTACATAAAATCATCAAACCACCCATTATCCCCGCACGGTGCAATTTAATCCGAAAATACATTAAAAACACTGATTCAAGTAGTTAAGTCGTGTTTTAATGTTTCTAACAAGCTAACAGGGTTCGTCCCCTACCTCAGAACACGCTCAAACCTCCCGTAATCTCCTGGTTCACACCGAACCCTCCGCGAACTCCCACGGGAATTGCACCACGCCACGGCGTTTCCTCGCGCGATTCGTCACCGCCACACGTTCCACGATCCTCCAAGCATCCTTCAGTACCTGTTGGAAGCTCTAGAAACACTGGAACGTGAAGCTAGGGCAAGAGGGAGAGAGAACCAGGGGAAGAACCTGCTCTCGGGTGACTCTATAACCTGCAGAATTCTCAGGTTGGCGTCAACCCCTTTGCCGCCAAGGACAACCGCCACCCTAAACGTCCACATCTAATGCCGCCAAGATCATGCAGTCAACGGCAACCTACCTGGACGCCAACAAGTCAACGACCACTCCTGGCCGCCAACTCCTACTCAACTGCAGCAGGTCCTATTTCATTTCGGGACCTAACCTGCACCACACCTACACACACCACGCGTCTACACCACACTGGCCTTACAACAACCATCACAACCACAACACACACGATCCAAAAAGGATCCGAAAATAAGCGACGTTACATTATTATCACCTAAAAACAAATGCCGTCCTCGACATATAAAACAAATCACAACAATCCAAATTATCACCTAAAAACAAATAAAGATGAACACAGAACAAGTAGGATACTCTTTCTCTGCTTCAGTTTTTCAATTCATCTCACAATTACTCTGTTCTGTCAATTCCATTGCCTTTCTTTAGCTTTCAACCGTAGGCGATTCTTCCTTGCCAATGGCGCTTTATCTCCTTGGACTGAACCTGCTTCCATAATTTCCCGGCTGTATTTGCAACATTTCTTTCGAGACAGCTTTATCTTTCTCAAATATCTTACACTGTAATATTCTTTCATGCCATAATCTTTCCAAATTATTAAACTTTCCGGTGCCATTTCCTTTTTCTATTTATCACTGCCAACTATTATCCTGCCTCATCTGCATTTACATTCGCAACTGACACCTCTTCAAAGAAAACAATCACCATCTTTGAATTTCCTGCCCTTTCATATTATTCTGCTCATACCGCTTTAAGTCAATCTCTGATCAAACACCATAATAAACTCTGTTCCTTTATTTGGCTGCGCAAAACTTTACATTTTCTCCTTATTTAAGCAAACTTGAACAATCTCTGAATATTAAATCTTTCTTTGCTTCTGCTTCCGCTGCGCTACTCTGATCACACTGAACACTTTTACAAAATATTTCACAATTTCTGCTTACATTATTAGTTTCAATTACTTTCTTCTGGCTTCAACTGCTTTTCAAATTATCCCATTCAATTAATTCATGCTGAAGAAATTACTGCAATTTCTGTTCTGCCAAACCGCTATTGATATATTATGCTCTTCATATATCTTTCTTGCTTTACTGACATTCTCTGGCTAATTCCCATAATTCTGGGGCATAAACTTTTCAAATATTCTTAATCAATCTACTCCAGTATTTAAACCCTGAAATATCTTAATAACAATTCCTTTCTGCTCAATTAAATCATTTCTTTGCACCAATATACAAACTTTAACTGATATTTCCTGACTCATCTGACTTTATTTACTTCATCATTTGCTAAATTCTTCCTTTCTCTAATCCATATCGTTTCTTTATCTAAACTGCTAATCATCAACTAAATATTTTCTTGTGCAATTTTTACAAATTCTTATTGCACATTAATCTTTCTTTTCTCTCTTTCTTTATTCAACTGATCATTTCTATACTTATTTATACAAATCTTCATATCACACTTCCTGCTATCATCATTATTCATAACAACACTTTTCTCAGATTTCTGATCTCGGGCATATTTAATCTATCTGCCATAATTCACTACTCTTTTATGTACTGATACTTCTTTTAAAGCTGATCTATTTTTCTTGATTATATCAAACTCTTCATAACACTAATCACATTCTCATCCACACTGTTTCTTAATATCCTCTGACTCAAGTCTCTAATGCCACAATACATTTGCTGAGGTTCTCAACTGCAACTTATCACATAAACTGACATGTTCCTTATCACCTTGTTACCATACACCTGTCTCTGCCAACTTTCTATCTCATTATAACTTACTTACTGAATTCCATATCCAAACTTGTTAATCTCTTCAATTCCTTTAACTGCAAATCTTTAATAACCAAACTGATCTATCACAGAAATACTCTATACTTGTCTCCGCTAACTCTGTACTTTACTAACATATAACAAGTATATCCCTCTCAGGGCATTACTTTACATTTCTCTTCTAATCTCTGCAACTGAAAACTTTTAAGTACTATACTTTAACTGCTTTAACTGTACTAGTGCCAAGATGCTACCACACAACTTATGCCACTATCCACATTGTGGCACAACAACTGCTCACAACTGCCAATCTAACAAATAGAAACACACGATTTACATGCCAAAAGCTCACGTAAAAACTACTTTATATCACACAAAACCTCAGACTTACTACCAGCAGTGAACATTAATCCATGTATTGGGACATTGTACTTTCAATGTCTTTTCATATTCTAACTGGACATTGCTCTGATACCAACTGTGACGGACCGGGGTATTTATGCCCATTAAGGTTCCATATCCAGATCCGTCTCCCGCGAACGGACCGAAGTCTCGCAAGGGATATCTCACACATGTGTCCAGTAAGAGTATAAAAGACAAACCACAAGAATATAAGACACAAGAAAGTACATGTACTCATATCTGTTCACAAATTTGTACAACTGTCCCATTACATTAATACATGTCCAATTAGAAGAGTACAACTACCTGGGGCATACCCGAGGGAGCACAAGCTCACACAACACTAACTACTAAACAACTGCTGGTGGTACAAGTCTGACACAACGACACTGCAAGCCAAACACACGGCAAGCCCTGAAAAGAACTGTAGGGGAGTGAGCCTCAACAAGTCACTGGCTCAGTAGGGGCTACCCAAAACAACACTGTAACCACAGACACCACAACCTCAATGGGTCTCACTGGCAACATCAATGGCCAAACCATTTCATGCTCACATCATGACAATAAATAACAATTAAACATACTCATGATAATAAACACAAAGTCCTCAGAAGGAAAGTAGGGCTACAGGACTAACATAAAATCATTAGTCAGCCCAACTACTAAAGTGCCTAAACCACAGTCTCACTGGCACACTGCTACAACAACTGGTTGCCTAAACTATAAGCCACACAGGCAGGTCACTGCCTAAGCTGCAAGCTTCACAAGCAAATCTCGAACACTTAAGTAACAGGACTGCTAACAAAGAGCTGGTCCTTTATACTCCAAATCACACTACGTCGAGAGCCACACATAAATGGTAGGACTGGCTACAGCTAGCTAGTCCATCACACACTAAATCCATAATCGAACCATGCCCAAGAAGGGTAAAACTCAACAAGTGGAAGGTCTCACACGGCCTCCACGGAGCATAGCTCTACTAAACCACAATATGCCTAAGCCACAAGCCTCATCGGCAAAATACCCACAAAGGTAACATAATTAATAATCACAAACTAATTCACAATAAAATATAAACAAAGATCTACTTAAAACAGTTATGATACAACAAGTGGCAGGTCAAACCACAAGACCTCCGTAACACACAAGTACCCGGAAAGGTTGGTACACAATGTACCATCACAAAACTACAAAGTAACCCACGAAGGAAATAGGTACCTGCCACTCTGAGGTACCACAACACAAACACCCGAACAAGGGTATAAGTAGGTGATAAACACCACACTGAACCACGATTATATTGTGCCCTCACTTAGACACAACATTACAAGTGAAACCTTAATCGACGAGTCACACAAACCACAACTCAGTCACAGCTGTGCCAACACCAGGGCACACCTCGAACTGGTCAAACCTCGACCACGAGTCATAAGCTCACAAACCACAGCCAGTGGCAAAGCACGAGTCAAACTACAACCATAATAGGCAAAGCACGAGTCATAAAGAACGACGCCACCACACGGGAACGGACTACTAGCTGATCAGGCCAGTATCCAACCCGGACAACACAACACAAGAACAACCTCTCAGCCTCGCAGTCACGGACGAAAGGTCCAACTGCCGCTCCACAAGGAAGAAGTCAAACAACTGTGGAGACCAACCAACACCACACCTGCAGACACACAACTGCAGGCCCATGCCTGGCACCTCTAGGGTCTCTGGCCGGAGCACCCTAAAGTGAGGCACTGGAAAACAGGACTAGCTGGGGACCAGTGTCGACTACTGGTGTCCGTACCCCCAACTACGAGCGCGCTACAAGCGACACAAGAACAAACTCTGGGAAGTCGCTGCCCCACTGCCGTCTTTCCCTCAGCTGGACGTACAACTCAAACTCAGGAGTGAGGGTGTCCAGGAAGACGACACAGACCTCGACGGTACAACACCAGTACCGGGACAAAACCCCGAGCACAACAAACACACGTGCCTGGCTCACAAAGAACCTGGGGTACCCGACTAGAGAGGCATTCCGGAATAGGCGCCGGACCACCACACTCGGCTAGCACAAACCACGATACTTACACATATAGCCTTTACTTATAATTTACGATATACAAGTGTTAGGATTAGCTTAACATCGGTCACCATATGACCCCAAAGCTATCCCACACCAACACATACCTGAACCACAAACTTGCCTATCATTGGTCATGAGGTGACCTCCGTGGCAACACACACCACTTACTACATAAATCAATATAATATTATTCGAAAGACAACAACGAACCAGGGCTAGGTCGGTGTGGACCTTCACTGTCCAAACACCACAAAGTCATGGCTAGGCTCACACAGGAACCTCACTGCCCAGTTACTACGACAAATCATAAGAATTACATTACAACAAAGTGTGTAGTATACATACACTCAAACCACGTAAACAACACGTGTATATTACACCCTGGTTGGTGTACCACACGTCTTCCACGTAAACCACATGTCCAACACATGGACAACGCACTCCAAGAGTGCCACGGGTGCCAACGCACCACACATACTACGTAAAGCAATTACGTACATCACACATCATTCACGTAAAACATGCCCATTACATGAGCAGTATGCTCCAAGAGCATATCAAATGCACTGGCTCACACCGGTCATCGCCATGCACACACAAACACGCAATATTCATAACCAGAAAATCTACGTAAACCACACTGCATGGTTACATGCACAAATTGGCGGCAACATCGACTGCCGCTTAAAGGAAATAGACGGCAATGGATCTGGCCGTCTATATCCCGGCTGATGAACCTGGCGACCAACGATGTTGATGCCAAGATCTTCAGCTTCTACTCCTGCAGAAACCCTAACCGATCCCACATGCATTCCTGATCCCGAAACCATTAAGAAAATAAGAGGAAACAGTTCCTTTAACTCCCATGCATTATAATTAAACTAAAACAACATGCTTTACTACATAAAATCATCAAACCACCCATTATCCCCGCACGGTGCAATTTAATCCGAAAATACATTAAAAACACTTATTCAAGTGGTTAAGTCGTGTTTTAATGTTTCTAACAAGCTAACAGGGTTCGTCCCCTACCTCAGAACACGCTCAAACCTCCCGCAATCTCCTGGTTCACACCGAACCCTCCGCGAAGTCCCACGGGAATTGCACCACGCCACGGCGTTTCCTCGCGCGATTCGTCACCGCCACACATTCCACGGTCCTCCAAGCATCCTTCAGTACCTGTTGGAAGCTCTAGAAACACTGGAACGTGAAGCTGGGGCAAGAGGGAGAGAGAACCAGGGGAAGAACCTGCTCTCGGGTGACCCCATAACCTGCAGAATTCTCAGGTTGGCGTCAACCCCTTTGCCGCCAAGGACAACCGCCACCCTAAACGTCCACATCTAATGCCGCCAAGATCATGCAGTCAACGGCAACCTACCTGGACGCCAACAAGTCAACGACCACTCCTGGCCGCCAACTCCTACTCAACTGCAGCAAGTCCTATTTCATTTCGGGACCTAGCCTGCACCACACCTACACACACCACGCGTCTACACCACACTGGCCTTACAACAGCCATCACAACCACAACACACACGATCCAAAAAGGATCCGAAAATAAGCAACGTTACATGTAGCTTTCATATGATTACATGAGTAGAAAGCATGTGATAGGATATTTATTTTGGAATGGCTTAAATCATGCACCATGTGTTTTAAAGTTTGTAGAATTATCATGATAGGTTGTCTTTATCAATGTCCAAGCATGCTATATGTTTTGCTTTGCAAATTGGAATGAAAAACCTACTGTGATATATGCATGTATGAGGTGTGTGATGTTATTTGCTGTCTTTTAGACTCATTCCTTACTTCGGTGTACATGTTTAGTTAGTGACCCTACATCGCTAGAGGAGGCTGTGGAGAGTGACTCCGAGCGTGGCGAGTAGCCTGGTGGAGTCGTCATCGTGACATTTTGCTTTCATTGTATGTAATTGAGGCATTGTAAAGAAACTATTATGTAATTGTGGACAAGCTATGTAATCTGATTTTTAACACTTTATTTACGTGGGCTTTAGTTATCATTAAATTGTCATTCGAATCATGTATGTTAAATGTGGATGATGAAATGAAGACAAGTAGTTCTTTTGTTTCCGCTACTCTGTATTTATATTTATGAGCATCTCAATCGTATGTTATTGTTGGGTAAATGTCCCACTGTGATGACGTTCATTATACCGACGTGGATTGGTATAATCGTACCGGTATAAAGAGAGTCGTCGCATAAATCCTTTTTCTAACAGTTCCATCAATTGCTCTTTCAATTCCTTCAATTCAGCAGGGGACATCCTGTAGGGTTGACGTGAGACCGGTGCAGCTCCAGGTATGAGGTCAATTGAGAAATTGACATCTCTTTTAGGTGGTATGCCTGGCAGCTCATCAGGAAACACATCTGGGTATTCTTGCACTATATGGATGTCTGATATCTTAACTGCTTTCTTTTCAAGTATGATGGCGGCAAGAAACGCCACACTCCCTTTTCTTATCATATTATGTGCTTTGATAGCAGATACGAGAGACAAGTGCCTCTTGTGTCTACGTCCTATGAAGGTCAATTTAGGGTATTCACTGAATGAAATCTTCCCTCTTCGACAATCCACGATAGCCCCATACGTGGATAGCCAATCGGCTCCCAGAATAACATCGTAGCCCTCCATGGGCATACAGATCAGATCGGCTCTAATATTGAGTTCACCAACCTTTACGTCGGCTAATGGAAAATATTTATTCAACTGAGCCCTTTCTCCTAGTGGTGTTGTGACAGGTAGTTCGAATGTCATAGATACGGGTTTCTCATTTAAGATATCAGCAAATGCTTGTGATATAAATGAATGTGTAGCACCAGTATCGAACAAAACAAATGCTGATTGAAAAAAGACTGGTAAAGTACCTTCGACAACTCCACCTTCCTCGGTGGTCTCAACCTCTTGCAGGGCCTGCAGTCTGCCTGGTTTCTTCTGTCCCATAGGACGCTTCTCTTTCTCTTGCTCCTTCAGCACAGGGCACTCGGAAATGCGGTGATTGCAATTTCCGCAACGCAGGCAGGCGCCTACTTTTCTCCAGCACTCAGCGGCAGTGTGACCAGGCTTGTCACAATGCTCACAGTTGGTCTTGTTGGTGTTTGGGGGAGTAGGTATCTTGGGCTTTCGTTCCTAGCTTGGCCCTCCAGTGATGTTGAACGGCCGCTTTTTGCCATTTGTGGGCTTGCTGGAGGAACCGGATGCTGGTTCCTTCTTGACTAGTCTCCCCTTGATGCGATCAGTCAGATCGGTCGCATCTTCTAGTAACTGAGCCTTCTTGACCATTTCAGCATATGTCTGAATGTCCATGGGTGCAAGTTGAGTAATATAAGAAGGCTTAAGCTCATTAAGAAATCTCCTTGCCTTCATTTTCTCTGTGCTGACAAGGTGATTGGCATAACGTGCCAATCGGGAGAATTGCGCTTCATATTCAGCGACAGTGAGGTGCCTCTGCTTTAACGCAGCAAATTCTGATGCCTTCCCTTCTTGGACTCTCTCGAAAAAGTATTTGGAGTTGAAATGCTCCTTGAATTCCTCCCAGGTAAATTGTTCATCTGCCCTGGTGGCTTCCACAGATTCCCACCACGCACGGGCGTCCCGTTCAAGCTGAAATGTTGCCAGTAGAAGCTTGTCCCCATCCGCGCACTGCATGACGCGGAAAATATGCTCTATCTCCTTTAGCCAATTCCCGGCCTCATCGGGATCAATGGTCTCGCTGAAATGAGGTGGATTCAGGTTGCGGAAATTCTTGTGTAATTCACCAGCACCTCGGTTGTTGTTGTTGTTATTATTGGCCCCAGCAGCTTAAAGTAAAGCTTGAGTAAGCTGCTAAATGGTATGCTGCATGTCACGGAGTTGAGCATGCTCCGCTGCCATTTCTAGTGTTTAAGTTCCTTCAAAAGGGAATTTTAAATGTAAGTTATTGAGTTGGCACTAAGTTTGTGCGTGTGTGCGTTTATTTTATCTTATTACCCAAGGTTCTACCCATCTCTCATAGGTATGAATTTAGACTCTAAGTCAAGGTAGGTCAAACCTAGATCATCCTATAATTAAGAATAACCTAGGCTCTGATACCACAAAACTGTAACGCCCGACGCGGAATATCGGAGCGGGATTACAGTTATTAAATAGTACAGAGCGGGAAATAAAAGGCAAACCATTGCACAATTGGAATAATCATCCAATAACTCCAACTTCATTAATATTTCATCATCTAACTATTACATCAACACATCAGAGCCAAAACTAGGGCCCAGAGTACTTTATTCAAACTCAAACTATTACATCATGACTAACTGGCTCATAACTATACTAACTATGGCTAGAACGCCGTGGTTGCTGAAAAAATGGGTCACTCCTGAGCATCATCCTCAATCTCATCCTCATGAGTGTGGTCATCGTCATACTCGCCTGAAAACACATTAAATAAAAATGCAGGATGAGCGAATAACGCCCAGTAGGACTTAATATCTCATGTAAACAAGCAGGCTTTAAGTGTTTAACCTTTTATCAAGCAGGATAACTAGCAAGAATGAGCAAGCATGAGAACGATCAGGTACAGTCACGATAGTAAGATTACGAGACAAGAATACCTTCATAGGTAACAAGTATGACAAGGATTTGGCCATATTTCAAGATAACAAGTAAATTGCACAGCAGTGCACAAGTCACGATAGCAAGTAAAGCAAGTAACATGCATTTGGTCGATCATCTTATCAACCACAAGTCAAGTAACGTAAACATTTCGTGAGTAGTATGATTGTCATAGATTAATCATGATAGTCATGCGTTTGGTGTATGCCATCTGTAACGCCCCGACGCGGAATATTGGAGCGGGATTACAGTTATTAAATAGTACAGAGTGGGAAATAAAAGGCAAACCATTGCACAATTGGAATAATCATCCAATAACTCCAACTTCATTAATATTTCATCATCTAACTATTACATCAACACATCAGAGCCAAAACTAGGGCCCAGAGTACTTTATTCAAACTCAAACTATTACATCATGACTAACTGACTCATAACTATACTAACTACGGCTAGAACGCCTTGGTTGCTAAAAAAATGGGTCACTCCTGAGCATCATCCTCAGTCCCATCCTCATGAGTGTGGTCATCGTCATACTCGCCTGAAAACACATTAAATAAAAATGCAGGATGAGCGAATAACGCCCAGAAGGACTTAATATCTCATGTAAACAAGCATGCTTTAAGTGTTTAACCTTTTATCAAGCAGGATAACTAGCAAGAATGAGCAAGCATGAGAACGATCAGGTACAATCACGATAGTAAGATTACGAGACAAGAATACCTTCATAGGCAACAAGTATGACAAGGATTTGGCCATATTTCAAGATAACAAGTAAATTACACAGCAGTGTACAAGTCACGATAGCAAGTAAAGCAAGTAACATGCATTTGGTCGATCATCTTATCAACCACAAGTCAAGTAATGTAAACATTTCGTGAGTAGTATGATTGTCATAGATTAATCTTGATAGTCATGCGTTTGGTGTATGCCATCACCTGATCATTAGACCCCCGCGAGTTATAGCTTTTCAGGTGCTCCTCCCAAGGACCAGATCGGGCCCTTATAATGTTGCCTAGCATAGTCATGTTTTTATCTTAGACAATCACACGATGGCCAATAGAGTACCAAGAATAGATGAGAGTAGTAGATGAACTAGACGAGAGTGTAGAGAGAACGTGAACAGATGAGAGGATATGGATATTAGATGAGATAGGGACAATTCCATAAAACATGTGAAATTCCGATAGTAACGGTTGCACAGCACCAGGTCGGGTGTCGATAGTTTGGTAAAAGTCACAACCGCCCCTTAGCCGTGCTGTGTACACGGGTCTGGTAGTCCGGTGTGAACTCAAGACGAGAAGGAATATACTAAGGTTTGGATCGTACTGATCCCTAAGGTGTAACAGGTTTTAGGGTACAACCAGCTCGTTGACTAAGGACGTGCGCCAAAGCCAAGAAGACTTACGGAGGTCTTGACAAGAATTCCCTAGTCCAGTCGAGAGTATTCCTGGTGGAGAGGTGGTCCAAGTCAAGAGAACGTGTGTAGAAAACGGGTCCGTCGTGCCTCGAGTGCTCGAAGGCCGAGGGAAACGATAACGGTCGATGAAACACCCGAGTAAAACGAAAACAAGTATAATTAAATTAAATAGGAAATTTAGTAATTAATTTCATTTAATTACTAGATATATTATTGAGTGAATTATCAAGGTCTCATGGCAATTAATAATGTTATGTGTGTGCAAGTGTAAAGAAATCTTGAGAATATGATAGATCGTGCAATTGACTTTTAAATAATATATTTCATGCGATTCTTAAAAAATATAATTAGTCAACTTGTTACTGTTCAAAATAGTGCATGATTAGGGTTAAACTTGAGTCATATAGCTTAATTGACAAGGGCATGAGAGCTATTTCATGTTCTGGCCGAAATCTCCAAATCGCGGCGGACCTACCCGTCGCGATTCAAGTCACGACGGGCGGCTCGGGTGCGATCCGCAGACCGGCCGGCCTGGCTCGGACCGGGAAGGGAACACGGTGACGAGGCCCGCCGCATTCAAGATGCGACCTGGCGGACGACTACGACCCTCCTGTTATCGCGGCGTATCGCGCCGCCGCGATATCAGGGACGGTCCAGGTTTTCCCCTTTTTTCAGGGTTAATACTGGATGACACAGGGCTCTTCTAAAATCAATATAAAATTATATAATGACCCAAAAATCACGAATCTAGTTTCAAATGAAAGTAGACACATATAACTATCAGGATGCATGATTAATTTGAAATTAGACAAGACTTAAGCATGCTTTGAGCAGGTTACATCCTGACGACCTAAACAGGCACAGTCAGAGTTCAATGAATTAATCTGAGATGAATACATGATGAAAAATTACAAAACAAGGGGCGTTCGAAAGCTAACAGGATGTAGTATTTTAGAGAATTTGCTCATAGCAGGACATCAAGTGTGCACAAAGTTTAAAGGTAAACTTGAAGAGTCAGGTACAGGCAATAGACAGGGATTCAAAGATTTAATTCTCCCTCATTGGAGGTCGAAATAGAGCAAGACTAGGGGCGTTTGAAAGATAATAAGATGCAGTATATCAGAGAATTTTATCATGGCATGGGAACAAGTACATGCGGGGAATTATAGAAAACATGAGATTTCAGGTTCATAGTACAGCAGGGCTTCACGAATTAAATTCGCCCAAATGAATGAACAGAATACCACGAAAGTATAGGGCTTTTGAAGAGGTACATAAAGTCTACCTAGGATAATTTTTACACGATTTTTTCTTGAGAGATTGCCTACCTTTTGTCGAATCCAAGAAGAACCCTAAGTTGGAGACGATAAAAAGATGAAGAAATCCGAACTCCAGCCCTTCTCCTCCAAGCTTCTCACCCGAAATCGTCTCCTCTCCGTCCTCCAAGGTTCCAATGCGTTCTAGGGCTTGGTGGGGATGAAAATGGAGTGTTATTTCTTGTTAATAGAGTCCTAAATGCCTAAAACTCTTTCTTTCTCATCCAACTCCAAAAATTGGCATTTATCTCCCATTTTTTCATCAATTATCCACTTAAAAGGGCAGAGAAAATGTCTAAATTCGTGGCCCAAGAGTTAGGATAGGAGTAGGTCTCTTTTTAGGGATTTATATGACCCATTTAATACTTATCTTAGACTTTTTCCATTTAATAATCAATTTCATACGAATTTCTATTAATTACTTCTCTTTCCATGATGGGCTTCACCCTATTGGGCCCTATCTATTTTGTTTGGATCATTTGTTTAACCCACTACTAATTTAACTTAATGGGTATTCATTAAATTTCTTTTATTTCACTCAAATTCTATTTATTCTCCCTTTATTCCAATTAAATTGATTTATCTCATTTATTTAAATAAAAATTTTATTTTATTTAGATTTTAAAAATTAAGAGTGCTACACTGGGAGAGGATGCCCTTTGATCGTTGTTCTCTGTAGCATTCGATAGAATATTTGGGTGCTCCTCCCAAGGCTAAATTGGGCCCCATCGCACATGCACTAGTTCGATAAGTTTCAATACATATACTCCTTGACAATTCATGCATATACATATGGCCAAGAATTCTAAGAATTTGTTCAAAGTTTATAGTAAATAATTTCAAGGAATGACACAATACAAAACTTGCAAGAATAGCTCTAAGTGTGCTCAGAATAGAAAGAGAATTCATCAAGAATATCAGAGAAAAGTATGAAAGTTTAAGGCTTAATAGTTTGAAATTCAACAAGTCTTTGACTGAGAGTCAATTCTATAAAATAGTCCAAAGTCGATTCTTTAAAGGCTGCTGAGAGTCGATTCTTATAACAAAGGAGTTGATTCTTGAATAAGTCTAACAATCGATTCTTGAAGTATTATAATAAGACTCGATTCTTATGAGACTCACATTCTTGTTTGACTAACACGAGACTTGATTCTTGCATGAGACTTGATTCTTAACATGAGATCCGATTCTTTATTTATTATAATGAGACTAAATTCTTATCAACTATGGAAGTCTATTCTCATGAACTTTAAGACTTGATTCTCATTAACAACATGAGATTTGATTCTAACTTATAACATGAGACTCTAATCTAGCTTATAATGAGACTCGATTCTAGCTTATTAGTAGTGAGACTAGTTTGATAAAACTTTAGATGAAACTAAACTATCATGCATATGGTACTATGTATCTAAAACCATTTCAACTGTATGAACAACCCTAACTTCTTTAAGTACATTTCTTGAACAAAGAATTCATGGGTGGAATTTAATGAAGAGAATTAAGTATAAGATACAGTGATGGAGTTCAAGATAAATTTGACTAAAGCTTGATGAGATATGTGGACATATCCTGAAAATAAGAATATTCTAAGGAATCATGCATATGGGTAAGATTTATAGATCATCTGATATTGGAAAAATAAAGTTAGGACTTTATAGAGAAAAATCTAACCTCTTGACAAGCAACTTTAAGGATTTGTTCATGAATTCGAAGACAAAGTTTAAGCATAAAATATGATTTTGGAGTTCAACATAAACTCTGAATTGATATCCTCAATAAGAAACACATGAATGGCCTCGCTCAGAATTTCAATAAAGACAATATTATAAATCCTGTATATCAAGAAGAAAACCAAATTCTCATGAAGTAATACAAGTGATATGAGTTGAAGAGTATGATAACATTATAACTTGACTTGCATAGAGATACCTACCTTCACCCAAAAGGCTCAGGACTTAGGAACTTAGAAGATCTCCTCTTTTTCTCATTTTATTGCATGAAGAGTTGCACCTATATGCACGTAGGGAGAAAAGAAAGAAAACCTTTACATATATATAGACATTCACTTAGGTAACTTAAGTCGGTTGGAAGCATGCTCAAAGAATGGCTTAGCAGTCAATGTAACACTTTAAATGGAAGATAATTCCCAAGATGACAAGGTGGCAATTTACGAAGGGTTAAAGTTGGCCAAATCATTAACTAAGGATACTTATCAGAAGGTTGTTTTGTTTACCGTCATAGCACAATTCTTACGTGTTAAGTAACTTATTATTATTTTATTAATATTCTCATTCTTATCTTCACACTTTTTAATATTATGTTTGATCTATCTTTTTTACATTTACTTAAATACTCGAGATGTTACAAAGGCCCTCCCTCCCTAGTGCCCCCAACCCTTGCCTGCCAAGGCCAAAACCACCACTGGACCCTAGGCAAAAACCAGTGTTTGGAGTCCGGATCCTCCCAGTGCATGGGAGGACTCCGGACTCCACTGTTTGAGACACCCTCGCTACCATATCCCTCGTCGTGGAACACCTAGACACAAGCTTTAAAATAAATACTACCGAACAAGACGGAGGACAAAAATATCGAGGAAGCCGATGAACCAATTTAACTCCACCGATAGTGGAGAACAAAACCTCCTGATATCGAGTAGGAGAGACATGTCAAAGAGGAAAATCCCCAGACAAATTAAACTACGTACCCAAAAGGGAATGACCCTGCCCTCACCAGACGCAAGCGATGGAGAACGAAGAAGTGGGGAGACAGCGCAGAGCCAAGGATCATGGACCTATGTTGCTCGCCCCTTTTAACACCATCCACTCTCATTCTTTTGTGGGCACCAAACCAGACATAAGCAAATTGTGCTTTTTCAGCATGCTAGACTTAAAGTTGTCACCTAATTAATAGAGGATGCTGCCCTGCTCTCTGTTGTCTTCGTCAACCATGCCTGCACTGCATACTACTGCATCTTAGCTGTATAACTAAGATTGGTCTGGTGTAGGTGCATAGGTGGAGCTTTAACTCAACTTTGGAAAATATTAATGAGATTTTTGTGCAAACGCTCATTTTGACAAATTTATTTGCAACACATGGTTCTTTTTAGTTGTGTATCATTCATGATAACTCTACAACACTTGTCTGTGGAAGTTTCTAGGATTTGTTCATGAATTCGAAGACAAAGTTTAAGCAGCTTGTTGATCTCTTGTATATTTGATCCTGCAATTAGCATATCATCCACATACAGGAGCAAAATAATATAACAGTTATCAAGTTTCTTGAGATAGCAACAATGATCAACTTGACATCTGCTAAACCCACTTGTATACATGAAGCCATCAAACTTCTTATACCACTGTCTAGGGGCCTGTTTCAAACCATACAGACTTTTCTTCAGCTTACAAACAAGGTTTTCTTTTCCACTGACCTGAAAACCCTCTGGTTGTAACATGTAGATGTCCTCATCTAAATTGCCATGAAGAAAGGCTGTTTTCACATCTAACTGTTCTAGATGTAGATCTTCAGCAGCCACAATGCTTAACACCAATCTGATTGTGGTAAGTTTCACAACAGGAGAAAAGATCTCAGTATAGTCAATACCTGCCTTTTGCTGGAAGCCTTTAACAACCAACCTTGCCTTGTACCTCTTCCTGCCATCACCTTCTTCTTTGATCCTGTACACCCATTTGTTATGGAGTGCCTTTTTACCCTCTGGTAGATGCGTCAGTACCCAGGTTTCATTCTTCTGCAAAGAGTTCATCTCTTCTTCCATTGCATGCTCCCACTTAACAGAGTTCTCTGTTTGCATTGCTTCACTGAAACATTCGGGTTCACCATTATCAGTTAACAAAAGGTGATGTAGAGATGGAGAATACCTTTCAGTGGGTTTGGGCACTCTGCTTGATCTCCTTGGCTGAACTGTTGGTGTACATGGTTCCACTTGTGGCATGTGATCCTCAGGATTGGCTTGAATCCCTTTTGCAACATCATCATCTGAGATTTCCTGCAACTCCACCTGATCTTTGGTTTCATTCTTCTCACCATTTGATTCTACAACATTTCTGTCTTTGTATAGGACCTTTTCATTGAATATAACATTTCTTTCCCGTATGATTTTTCTATTCTTATCATCCCAGAAACGATAACCGAAGTCATCAGAACCATATCCAATGAGAAAACATTTATAGACTTAAAGTCTAGTTTGTCCCTTTTCTCAGAATTAAGGAGCACATATGAAGCACAACCAAAGATTCTTAGGTGTGATAAGGTTACCTCCTTTCCTGTCCATGCCTCCTCAGGTAGCTTGCCATCTAATGGAACACTCGGTCCTCTATTGATTAAATATGTTGCTGTATTCACTGCATCAGCCCAAAAAGTTTTGGGCAGACCAGCATGGATTCTCATGCTTCTGGCACGTTCATTTAGTGTTCTGTTCATCCTCTCTGCAACACCGTTTTGTTGAGGTGTCCCTGGAATAGTCTTCTGCATTCTAATTCCATTCAAAGCACAGAACTCCTTGAACTCCTTGCTGTCATATTCTCCACCATTGTCTGATCTCAGACATTTGATTTTCAAACCTGTCTCATTTTCAACCTGCATTTTCCACTTCTTGAAGGTAATAAAAACATCAGATTTATTTTTAAGGAAATAAACCCATACCTTCCTGGTAGAATCATCGATGAAGGTAACATAGTAACTTGAGCCTCCAAGAGATGGTACTGGTGAAGGCCCCCACACATCTGTGTGTACAAGCTCTAGTCTTTCACACTTAGGTGTCTTGACAACTTTTGAAAAACTGACCCTTTTTTGTTTCCCAAAAACACAGTCTTCACAGAACCCAACATCTACAGTTGTCAAACCAGATAGCTTCTCTCTTGCTTGCAGTACCTTCATTCCCTTTTCACTCATATGCCCGAGTCTACAGTGCCAAACTTTAGAGTCAACACAAGAATCTGCCACTGCAACCATGTCTCTCGTGTTTGTTGTCATGTACAGGGTACCCATCTTGCTGCCCCGTGCTATGATCATAGCACCTTTACTGATCTTCCAGGACCCACCTACAAAGGTAGTGATGTAGCCTTCACCATCAAGCTGTCCCACAGAGATCAAATTTCTTCTCAACCCAGGTACATGGCGAACATTATGCAACTTCCATACAGTTCCATTTGCTGTCGTGATTTTGACATCACCCTTACCCACAATATCCAAAGGTTCATCGTCAGCAAGATAAACCTTTCCGAAATTACCAGCAATGTAATTTTCCATACAATCCTTTTGTGAGGTAGAATGAAAAGATGCTCCTGAGTCTAGAATCCACGATTCTATGGGGCTATCGACACTCAGGATTAAAGCATCCTGTATCTCTTCTGTTGTTGCATTCACAGACTCTTCCTTCTGATTGTTGTATTTGTTTTGATATTTTTCTTCGGCGCTCTGCAATCCTTTTTCATATGCCCTTTTTTCCCACAGTTCCAACAACCATCACCACGAAATTTTGATTGGCTTCTTGCCTTTGACTTGGACCTTCCGCGATCTTGACCCCGTTGATTTGTTCTTCCTCTGCTTTCAACATTCAAAGCAGAGATTGAGGATTCTCCTGATTCTTTTCTTCGAATATCTTCGCTTAGAATCAGATCTCGAACCTCATTCAACTTCAACTTGTTTGAACCAGAAGAACTGCTCACCGCAGTCACCGTCGCACCCCAACTTTCCGGTAACGAGGAGAGCAGGATTAGCGCTCGAACCTCGTCATCAAAGATGATGTCCACAGAACTCAACTGACTCGTGATTAGGTTGAACTCGTTGATATGATCTGTAACAGAGCTACCTTCGACCATTTTCAGATTAAATAATCGACGCATCAAATATACCTTGTTTGAGGCAGATGGCTTTTCGTACATATTTGACAGCGCCTTCATCAACCCAGATGTGGTCTTCTCGTTCACGATGTTGAACGCAACGTTTTTGGCCAACGTCAGACGGACTACCCCCAGTGCTTGTCTGTCCAGCAACTCCCAATCTTCCTTCTTCATCCCTTCCGGCATCGTTCCCAACAGAGATTGATGAAGTTTCTTCTGATACAAATAGTCTTCAATCTGCATCTTCCAGAAACCGAAGTCTCTACCATCGAGCCTCTCGATTCGGACCTTTCCTTCTTCTGACGCCATCTCTCCCACTGCTCCCACAAACCCTAACCCGGGCTCTGATACCAGTTGTTAGGAGAAAGATGTACCTGCAACAGAGATCCAGACGGAGAAAGAGGAGAAAGAGAGAACAACACACAAAGGGACACACAGATTTTACGTGGTTCGGAGAGGCGATTTGCCTTCCTACGTCCACGGCCGCACTGAGTTCGTAAATCTTGGAACAAACAACATTACAGGTTTGGTTGCTGGCTTATAGATCAGTCTCCAAGTGGGAGATTTGTTGGGGATGTGTGGAGTCAGATCTGTCTTCTGGTTTTGCTCCCCCTTGTCCCTTCGGGGTTCGGGGTTCGGGGGCGGAGCCCCCGAGGCGAAAATCGGAAGGGGGGTATTAATGTAATTTTTCCTTTCTGCATTGCCCTAGTCTCCATGTTTATAAGGCAACGCTTCTTGTAATCGTTGGCGCGTATCAAGGAAGAGAACTCAGTGCGGCCGTGGACGTAGGAAGGCAAATCGCCTCTCCGAACCACGTAAAATCTGTGTGTCCCTTTGTGTGTTGTTCTCTCTTTCTCCTCTTTCTCCGTCTGGATCTCTGTTGCAGGTACATCTTTCTCCTAACAATCATCTATTAGCATTGCATCATCTTTTCTTAAAAAACACATAGATGTGAGAGGGGTCCAAGATATTATTAACTCTAACTCTCTCTCTCTCTCTCTCTCTCTCTCTCTCTGGATATCTGTTTATCACTCATTTTCTCTTTCTTTGACATGATATGATGATAAAAATGATTTCTTTTATGAGGATATTTTTCTGTATTAAATTAGTTTTATGGATGAGAATGAAGTAATCTTTGCATCTTAATGGAAATCAATAGCAATGGCATCTTTGACGTAAGATTAATATAGGGAGGGCGCTGTAAAACAACTTAAAAATAAGAACCAAATTCTGCTGTAAATATGGGAAAATTAAGTCTAGATGTTCAGCATCATGATAGTCTCAAATTCTCAATCAGGATTGCATAATTCTTATAAATAAAGTTAAAAGTTGTAAAATATCTTATATTTCAGCAACAAAGACTGCTATGCTTTACTTCGCATGAAAAGTAACAACATGGTCCTAAACAGTTGGACGGCCCAAGAAGAGGCCCATTTGAAGGCACCACTGCCGGGCCCGTACGGCCCGGCAAACCACCCCTCAAATCTGTAACGTTTGAAACCATTAAAAGACTATGTGAACCAGCCCAACCCAAGCCCACATATACTTGGCCATGCGTCAAGGTCCAACCCAAACATGACAAGTTTAACTGTGATTGTGTTGCAAAACCAGGTTCTTAATTATTATTTTTGGTTTGGGCTAAAATTTCATGTGAGATTATTTCCCATTGTAATAGAAAGCTAAAACATTTGACATTGTATTTGCAAAATAGCTGATTCATGCTTTATGGGATTAAAGAAACCGAATATTTGAGTTGTCATTTTGATCGAACTGGGAACATTGTTATAAATATTAATTTTCATTTTTTTTCTTGTTTAAAAATTGATATTCAAACGTCTTCTTCTTTGGCTTTTGCCATTTCACAATTTGACATTAGAAGGGTTCTCTTTTTTTAAAAAAGAAAAATAATAAATTTTGACTGTAATAAGAAGTAAGAACGACTTTGGAAATTGCAACCCCAAAGAAGGCTGGAATCCGTAATTTCTTATGATAGGAGGGGCAGAAGTTCCATTCTCTCTTATCCGCTAAACTGCCAGAACCCCCCAAAAACCCAGCGAGGGTGCTGGAGAGGAACCCCTAAGCCCCCACGACATCACCTCCAGAAGCTGAAGCACACAGTTTTCAGGTAGCAACGCGTAGCGACTAGCGACGCTTCTTCCAACCATTTCGCCGCCAAAGTTAGGTTCTTTGGTGTTCCCAGCATCCCAAAGAGCTGAACAAAGTCTCCGGTGGGTTCCCCCCACTCTGCTACCTGCTACCTGCTGCCGCTTCGAAGTGTGGTGTTGCTGTAGCTGAGGAGCTCGCAGTGGGCCTATTTCCTTGCCCACATGTCAGTGCCAAGTGCTGTGCTTCTCTTACCCCCTTGAATCCTTTGATGGGTGTGGAGTGTTGGCGTGCCTGTAGCTCTGGCTGGGTCCTTTGAGTTTGAGGGGTTCCCTGACAATGGTCTCTCTCTCCTTCTCACCGCCCGTTCCTCTGCTCAGGTCCTCATCCTCCTCCTTTCTCACTCTGTCCATGTTGAACTCTACTTGCCTATCTCCTGCTTCTTCTTCTTTTTTTCCTCAAAGTTTCAGGTTTTGTATTAACTCATATCCGTAGTTGACAGAGGTTGTGTGCAACTTGATTGTAGACAGATGTGTCATGAGCATGAGAGCACACATTCGGTGCCAGCTATATAAGACCTGCTATGAAGTTATTAATTACCCTTAACATTGGAACTGATGAACGATTGGTATTGGATGTGTAGGGAAGGCTTGATCGTGGACTTAGTTTACGTTAAACAAGTTTAAGAATCTCCCGGGAGTGACTAGCGCTAAGGACTGATGAATGGATAAGCTGTTTGCAAGCTACATTGGAATTTAGTCTTGATGCTTGTATTGTCTGTTGGGGTGGGGGGGAGAGCGGTGTGGTCCATTTGTGTGAGATGTATTGTGAATCCTCCTTCTATTTAACTAAGTTTGGATTTTTCATCCCGAAAAAGTAAAATGCTTCTGAGCTGAAGTGTTATTTGTTATTCGCCACGCACCATATTCTTTGTGATCAGGTTACCCTAAGTTCCCAAGTTAGTATGCAAATGAAGACAATTCTGTTGGCAACTTGACATACAGAAAATAAAATGTCTACACTGTCGGGTAGGCATGTCTGAGACTCTGAGTTTATATTGTTGCTTGATTTGGCTCTAAGTTAGCCTTGTGTGTATGTTTTAGCCAGAAGAAGGAAAAGGGGCTAATGGTTAGGCTTTTGAATAACTTTCTTGATGAAGCACAGTATCTTTCTTTAAAAAAAATAAATATTTATTAAGTACTAGTCTATTACAATCGTGGGGGTTAAACCCTTGACAATATCTATAGAATTTTTTTTTAAAGAATTCTTGCAAATCTACTGTCACTGGGAGTAGAACTCCTGTCCAAGTGCACGGAGAGAGTGCACGGCGGAGTGCCCAACCAACTAAGCACAGTATCTTTCATGTCTGAAGAAGTATTTGGAAGGCCTTGGCAAAAAAACAAGCTGCAAATTGCCTTGAAGGCCAAAAGGGTAGAAGATTCGTGAAACCTAGAATCTGTTCCTCAACTCTGTTGTTTAATCTGAATAAAACTCTCATTCCATACAACTATAAACAAAGGCTCCTTCCTTCCACATAAAATGCCGCAAACATTCTTCAAATCTGAATATGAGTTTTCAGTTTTCCCTGGGAATTAGATGAAGCCAAATGGCTACTATAGAGGTTGAGATCTGAGTCATCTGTCAGTGTGAGTTCCATTAGTTTTAGGCCAAACATGGTAGAGTGGTTGCAACATATGAAAGTCATGAATGCTTCATTTCAATGTCTTTGTCCATTACAGAAAAAGATTTAAGTCGGCCCAATTCCATTAGTATAGGCTGCCAGGAAATGAATCAAAAACTATATTTGAATGTGAAAAGTTGGCAACTTGGCATCTAATTGTTTCTGCTTAAGTCTGGGTTTCTCTTATGAATTGACTTGCTGAAGGTTATATCTGGCTTGATTCATGGAAAAACATGAATTTCTTGCTACACAGTATCTTGTTGTATCGCGCTGTGGTATTCTAACACTACTCTTACGATAAAAGGAAAAAGAGTATATTAAATATAACACTAATAGGGAGTAATCACATACAGACATGCACTTACAATTTTCAAGGTGAGAGATTTTGAGTTGATGGAGTGGCAACTTGGAGAAAATAAAAAAAAAATCCTACCTTGAAATGTTATTTTTTTGGAATGAAAAATTCCACAGATTTTTGGCATGTTGTTTGGTTCAACATTGTTTTGTGGTCCCTGAGTTCCAACCTTTTTTCTAAACAAAATGTGGCTGCTGACATCATGCAGGGGACGGTCAAATTATTGGCCAATTTTTTCTGTGCCAAGTATATTGCAACTTCAAGATTCAAGACTGCATAATTGGTGTATCAGAGCAGTTCGTAAGAAAAATACCTCACAGTTTGACATAGAAGACTCAACAACCAAAGACTCTGTCAATACTGATAACATTTCAAAGGTTTCTAAACGACCTTCTAGGCGTAGCAGGAAGAAAGCACCCACTGAGAGTTCAGATAATTTGATAACGGAAACAGTTGAAAAAACTGAAGATGAAGGCAGTCTTCAAGAAACACCAGCTGAAAATGCCAAGAAGACCTCAAGGAAAGGCCGAATAAAAGGTTTGATTGCATTTCCTTTGTTCTATATATTGTTTCATTTGTTCATTCTTCATAGTCTGTTTCCAGCAGAATCGCAGATGCCTTGCCTTTTTGTCACTATATTTTGAACTACTTTTGTTTATGTTAGTGATCGTTCATATCTTTCTGGCAAATTCCCTGAGATAATGACTTTTTAATAGCAGCGAGTGTACCTAGTTTGAATATTGAGAATATGGAGGACAAAGCTAGTGAAGGTCTGTCTAGTTCAGATGCAAAGAAAACAGAGAAGAAAGCCTCCAAGAAAAAGACAAAGAAGAAAATTGCCAGTTCAGATGATGAAAGCATTTCCGAGGAAACCAGTAATCTTGATGTGCAGCGGGTTTTTGAGGATGAAGGGAACCTTCTGGCTGTACATGGCGAGGAAGAAGATATCAGCTACACGTATAGCTGGCCACCTCTAGTTTGCTGCTTTGGAGCAGCCCAACATGCATTTGTACCTTCTGGTAGGCTAGCAAATAGGCTGATAGACCATGAAATGCATGAGACCAAAAGGGATATGTTCTGGTGTCCAGACAGATTTGTCAGAGCACCTGGGGGATCGTCATCCAGTGTTGCCATTGCTGTGGCTGGTTTGGGTGGGCGTGTTGCATTCATGGGGAAACTTGGGGATGATGAGTATGGTCAGATCATGCTTTATCATCTAAACGTTAATGATGTTCAGACTCGTTCGGTTAAGATTGATAGCTCAAAGTCTACAGCATTGTCTCGCATGAAGATTAGCAAGAGGGGTGGCCTGAAAATGAGTTGCATCAGACCTTGTGCTGAGGATGGCTTGTTGGGATCTGAGATCAACATAGATGTACTGAAGGAGGTACGAGATCTTTCTCGAAGATTTAATCATCTTTTTTTATGTCTGCATGGATCCTACTGAAATCAGGCTCCCATTGTCCCCAATGTGGGTTAGTAACTACTTCAGCGTATTGAATGTTTTCAGTAAAGATGAATGTAAGCAACAATAGACATCAACAACCTACCAAAAACGATCCTGGCTTTTTTTTTCCAGCACTTACTAAAGGAAGTCAACAGCACATTTTCTTCGAATCCTGGCTACCTGCAGTCTTGGTAATAGTGGAACTTGTTCTGTTTAATCTTGAAGCATCAAAATATCAATTGCTAGTGCAAAAAAGGCTAGCAATGATTGAATAATAGACCATGTATATTGCATCTCAGGCAAATGGATTCAAAATAAACTTTGGCTGTGGTCTCAAAGATGGACAGATTAGGATGAACATTGGATCTGGTTTTGCTAATAAAAATTGCATTTACTTAATTTTGAGATCTTCAGTTACCCAATTTTCGTCCTGGCAGCATCAAAATTGGATCTCTTTGAAATTCTTGACATATCCTATTGTGCAGGCAAAAATGTTCTACTTCAATTCCTCATCCCTGCTTGATGAAAGCATGAGGAGAACCACAATGCAGGCCATTAAGGTTTCTAAACAATTAGGAGGGGTCATCTTCTTTGACTTGAATCTTCCTCTGCCATTATGGCAGTCAAACAGGGAGACAAAAGCACTCATAAAGGATGCATGGGAAACTGCTGATGTTATTGAGCTCACAAAGCAAGAACTTGAGTTCCTTTGTGGCATTACACCCATTGAGAAATTTGACACCAAAGACAATGACAAATCAAAGTTTCTTCACCATCAACGAGAAGTAATCCAGCCATTATGGCATGAAAAGCTGAAGGTGCTGTTTGTAACAAATGGAACTTCTAAGATACACTACTATACTGAGAAGGACAATGGCTGGGTACGTGGAATGGAAGATGCACCAATTACACCTTTCACTGGAGACATGTCTGTGTCTGGAGATGCCATTGTTGCAGGTACGTCCTTTGAAACCTACCATTCTCATTTTGGTTTTATTTGTAAAGATACTAGCAGTAGGTCTTTCTTGATTAATGAACAAATGGTTGAAAGCAAAGGAAGCACCATCTGTGTGGTGATATGTTAGACACTGTCCAAGGATGGCCACTAAGGACATGTATTTTGTGAGTGTGGCTGTCATGCAGACATCTCCATGATCACTTTTATAATTAAATGAAAACATTTTTAACTACTAGCAATGATCCATGTACCCATTTCTTTTTAGTTATTTTTTAAATTATAAAAGGCATGCATTCCTCTAATTATTGATTAGAGGACTATGTTCAAGTAGAGAACAGAAAGACAACAGAGGCCAGTTGGAGAAAAATGAAAAGACAAATAAACGCCTGAAGCTGAGAATAGATGTAAATCATTCGTGACTTCCTCAAAGCTGAAGGAAATTGACTTTTTGAGATCCCATTGGGCCTATACTGAAAATGTTTCCTATGTGGTTGCCCAAATGAACATATGTTAGACAGTTTCTCATGTATCCATTCTCTATCTAATGAAGTGCTGATGATTGTTAATATGTTTTGTTCAATTACGTTGGATATTATTGGGAATGCTGGTCACATCATTGTTGTCATAGTATAACTTGATTGACTGTGCTATTTCATCCGAATATCACAAATCAATTTTTAGCCAATTAATTTTGTTTCCTCATGGACATGGCCTAATATTCAGCTGAGAACATCATCTTGCACATGCTGCCTATTTTCTCCTCCCATGTCACCCGAGTCCTTTGGTAAATGACAAGTTTTATCTTCCCCATGGTAAGTGCAACTCCTCTTACTTAGCTTAAATGAAGACATTTTCTATGAGAGGTTGATGCCACAAGGAGTCCAATGATCTAAACACCATAAACACAGCAACTCTCCCTGATAGATAACCACTAAATAGGCTTGCACTGTACACCAGAACCTCTGATGGCCTAGAACATGGGAATCTGGGTCCCTATACAAGATGCCAGACATGACGGATATTTGCACAGAGATCAAACCCCAGAAGGAAGCTCTTCACAGCTGCAACTGTTCCTTTTTACAAATCTGCAATGACGTAGTTTCAACCAAAAGCCTGGCCAGAAAAGTTCTTTTAATGTCATTGCTCATTATTCTTGAAGAGTCTCACTCCTGCACCAGGATTTGCTTTGATACCGTTGAGAAGTAAATAGGCAGACAGAAAGGTGAAGAGACAAGAGATAGAGGGAGAGCAGCTGCGGTGGATTTGATGGCTGCAACAACTAATGCTGCTAGCCCCATGCTTTGTCTTGATAATAGGTTTGATGAAAGAACTGCTAAACACATATATGCGCCTACTTATAGAGACTCTCCAGATGCCTAAGAAACAACAGAACAGAGACAATAGAAACCCTGACAAAGACAACTTCCACTAGAAGTCATTGGCAAACCTAATGAAGGGCACCTAAGCATTAGGTGGAAATTCAGGAGTGTGGAAAAGGGGATGTGGATTGCCAGCTTCACATCCAGTCATTTTCTGACCGTAGACTTAGGGATCTAGGTCAGTTTCTCAATATCCCTTTCATCCTTAGACAGGATGGAAAATTAAATTTTTGTGATGTACTAATTTACAAGTGAAGTCAAACATGTTTGTACCAAGAGTACTTGCGTTGATTTGTATCTTTCTTTCGTTTCAGCTCTGATGAGAATGCTGACAGTTCAGCCGCACCTGGCGACTGACAAGGGTTACCTAGAGCACATGTGCAATTATGCAATTACCTGTGGTGTAATTGATCAGTGGACAGTCGCACGGGTTCGTGGCTTCCCTCCCAAAGAAGGGATGGAAGGTGTGCCTGGTGAAAACGGGGTGATATCCATTTCTGAGAAGGAATTCCGCACTGTGGCTTCTCCTGCCAATTAATAAGATCCGTCAATTAGTCATATTGCTTTTGACATTTTATAGTCAATCACAATTTTGTCTATTTCACATTCATTGTATGTTATCACATAATCCGGTTGAGGAAATGTATTGCTTGAGCCTGTTTGCATTTTCTTAAGCACCACCCTTCACAGTTTCCACTTACTTTCAAACTGGAGTAATCTGCTCGCTGCCTGAACAATGCTTGCTTGGTAGGGGGGAAAAAAACCAGTATAGTTGTCAGAAAAGCATAGGTTATCCAAGAATCCTTTTAAATCCTGTAGCTTAGATGAGCTGAATCTTCCAAAACCTCATCAAATGGGTACAACAGGCCTTTGCAATCCAGCTTGAACCTTTCTTTGGATGCCAAATCCTGGAATATCTGATTGATTATTTTGGCCTTCAATCAACAAGGACAAGGAGATTAAGTTTGTTATTTATAGCAGAGTAGGCTTGTGAACTGTGAGCATACATTCTCCCTGATGTGTGGATTATCCCTTCTTTGTCACTGTTGTCATATCTTTTGTTTCTTTGCTGTCAATTCCAAGTTGCTCTCATGAAGTTCAGATTGTGCTGTCGCAGTGCTGAGTTCCAAAGTTCGATGATTATGTTGAAAAGGTATGGCCATCCGCTGACACTTGTGCTCTTCTGCATGTTCTTGCATTCCTTCTGAGCTGAAGAACCAGAAAGAAGAAAGCAATGCAGAGGAAGAAAAAAAAAGGGCTGCGGCAAATCACATGTAGGGAATAAATATGGGGCCCATTTTTACTGGGTTCTTTTGCATATAAGCTCCTCTGAAAGTGAAAATTGCATAACACGTGTCCTTTTCATCATTTTCCGTTGAGCAATCGTCAAAACACTCATAAGAAGTGATGTAAAAGAAGGGGAATATGTGTGGTTATTTTCATGAAAGTTTACCGTAAGGGCATTTGTCACCATTGATTCATATACAAGTTATGAGATGTTTGGTTGAAAAAAGTCAAACACCTCTCGCAATATTCAATTTTAAGTTAATATTCATAAGGAAGTGTCTGATTATACAAACTTTAATATTGTTATGTTAAAAACAATTTGATGTCATATTAAATTTAATATTTCCAAAAAAAATAAAGTCATCCCCCATTCTTTCACTTTTCATCTTACTCTTTCTCTTTCATCGCTGCCCTTGCTACTAAATCCACCTCCTACATCAATGTTAACAAAAATATCCTATATTTTAAAAATGACAATATCGTATAACCAATGCTATATAAAAAAGTGGGAGTATCTAGCATACAATCCGTTCGTTTATCAGTGTGGCGACTTGTTATCAACTCCGACTCATAAAAATATGTTCTGCCCAAAAAAAAAAGACTCATAAAAATATGTTCTGCAAGAAAAGGTGGTAGTTTCCCAAGGGGAAGGCATCCATGATCAGAGCATGATGTTTGAATATATTCCACGTAGCCCTCAACAAAGCATCTGTTAACACTGATAGCGGCGTCAAGCACATAATTGTTGGTGCAAGCGTGCAGCAGCACTTTGCATGCATCAGTTGTGGGGGCTCACAGTGTTTATCTGGGATTTACCTTCCAGAGACAGGGATTTAGGATCTGTGTCGGGAACATGAGGGGGAGAAAGAAATGGAAAAAAAAAAAAAAAAAAGGTGCTACTGCTCATTGCAATAAGTTGGTTTCTACTGAGGATCTGCGTACAACCAAGAAAACACAGTTACTGCCTCTTCTCTGTAATCTTGCCTCCCATGGCACACTCATCTTCTCTGTGATCTTAATGAACAAAAAGATCCCCAATAGGTAAAAACAGGCATAAAGCCTAGTGCAGAGACCCATTTTATTAACTTTTTTCTTTCCCTTAAACCACTTGTTACACCAAGCATAAGCCACACTTCACCATCCAGCTACTCCAAAATGAAACACAGGGCAAGAGCCAAAAGGGAAAGGAGTGGGGAAACATGGGTTGTCAAGTACGCCTCATCTACATACAGAAATTCACATGTCGCCAGGAAGGGTGGGGCCATTATTCGGTAGCTCAGATGAACATTGAAGTTTTGAGGCAGCTGACCTGTCCAAGAACCAAACTAACTTGCCATCAGTTGGCTGGACCATTCGAGCTGGCACCATTGCAGCATCAAACTCTTCAGTCATGTCGTCAATAGCACAGTGCACAGCTGTGGCCTTTGCCTCACCTGCAACCACAATAGCCACATTGGATGCTGAGTTGATTACGGGCAGTGTGAAGGTGATCCTCTCAGGTGGGGGCTTGGGAGAGTCGGTTAGGTATGTAATCCAGTCTCCTTTCTGCTCGATTGCTGGGTGGCCAGGAAATAAAGAGGCCACATGCCCATCGGGGCCCATGCCGAGGAGGATGAGGTCAAATTTGGGGCAGTCACTGCTCTCAGATACATCAACCGTGCGGGTCTTCACAAGCTGGCGAAGGACGAATTCGTAGTCCGCTGCAGCTTCCTCGGCAGACAAGTTGTCGTTGATGGAGTGCACATGGCTAGAGAGAACAGGTACCTGGCAGCTCATTGAAGGCATGTAAAGACGCTTATGGATCAATAGAATGTTAAAATGAACATGAACATCATCAGGAGCTTGTGTTACACAGAATAATCTGAATAAGGTTTTGCACACTTGAAGAAGCCAGTGTCCATTTAATGGTCTTGAATGAATATGAAATGCTTGAATCCTCCTAAGATTTGTCAGAAGTGATATTGTATGTTGCTCTAAGACAATCTCAACTACAAAATTAGACCAAGATTACATAATTATAAAGGTAATAAGGAAAACATGCTTTAGTAGAGGCCCAAATAAAGGATATAAAGTAGTTTATGGAGATTTACATTTCAAAGCAGACAATAATTTAAGGATATGAAAGTTATGCCAAGGAAAAGTGTTAAATGCAATATCACCTGGATTTCATTTGACAGAAAATTGTTCACTTTCAGGAGAAAGGGAACTTTGTGCGTGTACATAGATAGCGGAGTGAGATACATGATGTAAATCTAAGTCCTAACAAATAATTGCCACACTCACAACTTGCTACACATGAAATGAGTATCAAGATCCTCTTTGTCTGAACCTGAAGACCTGAATGGACCAGAAAGGATATAAAGCCATTCATTTGAAAAGCTTTCTCCAGTCTCCACACATGGAAAAAATCAGTGCACACCTTCTAGAATATAACTTGATAATATAGTGGACTGCAATTTTATGAATCTTTAGACTAATGAGAGCATTCATTAACTAAACAGATCAGAGATTGTGATAACTTGGTTAAAACTTGGAACAATTATGAGAGCAGATATCACAGATTTTAGTGATTAATCAACATGGATCAACATTATGATGATCTCAAGCACTTCTTCATTAAGGAGTATAATGTTTCTTCTTAGATTCTTGATTAATCCTCCAACCATCGTCCATTTACAAACAGCATTCCTGGTACCTAGAAGTAGCTAATCCCCACATCTGAAACATTCACAAACCCAATGGCTCACTGCAGAATAAATGCTTTCTCACTACGCTTATTCCCCCCTTGACAACTGATTGCAGAAACTTCTATTATACCAACAAGGAACCTCACTGACCCCCTTCATCTTCAACATTTTGGAAGACAAGATATTTAGATAATCAGACTGACAAAATTGACAAACATAAATAACAATAGAGAAATGCTTATTGCAAGACCAGTCTTATAATAAGGGTGATGTTGATTGCATGACCAGCTTTGCTATTGACTGATAGAGAGAGAGGAGGGTCTTATCAGGCCCCCTCTCAACCAATAACAAGCTGGTCTTGCAATCCACCTCAGCCTTATTGCAAGACAAGTCTTACAATAAGCATTTCTCATAACAATATGGTGATAACACAAATTCATCCAAATATACAAATGCAAAATATACGAGATAATACATGTTTTCATAGTTATGTAGGTATGAATTAATCCTCTGAGCATGACCAGTATAAGATCATCACATGAGCACATGAGATTTAACCACATGCTGATAACTTGTGGCTATTGTTAATGGATGATAACCAAGAAGCCTAGTAAAGATAAACAATAACAACTTTTATTATAACCAACTCATGCCAGTTTGAAAGCCACAAGTGTAATTGCATTTGTAAATTGCGTACAGTTATCCACTGATGTTATCTACCTAAGGGACATTATATAACTAAGAAAAAGAAGTCCAGAACTTGTGTTCCTAAAACAACAGAGTAACAAAGGGCACATACAATAAACAAAATTGAAGTACATTAATCACATACTTGAGATCCCAGATGAAAAAGATTACCAGTTCAGAAATTATGTAGCACTACTTATATTGGATTTCCATGTTCAACTCTTCCCTAGTCCTGCTCCTATTGGAGTTGGATGCAATTGCTTCTAGTTCAAACATAATTGAGCCAGAAAAAGACAAAAGTTATAGGACACTGAAAGCTAGGCTGTAAGCCTGTGGACACACGGTGAAAAAAGCTTAGACCTGGATTTTGATTGAGTTTCAGGACTTGAAACAGAAAGTCATGAGGTTTCAGACAAGTTTATAACCATCTGTCATCTTTACAGTTTACATCCGCTCCAGTACAATTATTCAAAATGAGGCATGCTTGTTGATAGAAACTGGGAAGAAAGGGTTTCTGGCATAGGCTGCCACTCTATACCATTTCTTATGGTGATACTCTTCCATCAACAACTACTGATAGGGTCAACCTGATTCATGTGCACAGAGCGGACAAATGTAGAATTTCAGTTCTGGTCTGTGAAAATGTGAATCTAGTCACATACATGAAATAACCTAGTAAAACATGGAGTGAGTAAGATTCAGGAATGGAAGATCAGTATTGGCCACCAAACAGGGGTTAAAATATCTTTCAAGGAAAAAGGGAACGGGCAGCTTAGATCCACCATCTACTTCATTCTAAAGTCAAGAAGAAGTTCCAAGTTTTTTAAGATACTAGACTGCCTGAAAACCTATGGTATTTTCCAAAAGATTGGCATTCAATAATGATTTCTTAACTTTGAATTTGTAACTACATAGCAATCACACCATTTATTATTAAAAAAGAAAGGCAGGTGTTGATAAAGGCAGTCTTCAGACCGGATGGGATTCCTCATGGGCTTTCAGCAGAAAGACTTGGTTTTCAATTGACAACAGTTCATAAGGTATGACAATTGGCAATGAATGATAAAAATGTGAATGGAAGACACACAATATAAGAACATTGGAACGAATGACAGCAGAATCTCAAATCAACTCCTGATAGACTGTAAGAAGTAATGGATCCACCATAGTGTTGGCTGAAAGATAAAATATCCTTCATATTGTCTGGAAAATGGGATTTACATGATTTTTCCCATAGTTAAGGGGTCAAATCAGAGTAAAGAAATGCAATTATTCATTATTGACATGATTTGCTACCTTGGAGAGAAGACCATCCTTGGCTAACTTGTAGTTGCTGTCCACATGGTTCTTTGACACCACACGCTCATCAGCCCAGAAAACATGCCATTTCGTCCAATCAACAGTTTTGCTGTAAGGAGTTTCGCAAAGTTTCCTGGTCCACAGAAAGCTCAACTCAGTTTCTCAATAAAGAGCCGAGATGATCGCAGACATCTTAAAAATTTGAACAGATAGAGCAATGGAAAAAACTCACGCCATCAAGCTGATGAGGGATCCTCCAGATAGAGCAATGGCAAAAACTCCCCTTTCTTTCACCGACAGTTCAGATAGTAATGCAACATAATCAGCAAAATCCGTGGTGAGATCGTCCAGACCTTCATATATTTTCAGCTCCCCTCTACTGTCACGTCCGCCAGAAACTGCCATCTTTTTTCAGCTCAACACAAATCAAGGAAAATGCCTGGAGAAAAAAATGGGAAGTTTGTTAAAAGAAAAAAGGAATTGAAATATCCGACTCCTACACTATATTTGAAAAAGGACATTGAAAAAGGTATATTGTGTACTCTTGATCAGTCTACCTACAATTTCCTGTCATAAATAACTAGAAATAGCCATGTTCCCTTGAGAAAAATGACTACTTGAGATGAACCACATCAAAAACATTTCGAAAACAATTCAAACTACCCTAAAAAGCAAAAGAAGCACTAAAGGCACTCAACTCTATCAGCAGCACAGACGCAAGTGGGAACGGCCAAGTAAACCTCCTGAAACACAACTTAGAGGAAAAAAGAGAAGAAAACAAATGAAATTAACAAGTGCAAGCATATCAATCTTTCCCAATTCGGACAATGCAAGAACAACCCTTACCCGAGTTTTCCAAAAACCAAAGAAAATGGAAACAGTCAAAGAGAAAAATTATCCTGGGCTCTAAACATCATCAGAATTCTGACACAACCCAGCTAAACTTCAAGAATTAAAAAAGACGAGGAACCCATTACAGAAATCATAGATTCTTTCTGGCGGCACAAACAGGACGAAACAGAAGAATAAAAACGAAAGAGGAAGATGGGGAAGGGTGGGGAGGAGAGGAACCTCTCGGCAGCGAAAAGGAGAGAGATAGAGAGAGAGAGACGCCAACAAGGAAACGGCAGGAAAGCGGGGACTTTTTAGCCTTTGGGCGTCCCAAACTTATGTTCTTATCCGCAGACACCACCACCCCATGAAACACCGGAAGAAAGGAAACACCCAACAACCAAAATGCTACGAGCTCCCTCTCCCTCCTCCTCCAGCTTGCCCACACGTGCAATCGAGTGATCCCCACGACCTCCCAGGAAAGCACATGAAACAAGGAAACACGAGCAATATATATTACATACAAAACTATGCAAAACTAGAACAAAGATAAAATAAAGAGAGCCCCTACCGAGGCCTCACCTGGTCTCCCCTCTCTGTTTTTGAGAGAATTCCACTGTCCTAGATCCCCCCTCTCTCTCTCTCTCTCTCTCTATCACCACCCCGTCTTATCAGACACCGGACGAAATGGACAGGAGCCAGCTCCACAGATATCTACAAGAAGGGGTGGCAGAGTCTTTTGGTTTCGGGGAGAGAAAGAACGCTCCTTTGTTTCTTCCTAAACTTGCACTATCTAGAGAGAGAGGGAGAGAGAGAGAGTATAAATGATCAAACGGCAATCTGACAGATGGACAAATCACCGGTCTTCCCTTGATGCTCTAATGGGAGCCATGCATATCCTCATCCTCATCAATATTTCAAAGTGGGGGAGAAATGGGGAGATCAAACTGTGTTCCTCTGTCTACCCAACAACCACCACCTCCTCCACCTTCCACACCCCTCAACACCCAACACTCCCACACAGGCCACCTCAAAAAAAAAAAAAAACATTTTCTCAAAGAAAACAGCCTCCTTTCTTTTCTTCTTTTGTATTTTTTTTCTTCTTGTGAATATTCTCTTGGGTTTCCATGGGGGGCTTACCTCTTGTTCCCCCACAACCGAACACACATTTCTTCGATCATACCAACACTCCCATGACCATGCATGAGTGGGCTAAGTGGGTGGTAGTAGCAGTCTAGGGGGAGGTTGGCAATAATTAATCATGATGAGGCTAATCAAGTATGTTATATTGTGAATCTGTGATGAACCACCCCCCACTTGGGTGTGAAGAAGATCTCATTGGATTCCATGTGGTGGGGATGTGATTCGGGGGTTGCAGAGTTGTGTGAGATTAGTTTTTGGGTGGTGGGTTATTAGAATAAGCCAGAGATGTGGGGAGCATGCATGCTTAATTAGGAATTAAACCATTCAATTACGACCACCATGTGAAGCTCACACGTGCCAGTTATGCTGGCTCTCCGCCAGACCGACGTGCTTGGTGGAATCTAAAGAGCTCTCCTTTCCGTTTCGACAGGTGAACCGGTGCCTTTGGATAATCTCTATTGGTCTTTAGTGGTGATGATTAGGAGCGTCCACACTAATTAAAATATTAGAGAAGTTAATTCGGAGCTAACCTCTTATGTTAGCATTAATAAACCAATTCGAGTTCACATCTGAGACTATTATTTTATTAACATTATAGTAGTACTTAACTTTACGATGAAATGTTAAAAGACTGTAGGATTCAAGCCTAACTTATACGATGAAGTGTGAAAGACTAAGATTCAAGACTAAGTTCAATTGGATCTAGTGGGTGGCACACATTAGACGGTGAAATGAGGAGGGGGAGAGACAGAGAGAGAGTTGGGATAAAAAAATGAGTTTTTTTTATATGTGCCTGTCAAATACATAATTTTTATTTCTATATTTATACCAAAAATTCTATTAAACGAATTTTTTTTACACTAGAACTTCTGCCGTCACTTACTAGAGCTGTAGAATATATTTAAAATATTTTTTATCAATTATTTTAGTAACTAATAGATATTATTTAGATACTTTTATCCCTAAAAAGTTAAAAATATTATTTTATTGTGACGTAAAAATATTATGATCCACTCAAATAGGTAAGATTACATCATGTACTTCTATTGATAATTTCTAATAAATCTGCCACGGTGGGTGATGATATGATTTTAATTTTATGCAAAAAAAAGAACCATGTAGCAAGATTTTTGGTGTAAGTGTAAAAAAAAAAAAGACGAATTATCACTCAATTATACTCTTAACAGAGGTATATATATATAATCTTTAAAAAAAAGAGGGTAGAGTTAATTTATATGATTGCTGCCTGTTGAAAAGGGATATGCCGACAATATTAAATCTAGTGGAAGAGGTTGTAGATCCCTATCCAAAGGTTGCAACATCTCTTTTTGGGGATAGAGATGGACGAATCACAAACGGGGGGATGAGGGGGTGGGGCTGCCTAGGGTTTTGTCATGTAACGATGGGAGATTTTTACAGCATAAAGCCGGCCCTGTGTGGTTGCCCTCCCCTACTCCCTATTGCCCATTCACATCCCCATCTCAGTTGCACATCTCTCTTTGTGCAGACCTCGCAAGGCAAGCTCATGGGGAGGTGCAAGAAGGCATGGAGTCACCAAGGCCATGGTAGGGATATGAAGGGGGTAAAATAAATGCTTGTGTTTGATAGGTTGTTTATCTTAATACTTGTTTCTTGATATTTTAACCTTCTAATATAAAAAATTAAATGTGTATAATTAATTGAATTAAATTTGAACAGTGATATTGGTTTGGGTTGCTGCCTTAAATGCCCGAACTTGTAGAGGGAATCCTCATGCGCGGCATATACATTTAACATGAGATGGAGTAACTTCTCCCCTTTTATCCTTCTGCCATACTCTCACATTAATTCCAATTGCTGCCTAACCGCCTCTAGCTATCATGAAGTACCAGGCTCTTTTGATAATCTAATAAGTTATTCACAGATAAGTTATCCAATTCATACATCAGATATATCTTAATTTATAAAATTTTAGATTTAACAAATAAAATTATCATATTATTGAGAAAGTGAGATTGAGTTATCATGATTTATTGGTGATAAAATCTTGATAAATTATCTGTGTTACCGAGTTAACAAACTGATTATCAAAATAGTTCTTAAATCTCTATTTATTATGTTTATTTGTCAAATCAAAACTTACTTTCTTGAAGTTAGTATCAGGTAGAAGACAAAGGATGGCCCAAATAATTAAAATTAAAACATCCTCACACACACACAGACAGCATGCATGCCTGATACCCCCTCCAAAAAAAGTTCATTTGATTAGATGCATCATGTATGAGAGCGCCCTCTTTCGTGGTGGCGTTCAATTTAAGAGCTAGAGGCCCATCCCCTCACGTAATTAATAGAACAAAACTGAAGTGTGCAATGTACGTTTGTATAAAGAATGGGATAGGAAAGAGGAGGTGGGGTGTGTGGGCATCACTTCAGTCACTTCCGGCCGCGTCACTCGATCACAGGCTCTTCCAACATGGTGTGCTTTCCACGCCATGGCTCCAAACCCCACTCTTTATCTCGTAAACAAGTTAATTAACTTCACATGATGCATGTCCACTATCATCAACATCATCATTACAAGCCCTAATTATCTCATATCCCTTACATCGGTCCTGCATGCAGCCCTCCTCCGTCTCGACAGAAGTTAGGTGTTCGATTACTGAATAACTCAATTAAACGTCTCTAGCTAGATACAATTTTTGGAGACTTGCGAGTGCCATAACAGTGCATATCTGTTAAGATTGTGTCTGAAATTAGATAAAATAATTATACGGTTATCGGATATGCACATCGTGGGAAGAAAATATGGATACATATTGTGGTGGTGTGTTTCTGTTTGGGCATGTACCAAACATATCTTCACTCATGAGAAGAGGGAAGACGGTCGCCGATAGCAGACGAAGGCCTGCAAAACCAGAACGGGATCAGGGGGGTCCGGTTGAAGAATCGGGAAGAACCCTCTGATGCCTAAGTTAGTGAACTGTAGAGAGACTTGAGGAAGGAAGGTTTCAGTAGTATGATGTACTGTGCGCGAGAGTGCGTGTATGTCTCTGAGATTACGTACCTCTGTCCGGAGGTTACTTGAGCCCTTTTATAGGCGAGGGTACAGAGGGGGTGGGACGGAACGTCCCTTAATGTCGCCGAAAAGGGTGCGCCGGTTGGTGCCCTTGGCGGGGAGTTACGCGTCCAGGCGCCCGTTGAGGGGCCTTGCAGTTAACGCACCACTTGATCGTGGGGCGTACGCGATGCAGCCGTTGTAACCGTTGCAAGGAGACGGGGAGCTGCTTGGAGGCTCCTGGGCAGAGGATACCGAGCAGGTAGCCTGCTCGGTAGGCTGGACCTGGGGCATGGTGATTGTTCTTGTTCGGCAGCCGAACTGGCTGCTCGGTGCCTGTAACCTAGGCATTGCTGCTGCCGGCGGGTCCAAGGCATGCTTCCTGCCAGGCCTGTTCGGTAGACAAGGCATGAACCGAATAAGATGACGGGTGTCCGGAGACTGCCCCTAGGATCCTGGGGGCGCTTAGGAGTAGAGACCATGCTCGAGATCTTCAAGCTTCTCCCGAGGACACGTGTTGCCCTGCCGAAGGGCCGCGCCCGTCTGGAGGATGACGATGGGCCATGATGGGCCTCGCGGCTTAGGTGGCTAAAAATAGCCACCACACTTGCCCCCCACGCCCTCGAGTTGGCTCGGGAACCGAAGCGCTTGAGGGCGGAAGTCTACTCGAACGTCTTTCTTGCATTTAATGCGATGCTGACTTCGGACGTGTGAACGGAGGCAGGGTGATGTCGTTCGATGCTCCTCCTCGAGGTCAGAGGAAATCTCATGATGAAAGGGCGACGTGTTAAGCCCGGGGCTTCGCGCGGTACACCCGAACGTACCTGGAGCGGGGGAAGCGTCGCTCTGGCTCTTCAAATTTTTTGCCTCCTTTTTCCTTATAAGGAAGAGGAGGGGTGAAGGCGGGAGCCCGCGCCTTTAACCTAATTCGAAAAGCTTGTTTGCCCCCCAAGCCTTCTCATCATCTTCTTCCCCGCGTTCTCCCGCCGTCTCCTCCGTTTTCCATTTCTGTTGTTTCCGGCGGTGGTGTCCAAGGGAAAACTGTCGTGGTCGCCGAAGTGAGCGACGTGTCACCGGCGGGAGCTCGAGGGCCAAGGTGCTGCCACTACGAAGGCCTCCGGGAACGATTTTCGGATCAGCGATGATTACGAAATCATCATGGTGAAGGAGAAGGAGTCACACCTTGTGAACAAACCAGGCTGCTTCGCCCTCTCCGTCGACCACATAGAAGCAGGGTTTCGGCTGCCGTTGCCGGAAGTGGCGAAGGCGTTGCTGAACAGATGGGGGATCACGCCCATCCAGCTCATGCCTAACTCGTGGAGGACAATCTGCATCTTCTGCATCATCTGCAGACTTCGGAAAGTTCGCAGCTCGGCGGAGGTCTTCCGGGCTCAGTTCAGCCTCACGGCCTCGCCAACAGGGGCCAACATCTACTACACTAAGCATCGTGCAGACAGGATGCAGATCACTCTGTCGAAGAAGCACTCCAACAACAAGGGTTGGGTGCACCGACTCTTCTTCATCAGGCGTCGCGACGGCACGCCGGAGTTCGGGTTTCCGACCAGAGTCCAGACGCCGAGGAAGGATGCTTATCCCTTCCTGATCCAGGATGAGGCGAAAGCTTCAGACAACTTGAACCGGGCTTTCGTGCGGAATGGAGATGACTATCTGACGGAGTTCGGGCTCGTTAAGCATGGTTTGAGCCGACCATGGAGTAAGTACCCGAACATGCCTTGTTTGTAATTTTGTTGGGTGACTGATTTCTGACTGTAGTATCTCTCTTCTTCTTCTTGCAGGTGCCGAGGAGATAGCCGCTGGTCAGAACCAGGAGGCTATGGAGGACTACGCGGAGAAGAACGTTGTCACCACCCACATGGTGTTCGAGGGTGATGACATTTCTGCCGTTGTTAGGATTCCTACTGCAGTGAGGATTCCTACTGCGGTAACAACCGCAACCGTGGCGCCAAGCCTCGCCATGGGGCACCCCGTGACTAGCCCGCGGGTCCCTGAGGAGAGGCCCAGAAAGATCCGGCTGAAGAAGAAGGCCGCAAAGGTGGCGGTGCAACCCCTGATCGAAGAAGGGGAAGCAGCAGGCCAGCCTCAGGCCAAGAAGAAGAGGAAGCTAAAAAAGACCGTGCAGCAAGAAGCCGAAGAGGAGGATGGCGAAGAGGAAGTCCCCCCTCCCCCTTGCCGTGCGGAAGAGGGTAAGGCCGAAAGGGCGGCCGAGCAGGCCAGTCCGCAAATTATGGTACAGACAAAGCCCTGTCAAGGGAAGGGGTCTACTCTGAGTTCGGACTCGTCATGGTGAGCGACGGGTCCGAGAGCTCCCTGGAGAGCGAGCGAGGGCGTCGACGCCCCAAGGCCTCGCTGAGGGGCGAACAGAAGAGGAAGCTACAGCGAGGGCTTCAAACACTGCAGCCGCCAAGCATACTATGGTAGATGGCGAAGCCATCGCCACCCAAGGATCGACCTCCGGAGGGGCCGACGAGGTGGCCCATGAAGTGGGCGTGCCTGAGGAGAGCACGACCCACAATCCCCCCACCGCATCATCAGTTGAGATTCCAATGCAGACAGCTGCTGCGGGTTCTCATGAGGCCGAGGATGGTTGAGACCAAGGAGGGAGGACCTAAGGGGCCCCCTGCCCCCACGAAAAGCGCAGAGAGGGTGACTGCAGCGGGCACCTTTGAGGCGGTTGGAGGGGAGGAGCCTGTCACCGGGTAGACCAACGCCGTCGTGGAGGCCTGAACTGCCTTCGAAGATGATCGCCTCCCACTGTCGCAATCGCTGAAGGCGAAGGCCCCGTTGCTGCCTTCGGTGTTTGTGTTGGAGGCAGCCCTAGAGCGCTTCCAGGGAAGTACAGCCAAGGACCTCCCCTCGCGTCCTTCCGCATCGCAGCTGGAAGTGCTGGAGAGATGCCAGGGGTTGAGTCCGGAGGATACTCCCGAAGGCTCATGGGAGGTCTACCGGGCGAGGAGCCGCACCGAGGAGGAGACCGAAGAGGACATCGATGTGGAAGCACTATCGGCTAGCGTTTTAAAATCGATGGTCATGCTGAAGCAGCTTGCCATGCAAAGATGAAACCACAAGAAGATGTGGGAGGCCGAATATGCATTCTGCAAGGAGCTCGAAGTGCAGCACCAAGCCCAGCGAGCAGCGCTACAGAAGGAAGTGGAAAACTTGCGAACGGCGCTGTGTGCCTCCGAGCTGAATCGGGAGGTTGCTCGGGCGGAGAAAGAGCCGCTCTTCAAGGTGTTGGTCGAAGCCAAGGCGCGTGGTGTCACTGAATACAAGGCAGGGCCAAACTTCAAGGAAGACTTGGAGTAATACGGCGCGCTTTGTTACAAGATAGGCCTTGGTGCTGGAGAGGAGTGCGGACGGTCTCTGGCCACCAACGAGTACGCACGTGAGGCCTTTGAGGCTGCCGTCGAGGAATGCCGATGATGGACCCAGGACTTGCGCCTGGACGGAGTGTGTTTTGCGCACTTCCAGTCAGGGCGGATGTCCTCTGGAGGTGGTGACGCCGGTCCTTCCAAGCAGGCTCCGTGACCGCACCTGCTTTTGTCCTTCCCTTTTTTTGTGTAGCTCGGTGCCAACGAGCTTTTGTAAAAAGAGTCCAAATAGCATTCCATTTTTGAGTTTATGAGTGGCTTCGCTTTTTCTATCTTCATTCCCTTATACTTGTTCTGTCCGAATCGGAATTCGCCGGTCGTTTAAGAGTGTTCGCAGTTACCGCGCAAGTCGCTTGGAACTAAAAAATGGTTCCGACTAGGGGTGTATGTAGAACACCTCTTTACTTGGAGGTATCGCCCTATCCTTTTGAGCTGAAAAGCTTTAAGCAAGGATGTTTTTTGGAGACATTCTCAAGCCGACCAAAAGAACAGGAAGAAGAGAAGTAGGATGCCGAATAGGAGGCTTTTATAGGTAGTAATCCTTTAAGTTAGACACATGACAGGTTATGGGTATGGCTTCGCCACTAGGAGTAGTTAGCTTGTATGAGCCTTTTCCTAGAACCTTGGTGACCTGATAAGGCCTTTCCCATTTAGGGGCAAATTTTCCAATGGCCCTTCAGGGATCCGACGCCGAGTAACGGCGAAGAACAAGATCACCTTCAAAGAAACGCCGCTCTCAAACTCGCGAGTTGTAATATTGTGTGAGTCGCTATTGGTAGGAGACTAGTCTGATGCTGGCGTCACTTTGGCATTCGCCAAGCATGTCTAGGTTTTTCCTGAGCGCGTGATTGTTGGCGGCTTCGTCAAAGTGAGTCGTCCGAAGAGTGAGGAGAGCCACTTCCAAAGGAACAACGGCCTCTGTGCCGTAGGCCAAATGGAAAGGGGTCTCCCCAGTAGCCACCCGAGCAATTGTTTGGTGGCACCACAATACGTTAGGGAGCTCGTCAATCCACGATCCGCCCGCAGCCGCTACCCTTGTACGTATCCCATGCAGCAGTGTTCGGTTGGCATTCTCTACCAGACCATTTGCTTAGGGATGCACCACGGAGGTGAAGTGGTTATACATGCCGAGCTCCAAGCATTTCCTCTTGAAGTATGCGCTGTCGAACTGCTTCTCATTGTCGGAAGTAATCACCCTTGGGACGCTGAAGCGACAAAGGATGTTCTTCGAGACGAACTTCCATGCAGCTCGGTCGGTGATGGTAGAAACGGGTTCTACCTCGATCCATTTGGTGAAGTAGTCGATGGCGACGAACAGGAATTTCTTCCGCCCTTGAGCTTCTGGGAACAGACCCACTATGTCAATTCCCCATCTGGCAAAAGGGCGTGGCTCGAACAGGGTGTGCAGTTGTTCGACTGGTTACTTAATGAGCTGTCCGAACTTCTGACATTCTGGGTACCTTCTGACGAAGGACATGCAGTCTTTTTGTAGGGAAGACCACCAGAATCCTGCTCGGATGATGCTGCGTGCCAGCATTTTGCCCCCCAAGTGGCTTCCGCACAACCCTTCATGGACCTCTTCAGTGGCTGATGCTACCTCCGCAGGGCTGAGGCATCGCAAGAGAGGCCTCAAGAGGGATCGTCGGTACAGTTGGCCTTCTAGGAGGGTGAACCTCTAAGAGCGCAACTTGATCTTGCAGGCTTCGCCTTGATCATACGGAAGCTCAATTCGAAGCAGATAGGCCATGAGGGGGTCCATCTAGTTCGGAGCTGGAGGGCCAGCCTCGATGGCGGCTATATCTACCTCAATGCTCGGCGAGGCGAGCTCTTCTATGAATATGGAACGAGAAGGGGCGATGTCACCTGAAGATGCCAGCTTGGCAAGTGCATCTGCTCGCGTGTTCTGCTCCTGTGGGACATGTATGACTTCGAAGTAGAGGAGGTCCTCTACTCGGCTCTTGACCTGCTGAAGGTATTGCGCCTTGTGGGGCTCCCTTGCTTCGAAGTGTCCGCTCACCTGGCTGGCGACCAATTGCGAGTCACTAAAGACCCGTAGTCGAAGTGCTCCAAGGTGCCTAGCCATTCGGATTCCGGACAGCAGTGCTTCATATTCGGCAACGTTGTTGGAGGCGGAAAAACAGAACCTCAGGGCGTACTGGAACTCTAAACCTTCTGGGGAGGTGAGAACCAAGCCTGCTCCACTCCCCGTGACACAAGAGGATCCGTCCACATAGAGCTCCCATGGGGGCTCGTCAGCCAATGGAGGGTCCTACTCGGCCGGAAGGGTAGCTAATGTCGAACTCTCCAAGCTCGATGGCCATTTGATAAGCCTTCCGAAAGCCTCATGCCGCTGAAGGATAAGCCTCAATGGCTGGTCGATAAGGACCATAATTGAGTGGGCTTGGAAGTAGGGCCTAAGCTTCCATGCGGCCGTAACAAGTGCCAGGGCGAGCTTCTCTGCTCGAGGGTACCTTCTTTCAGCCTCTTGAAGGACCATGTTGATGTAGTAGACTGGATGCTATTCTGCCGCCTCTTCTCCGATCAAAACTGCACTGATGGAGTGTTCGGTGACCGAAAGGTACACGAACAAAGGTTCTCCGAGCACAGGCTTTAAGAGGACCGGCAGGGCTGCCAGGTACGCCTTCAGCTCGGTGAAGGCAGCTTCACAGTCTTCAGTCCACCGTACATGCCCCCCTTTCTATGAGGAGCTTTTAGGGCCTCGCAGCAACTTAAAGAAGTTGAAGCTCCTCTTCGCTGCTCGGGACATGAACCGGTTCAGTGTAGCGAGACGTCCAGTGAGGCGTTGGACGTCGCGCACCATTTTGGGACTACCCATCTCAAGTATGGCTTGGATCTTCTCAAGATTGGCCTCTATTCCTCTGTTTGAGACGAGGAAGCCGAGGAACTTACCTGAGCGAACTCCAAATGCACACTTGGCTGGGTTGAGCTTCATATTGTACCTTCGTAGAGTTGCGAAGGTCTCTTCGAGGTCAGAGATGTGGTCGGCGCTCGAGAGCGTCTTGACCAGCATGTCATCAACGTAGACCTCCATGTTTCGCCCAATCTGCAGCTCGAACATCTTGTTGACCAGTCACTGGTATGTTGCACCAGCGTTCTTCAGACCAAAGGGCATCCTTGTGAAACAGTATAAGCCCAGGTCGGTGACAAACGTGGTGGCGTCCTGGTCCGGAGGATGCATTCTGATCTAGTGATAACCAGAGTACGCATCCAAAAAGCTGAGAAGCTCGTGTCCAGACGTGGCGTCCACTAGCTGGTCGATGCGCGGCAAAGGAAAGTTGCCCTTGGGCGTGGCTTTGTTGAGATCTTTGTAGTCCACGCACACGTGCCATTTGCCATTGGCTTTGCGCACGAGGACCACATTGGAGATCCACCTTGGGTATTGGGCTTCCCGGAGGAGCCCAATAGCTCGACTTTTGACAACGTGATCTTGGATCATAGTCTGTCGTTCATGGTTGACGGATCGCCTTCTTTGCTGGACCGGAGACACCTTTGGGTCCAGGCGAAGGCGATGCACCATCACCTCTGGGGGTATGTCGGGCAGTTCGTCATCTGACCACGCGAACACGTCTAAATTGGCTAGTAGGAAAGCCTTATAGCGTTGTTGTTCGTCTTCCGGCAGTAGTGCGCCAATATAGAGGACGTGTTCGGGGGTCGTCGTCCACTCGAACAGGAAGTAGGTCTTCGGCAGGCGTGCCTCTACTGGTGGAAGGCTGATCGGTGGGTGGGGCAGTAATTGCTGGTGCTGCCTGTTTGTCTCTCAAAGAGAGAACATAGCACCGCCGGGACTCGCGCTGACTCCCGAGCACCTCGCCGACCCCACACGGAGTGGGAAACTTCATCTTCTGATGGAGGGATGAAGGAACATCTTTGATTCAGCCGATCATCCCCCTGCCCAGTATGGCGTTGTATCCGGGCATACTTCGAATAACCAAGAAATCCACCATCTTGGTCACGCTCTTCGGAGCCGTCCCAAGAGTAACTGGGAGGCGTACTCGTCCTATGGGTTGAACCAAAACCCCCGAGAAGCCGAACAGAGGCGATTCTACAGGGGCAAGCTGGTCGGTTTTCAATCCCATCATTAAGAAGCAATCGTAAGCCAATACATCTGGGGCGCTTCCATTATCCACCAAAATCTGGCGCACGGTACAGTGATTGATGGTGGCCGAAACGACTAGCGCATCAGTGTGTGGAGTGGAGACTCCTATAAGATCTTCGTCTGAGAAGGTTATAACCTCCTCGGACCGTGTGTGGGAAGGATTGGGGGGATAGGGACCTGAGCGAGGCACTGGGGGCCTGTCCACGATGTGCACCCGCCGAGCATAGTCGCGCCGGCTTTGATTGCTTTCTCCACCTGCGCCGAAGCCTCCCGCGATCACGTTGATCTCTTGTCTATTGGGCTCATTGTTGATGGGTTGCTTGGGAGTCCGCTCTCGGCGCCTTTGGCAGTCTTCATTGCGGCGCACATACCGCCCAAGGTAGTCGTGTTTAATCAAGGACTCGATCTCGTCCTTGAGCTGGCGGCACTCGGAGGTGTCGTGGCCGTGGTCGTGGTGGAAGCGACAGTACTTATCTTGATTACGCTTGCGGGGATCATAGTGCATCCTTGGCGGCCACCGAACATACGGTTCATCCCGGATTTCAGCCAGGATCTGCTCGGGGGCGACCGTCAGGGGAGTGTAGTCGGTGAAGGGGCGTGGTCGGCGCGGCGAATCTCTGTTGCGCCAGCTTTTCTTCCTGTCACGGTCGGAACCATTGTCGGAAGGCCTCTTCTTGTCCGATTGCTCTCCCTACTCTGCTCGGTCGGCTGCTAGGCTCTCCTCGCACGCGGCGTGGCGCTGTGCAGTAGAGAGCAGCTCGACAAGGGTGGATGGCTGCTGTACCCCCAACGTCCTTTGTAGGAAACCATCTCGTGTGCCCTGGATGAGGACACTAGTAGCCAGAGGGACGTCCAGTCGGGGGATGCGGAGCGCTTCGGTCTAGAACCACTTGACGTAATCCCAAAGCGCCGCGCGTATATTTCTCACAAACTTATTATAGTAAGACCTATGATAAACACATGTGGGTTCAGTGAAAGGGTTTCCGGAATATTGGGTATCCATTGTTAAATCGAGTCGAATACTTTATGAAATGGCGGAGTATCCGAAACAGTGGCCAGCTATTGATTAACCCCATTCTAAAATAGACAAATTAACCATGGTAAATATGCTATATGATATATCCATGGAGAGTAATATATGAGTACGTGTCACTTATCCGCTTTATTCACGTACCATGTGAGAGGTAATATCAAATGATGCCGTACGTGCAATGGCAATGGGCAACAGCCCCGATGCAATAGAGATGGATGGATGAGTGACACATTATTCTCATGCACCGTCCCAATAATTAATGAACATTAATAAAGATAACAAATATTGCATATGCATGTATGTATATATATATATATATATATATATATGTAGGTTTACAGGGGTTTACACTGGGCCACTTGAGGATTCCTCCTGCTGCATGGGCAAATTAAGGGCGCCCATGGCTTAACATAATGGTGGGCATCTCTTCTGCATCGGAGGGGAGGCCATTAGTGATGTCACAACCCCACCATTGATGCCAAGTGTTTGGTCCAGGCCTCTGTGGATGGAAACGACAGGTGTGTCCTTATCTTCCCCCTCTCCTCCCCCCCACAACACTCCCAGCTTCCTCCATTTCTCTTTCATCCAACTTTAACCTCACTTGCAGGTACCACCCGGCTGCAACAACTCACTTCCGTCCGAGAGAAGGGGAATCCAAAGGTACTCTCAGGAATGGACCAGAGAGCATAGAAAGCCACACAGCTCCCAGTTGATCTTATTGTACCCTTTGAACATGGAGTTGGAGGGAGCTAGCCATGCAAGGGGATGCGGCCATTAATGGCCATGCCAAAGGATGCCGTGTGGTGACCTCCCTCCTGCAACCGCGGGGTGGTTTGTCGTCATTTCCGCTCTGGCACTTCTGCCTGCCTGCATGCCTCCCTCCCAGCCTGCTGGTGTGGTATAGATTTCTTCGGCATGTACCCTCCCATGCATGCATCCAAACCAGCTGGTGTTTGTGCATGTGCCTGCTTGATCCTACTCCCGTGGCGCCGTTTTGGATGTAGGTAATTCAGAGTTAATTTTAGTTAGTTAACTTAAAAAATATTTTGATAGTGTTATAAAATTAACTCAAGTGGGTTGGCTTAAAAGTGGATTAAAAGTGAGTTAATCCACCATTTTTTAACCCACTTCTAGAGGTGGACTAGAGTTAACTCAAGTGAGTTAATCACTTTTTTCCTCTCACATCACAAGTATTAAATGCTACTTTTTTTTTTCCAAGATTAGTTAACTCACTTTTTCTTACCAAAATATATTTGAGAAAAATAAGTTAACTCACTGTAGTCTTAAAGTTAACTCTATTATTATCAAAGTAAAATGTGGGTTAGTCATGTGTAACTTTGTTCATAGATTAGATTATCTTAACTCCAACTCATTATCAAAATGACGCGTGAAGATTTTCTCTTTTTTTTCTTTTACAAATGAAAGTATTTTCATTCAACACAAAATGCAGTACACCGACAACATAGATTCAACCGGCAGACCTCTTACACAGAAGACAAAATACCAAACCCCATAATACAATAATCAGATAGCAAAAAATCAGTGGCACAAACAAGATGCTATCAGCACCAAAGTAAAGGAGGAAAAACATGATCTACCTCCATACCCTGCTCCCACTAAAGGCTTATAAGGGCTACGTACAAGTCTTTCAATAGACGGAATAAAAGCTTCCTAATGTAGGAGACGTTGAAGAAGTACCATGCATCTACATGAGACATTGCCGTCCACGAAAGGGATGAGGCGATTGAACTAGAACAGAAATAAAAGGAGGTTTCGGATCAAGATCTCCAGTTGCAATGGAAGGCCAGAAATCAAGAGAACGGTATTATTCCAACTTTAGGTTGACAAGATGACTAACATTGATAGCTAGATGTAAAAAACGTCGAGATTAATGCATGGATAACCTCTGGTGGAACCGAAGAGACAAAATTACCTTCTTCCAAAAATGAAGACAGCAAGAAATAAACCCACCTAACAATTCAACCTACCAGGATGGAGAAATGGCTCTTCTAAAAACCCTTTTATCAGGAAGCCAAAACCAAACTAACAGAGCCAAAAACAAAACTTTTTTCTGCCAAGAGCGATGGAGGAGGGGAGGGAGAAGGGGACCTACCTAGAGGTACCCCCTCCTTCCCCCCCAACTAAGACTGGAAGGGTGGATCTACAGACGCACCAACGAGAGCAGCTTCACTGGGCAAGATAACGACGAGCAGGGACGAAGCAAGGAGACAGTGAAACCCTGGAACTTCTCACTCTAGAAAAGTCTAGAGTGAGAAGCCCCTCGGTAGGATTCCATGAAGGTCTTCTCCCCACTCACCTACCATGCAATGATGAAGCGTGGAAGGGTTGTGATGAGTTAATTGGTATGTGCACAAGCTCTTCTCCAACATCGCTGTACCCTTAAATACAATCTCCAGCCATCTCCTATTCAGCTCGTCCTGATCACTGGGACCAGTAATAAACCATCCTATTTCTTTTGCAGTATGAGAAATGGAAACCTACAATTAAGACTTTTTAATTAGAAATACAATTGATCAGATCAAAGGCCAGAAGATTGAAAGGTACATCGCAGGTCCAACAGCTAGCGTGCACTTTCTAACTAAGAATTTTCACTATACTGAAAAAGAAACCCTACAAGCATCGTGAGCTTTTCCGCACCATGCACCTAGTCAGTGAATATTATACAAAGTCTCAAATTAGACATTACTAATTGATGGGTGCATCAGAGTACTACGTTCAGTGCAATAATTGTCTAGCTATATATATAGGAGCCAGATTCCTGATGTTACAAGGAAATAGGACTACTTTTCTCCGCACCTTGTTGGGTAAGATTAGTACCTCCTAGGAAGCGAATGATGACCTATCTCACGTTAAAAAAAGACAAACAAACTTGCTCACATTTTTCGTGTTCAAAATTTCATGAATCAATGCCCATGAACAATCATTTTATTGATTCTATCATGCTATAGTAATGAAATAGAATGATGAAAAGTTGAAAACAGAACCTTCTTGGGACCCGGCCTAAAAGTTCTCCGCCACCCCACCACCTCTTAATTTTAAGCGTTGCCCGGTTGTCCTTTCCTATTCCTGTGGCCCATTTTAGTTGAAGATTAGATTATCGAGTAGTTTAAGCAAAGATATTTTAATCCTCAAAAATATATATTTCACGTTAGTTGCTACTCTTGACATAGAAATGAGTTAATTTATTTTTTTAGTCAACTATTATTTTGACTCCACTTATTTTCATGTGAAAAAATAAAAAAATAAAAAATATATAAGATATATAATAAAATGATATTTAAAATTTTATAATAATTTTTTAAGAAAAAAAAGCTAACCCCCTCTACCCCACCTCAAGAGGTGGGGTAGACTTTTTCCTCAGATGCATTCATGAGAGGTGTGTTTCAAGGGTAAAATGGTCAGAGAACAGATAAATTAACAACTAAAATAAAACATTTTGTGAAGGATTATAATGAGATGAGGTATTATATTAGTTTTCATTGTAATCAATGCCCAAAAAATATGATGTTTAATGAGCATGGGTGGCAGTGAGAATATTAATTCACAACACTTTGTGGCAGACTTAGACCATGTTTGATAACACTTATTCAAAGTTTAAAGTCTAAAATATTTAATTTTTAAGATTTTAGATTGTTTGATAAAATATCTAAATTATATCTTAATTAATCACTTAAGTCTAAAAAACTACTTAATTTTTAAGTTAAGATGAATCACTTTTTTTCAGATCGGTGATCCGCAACGAACATCGCCATAATTCGGTGCTGACGATCGCCAGAATCCCGCCGATGACGATCGCCGGCAACCAGCTCCGGTGACTCAATTTTAAAAAGAATATTTTTGATAATTTTGAGTTTTGAATCCAAGACCTATTCAATAGTAGTGTAGCATATTAACCAATTACGTTACACTTCAAATATTGTTTAAGTTAGTTATCAAACACCTCTTAACTTATATCTTATATATATTAAGTTCTTTTTTAATTTTAGATTTAGAGAATAGATGCAGAATTAAATTTAGACATTTTAAATAAGTGTTATCAAATGCCACCTTGCCTGTGGAGGGACATCTATGACAATTTATGGGAACATATGTTCAGAGGGTGTCCTTAGAACTTTTTAAGGGGTTATCTCGAAAAGTTAATATGAAGTGATGTTAGGAATATAGTTCGGTTCGATCCGGGTTGACTCATTTTTGGCCAACCCAAACTGAATCGAATCTCAAGATCAACCTGAACCGAACCAAATCAGTTCGGTTCGGTTTAAATCGAAGTCTAATATCTCTTGTATCACAAGTGCGCACTTGGCTTGGTGGCTAAGCCGCTGACCGTTCAATATGGATGTGTAGGGTTCAAATCTCAATTTTGCCAAGGGACACTACAGGAAAACTAGGCTTTGCTTACGTCCAAACACCGTAGGTAGATAACCAAAAATCGTAAACATAGTCTTTGCTTATGGTGTTACCCTACGGTTGGGTTTCGTTGGCAAAAGACCGACGGCAAAGGCCTAAGGCTACGGTGTTTTAAACTCCGTAAGTATAAAGCTATAGTGACGGTGTTGGTAGCCGTAAGTAACACCATAAGGATATCTATTTTTGGCTACGGCAATGTTAACCGTAGTCATATTTTTTGTAAGGATAGACTCAGTGATGTCGAATATCCCTACGACAATTTAAACTGTAAGTATGTGTCTCTACGACCACGTACACCATAAGCAAGTATGTTTCCCTACGGCCACATACACCATAAGCAATTTTTTTTCAGCAAAAAAAAATAGTAATATATTTAAATGGATCCACATTCACCTACATTTAGAGATCCACATTCACAAACAATTGGATCAACACGTACACATCCACATTTAAATCCATACATTCACATTTGGATCAACGCATACATCCACATTTAGTTCCACACATACACATCCATATTTAGATCCACACATATTCACACCCACTCATTCACAATGCACAACACATTAATAATATAAAAAACATTGTCGTTTAACAAACAATAATGTTAATAAAAGATTACATCAAACTTCATTGTTCACATTCACATATTGTTCAGAAAAGGAAGTAATTGTTAGTAAGATGAGAGTTGCCAAATGGCTGTGAGGATGATCATAACAGATAGGAGACCATGTGTGATATTGTTCTGCCTCTTCACATTCCTGATCTCTTTTGCTATCTCATCAACTCCCAAGTCCTCAATACCCTTTGTCTTCTGGTCCACTTCTACAGCTGGAAAAGATAAAGTACTAGATGAATCCTTGAGGGAGTCCAACTATTTGTTACAGAAACAGAACAAGATTCTAAGATAAGTGTTTAGTTTAAAGAAGCTAATTAAGGAAGCAACTTTGGGCCACAGAATATCAGAATGGATGGCATGATGAAATTCATATCTAAGTAGTCATAGAAATTAAAAATTGTTTCATGAATGCATGAACGTAGAGTCGCTGATTGGTTAAAAAAAAAGGGAGAGCAAACAATGGAAGAAAAGAGGGGAAAAAATCAGCACACAAAATGAACTCTGCTGTCTCAGTTGTAGTCAGGTACTATACGAGGGAAGAAACAATCAAAATAGGTCCAGTCCTAACAATCAAAACAGGGAAGAAACAAAAATAATCAGTCTGTGATACGAGGCAAAAGGTGTAGACATTCCCAGAATTAAAGGAGATTCCAAACTCCACTTACTGAAGAAGCAAACAGGATCTCCTCAGACTATTAGGGATCTCACCAGAAAGATTATTGTTCTGCACAAAACTGCAAAACGAAACAAAATGTATTTAAATAATATATTACGTAGATCTGAAGGAAGAGGAAGACAATTTACATGCACCACACATCTGTCATTTCAATTGGTACAATAGACACAGAAGGAAAGAAGAGTGGGAAGAGGACAGAATAGTAGCTTTGCCTTAGGAGCTTGAATGCATGGCGAAGTGACGAATAAGAAAGAAATATACCACCAAACTTTCATTTTCACTTATATATCCCATCTAAAATATGAATTCTCAAAAATACCCCTCACATATGTCATATATTAGAATAGTTGCAGTTATTACCGATGTCATGTTGAAATTGTGAAATGCTGCCTCCTTGCAAATATCTAGTAGTGGGGCCAAACTGGCAGATGTTGACATGTTTTTTCCCCATTTTTTGGTCAAAGGATGCTTAGAAGATACCAGGGAGCTTCTCAACATGGAAAGATGTTTGTTTAGGAATTTGTGTAGACATCAAGAGAAATCAACATGCCTGATTCTAGGTAACACTTAACTTTGACGTGGTTTTGGTGAATTTTTATATTGTTCACTACTTCATTGCAGATAAATTAGCTATTAATTTGTCATGTAAAAGGATCCATGGGAAATTTTGATTGCCATCATGAAAAACTCAGAAAAACAATTAATCAATTAGTTGAGGATTTGATGACAAAATCATTGCATTTAACCAAGACATAGCACATTGAAACACATTTGCTATAAGTGAAACATGGAGATACAAGAGACTTACAGTTCACGCAGATTTATAAGTGAAACATGGATAAAATATTACAATGATTTTGAAACAACTCACAACTTCACACCGCGAACTCGGGGACCTGGCCTTGTGGAGCACTAACCACCCAAGACTATAGATGTGTGGAAGGGCATCTGAGCCCCCCATGATCTTATCTTCTGTGTTCGCTTTGCTCCACAAAAGATCAGCTGGTTTTTTAGCTTGGAGGAACTAGGTTCTTTTAGTTTTGGTTATGGTGCTAGTACAAGAACCAGTTGGTTCCTGCTATATCCTCCTTCGAAGTGGGACTAATTCCAAAAATGTTAGAGGGACTAGTTCTGGTTATGGTGCTAGACAGATAATGTCAGAGGCACTTTTGGTTCCTACATCTTAATAGCAAACTGTCTCAAAAATGGAGATAATTGCAAAGCTCAAATATGGAAAAGCTCCGAAGCTCCCATCTTCATAAACTTCTCACATGAATCCCTAAAAGCAAAGGCCAAGAAGCACATACTTTATTGCTACATCATTAATTTAGAGACTCAACATTTCAAAAATCAGTCTTCATTACTAATCTGCTCCTTTAGAAGCATAAAGATGGTTACAATATTATGGAATATGGAAGAGATAACACAAACTGAAAAAATGTGCAGATGGAATCAGCAAACAAGTACAAGCATACAACTTCAGAACTTCAAAAGTAAGTGGAGTTTCCACGCCTTGATTTCTGGTTTCACCTCTAGAAATTTCTGAACTTGAGAACTTCAAAATTCTGAACAGAGTTTAGAACTCTAAATCTGTTCAGAATTCTGAACTTCAGAAATTTTGAACATAGTAGAAACCTGGCCACTGATGAGTTTAATATGGACAAAAAAGAATGCCACCACACCAAACTAATAACTTCTAAGTTGTGTTTTGAATCTCAGAACAAGGAGTACTCGTTCTCACTAGACATCTGCATGAACAAGACTATTGCTAGGACAAAAACGAAAAAGGAAGAGAGCTCCATGGCCAGAGCACCCCAGCCAATGACATCTGCATGCTTCAAGATGGAGGGTATTGCAATGCTTCAACATGAGAGAGTGTGCATCAGACCCCGAGAAGAACATCAATGGCATAGGCAGAAGTACATACATCAAGGCTGTGCAGGCCATGATTCGAATCATCTGATGTTAGAAGAGATACATGCCTGCCTGTTAAAACATATATTTGATTTGGTTGGGTCCTTACCTGTTAGCATTGGCCACCAATTATTGTACAGAGCACATGCCTGAAACATACAAAAATGAGGAGAACTTGTGAATGAAAGTGGTCTCATAAGCATGACCAATAACATGTGAGAAAACATCAATTTGAAAACATTACAGTTGAGATGTATGACGATAACTCAAGGACAGAAAGCAAGGTTTAAAAAGAAAGATTAGGAAGCTTGTTCTGAATGAAGAAACCTCAAGTGATCTGCTCCTTTACCAAAGAAAAGCATGTCTATTTCTGAGTTTCAAACCCACGACGCCGCAGAAATCCTTGTTGTCCATGCGCTAGCCAACTACACTACATTTTGTTTGAGTAATAAATACACATATTACACACACATATATATATATATATATATTCGGTTTACTCGATTTCAAAAAATGAAATTGAACTGAACTGTGTAGGGGCCCAAATTGAACCGAACTAGACCGAACCGGTTGGTCCGGTTCGATTTTTCAATTTGAACCGAATTCTGAACAACCCTAAGTGATGTTACATATGTCCACCTTGTTAAAACCAAAGTTTCCGTGTCGCCAGACCTAATCGTCGGACTTTCACTGACATGATATATACAATACATACCATATCGCTATGGTATGGTGTCAGTACCATTTTTTAAAAATTTTCTTATATTTAAACTATTTTTTGGATAGTTTTGGTTCATATTTGATGCTTAATAATGTTTATCTATACAATGAACATATAAACATTACATTGAGAGTTGAGGTCATAGGAAATGCAAAAGAATATATGATTAATGATCATATAAAAATTACGATTGAGACATTGAGATGATAGAAAATGTAAAATCTATCATTCTAAATTGTATAAGCATCACATTGAAATGAAATGAAGTACTAAATTACATAAGCATCACATTGAAATGTAACTAAGGTAATTCATATTTCTCATTAACAAAAATAGTTGAGGATGCAATCATCTATTACATTTCAATCACGTGAACATCACCATGGCTATGAAGTAAATGCATCTCTTGCATATTTGCACCTATGTTCCTCTTCTTCTATGGCTGAGAGGAGGATGACCAGTGAAGAGGATCAGTATAGTAATGGTGGGGGCTCTGCGATCCAGAAGCAGATCCCGATGAACATGCTTCATCGCCAAGAGGTGGTTCAAATTAAATCGCCTCTGGCACATGTCTCAGCACTACTCTTGCATAGAGCCCACTAAAAATCCTTGTCATGTAGATCTTGTACTGTGACATAGATATCGAGGGCTTGAGAGGAAGTCACATCTTCTTCATCTTCAGATATTCCTTCTTGGTCACCTCCTATTAACCTAGTTTTGCATCCTCTTCTTTATTCTAACTTGCCTCAAATGCTATACCATCGCAATCTTTACCTCGTATGAGACTCTAAGACAACCCACTACTTCACTATACCTTTACTCTTGCCAAATCTTTTTTTATATGAGAGACACCTTCCCTATGAAACTGTATGATGCAATAGATATATTGCAACCAATGCCTATTACCCTCAAACATTTTTCTTTGTTGCCATCCAACATCCTCACTATGACCTCTATGTAGAAATATTTGTAATGTTAGAGCATTGAAATAAGGGGAAATCATTCACATACATTAAAAGATTTACATAATTCCAATCATTGAATTTCAATATGAATATTCATGCAACGTCCTTCATAGAAATAACACATAAAATTGTTTATCTTCTTTCCATATCATGACATACCTAGTTTACTCGATTGATTGTCAAATTATTATTAAAAATATAATATCATATTTTATCATTAATTAATCAAAATGAACAAAGATGCAATCTCATGTACTAAAATGATAGATCTATATATACTCCTACAATATAGAAAGTCAAAACAAGAATTTTATTATTTGCATAAAAAATATTTTTATATAATCAAAATTATTCAACATGAGCCCTAAATTCTCCCTAAAATGACGTACATCTATAATTTTACTTCTTGCAAATTAATGGTTACTAACCACCTGCAATAAAATTTACAAACAATAGGGAAACACGCTACAGTGAGGTGGTTGCCTCCCCCTCGGGGCCACCAGGAGGGCACAGATTTGAACCCACACCCCTCTCCTCACCCCCCCCCCCCCCCTCCCCACTAACTTATGTATAAAAAAATATATACAAACAAGATCTTGCTTTGAAATATAAGAAAAAAATCAAAAACTTCAAGCTAGATCTAGGGTTAGAACTATATCTTCAAGAAACTTGAAGAAGATGAAATCAACTTAAATCTCAAGCTAAAAATGGAGGAGATCCACTATCTTCACATAAATATGTAAAAAACAAAAAACAATCCAACATATGAAAATAAGAAGGGAGGATCATGTCCAGTCTGATCGGATCTGAATTTAGATTGGATCATGTCGATCTGATCCGCATCGTTCCGAATCACAGTATAGGTTGTTCTTAATGGGTGACCAAACTATGTGAAGGATCGTGACCCAACTATGTGAAGGATCGCACGTACGTACGTCCCTATATAATCCAATAATGCCAACCATGCATGATTAGAACTTCCAACAACGCAAGAAAAGACCATTATAAATACTTACAAGATCATGAACCTTCTACAGTGTCCATGACAGCAATGCTTTTTAAAATAATTAATTAATGTTTAATTTTTCATGCAAATAACTTTTTAGCAAAGGTATATCCCATGATAACAACATGACACGCTTCCCATCTTCACTGTGATCTCTTCAAGCCTCCTACCTAACTCCAAGAAACCCACTTATTAAATCTCACCATTCACTATGTGCAAGGGATCCCTACTGCCCATCGCTTTCACTACTACCATTGAGAGGAAATTATTGTCCTACCTAGAAGAGACGTGGAATCTAACCAGCTTCTTATGTTTGCCTAATCAGCATGAACAAACAGTTGTTACATTGGCCGTAGTGGCAGTTAGACTAAGAACAACATCTACCCCCCAACATGATGGCGAAAAGACCAAGTGTGTTCTACTTTTTCGACAAGGCACATTTCAAGTGGAGAAAGATTTAATACACATTAAAGATGTGCAAAAAATATGACATATCTATTAGATTGTGCTATATATGTAGATAGAGGCATTTCATGTCTCCCAGCTCCATCCCATTTTTTTAAATATGTTTTGCACATCAAATGTGTATACTAAATCTTTCTCTTTCAAATGTTCACAAGACAGTTTGCTGGGGTGTGTAAGTGTTTACAGCCATGAAGCATACTGTCCCAATTAGTCATGTCCCAAAAGGTTAAGTATGGTGATGAAGTTGCAGGTAGAAAGACTTAAATAATTAGTGTCAAATGTTTCAACCAGTTTTTAGGAATGAAGGGATGACAGCTTCGTAGCCTTTAACAGTTGCTGTTCAAGGCTTCATCCTCCACTGTCTTTTGACTGCAAGGCTATGTTAGAAATATACATACATAAATTAGGAATGTTTTGATAATCAGATAAACTTTAGGGATAGATAACTAGGTACAGCTTATATCTCTTTAGTCACATTTTTTACTTTGATAATTCTATTTTGTTATTTCTATTTATCTCTCATTTATGTAATTTTGATGATGGTAGAGATGAAAATAAATTTAAGATAAATTGGAGTAGATTCTCGTATAGTAAAGAAAGTATCATTTAACGCTCCATGCACAGACTTTCATGTGCCTTGTGTAGTGGAAAAACAGTAAATTAATGACCTCAATTGCCCTCTTCTATACCCAATTTAATAAAATGTATAACTTTGATTCTTACTCAAGAGCAGGGATAGTGTTATATATCCCTATTTAACACTTTTTTTTATTGCACCTGCTTATCCATAGATCTCGGTTATCGAAGTATTTTTATTATTATAAAAAATAATAAATAATTAAGAGATAACTCTCTTTATCCAGCTTTCCAAGAGTCTTAACTCTATTAATTAATTACGAGACTTGTACGCCTATTTAATCAGTGTATTGTAACAGCTTATTCTAAAAGAAATGTTTTATGCACTGGCCGTCAACACCATTTAATTTGGAGTGATAAAGGACAAATATTTTCAACTTTTTGCTGGTTTCGTGAGCACACATATATTCATCTGATGACTAAAAAAACATAGTACCTAAAACTTTAAAATCAAACTTCTTCCAGCGGGGAAGAGACATCTTTCATGATTTAAACCTCTATTAGGTGAGTGGATCGGAACACTTTTTTTTTTCCTTCACCAAGTAGAGACAAAATCCTTCGAACCCAAAACGCCAACATCAACACAGACTGAAACAAAAACAAGAACAACATATCTCTCGAAAGTCGAACCAATGCCCACATCAACCCTCCTCAAGTGGCCACCTTGCAATGGCCGCACTCATTGGAGAGCGCCCTCCGTCCAAAACCAGTTCTTTCAATCATTCCGCGCTAAACGACACCAACACACCCACCACCACCCCTCCATGCCCAAGTTCTCGCCAACAAGTCATGTAGTCTAGAACTCGCCAATTAATCTTCTTAATTAGCACTGTTGCAGACACCCACACACACACACATATATATATATATATATATATATATATATATGATGTACATCAGGATATGTTACATGCATGGGGGCTCATGATCGGGTTCATACTAGGAAACCCAGATGATCTTTGATATCATATAAGTATCGAATCTCTCATATTTTCTGTCTTTTAATTCACAACCTCTATCTGCACAAGTTATTGCCAAACAAGTCAGTACTCTGGTACTCGCCAATCAAATTCTCAGTACTGTTGCAGGCACATATGATTTACATCAGGATGTTATGGATATTAGGAAACCCAGATACATACTGTTTGATGTCATCTGGGGATCCAACCTCTCATGTTTTCTCAGCCTTCTTACAATCGATCTGCACATATATATATGTTGGTAGATCATGAAAGCAACATGTATCTTCCCCTTCTGGGTTTTCACACCGCTTCACGGCTCGGCACATATAAGTTGGTAGATCATGAAAGCAACATGTATCTTCCCCTTCTGGGTTTTCACACCGCTTCCCGGCTTAGCATGTCAGTTTAAATATTGGCCTTTTTGCTTCCAAGATAGCACGGTAGGGAACGTCTCCTCTTTCTTTCTCTCTGTCTAAAAAACTACTGGGGAAAGGTCTCCTTTAGTTTGCATGTTCATCTCGTCCATATACACGAGCAGCTTCATAACTTGGACCTGATCTATTCAACATTCTTGAACATACAAAATGAAATTGAAACACCCATGTCAAATCTAATAATGAAGCTTTTTGCAAAGGTTTGGACTTCGAATCTTGTTCTTGTTTTGTTTAACATCGAAACACAAGTGAATTTAGACAATAATATTTATCTTAAAGTTCGATATGGTTGCCAAGTACGTAGTTAGGCGATGCGGGAGCAAAACTGGAGTTTTATTTGTATTTGGGCCCACCTGTTGTGTGAGCTTAAGGTGTCTTGTGGGCTAAGAATGCTATTTGGGCCCATTCTTTGCTAGATTTATTTAGAGTCTTTTATTTTTTCTTTGTACTTTTCCTTTGGGTCTTTAGTTGCCATGGCCCATGGGCCTTTAGGAATTCGGTCCATTTTGGAAGCCCTTAAGTTACCCTCACTTAGGGTTGCCAACGGGTCAGATTCAAAAATGAAAATAGGTGTTTCCGCTTTCGCATCCTATAAGAAATATAGAAAACAGAATCAGAAATGAGTATTTTCGCTTCGAAATCTATTTCTGCTTTTTAACAAAAAATCGAAAACAGAATCGATCTAAAATTGGTAATTCAAAAATATTTATGTGACATCAACATATAAATTAGTAGATCCACATATTCAAATCATATAACTTTAAATGTAAATATATTAATTCACATCGAAATAACATTTTGATAAATTTAAACAACTCATATGGATAAATTATATGGATGTATAGATTTATAATCTCAAATTATAAAATCGTATATCAATCTATTAATTCACATTGTAAGAACACTTGAATAACCATCACAAATTTATAGATCCACAATGCATAGGAATGATATGATCCATAAACTAAAATCACACAATTTAAAATGTAAATTTATTAATCCACAAATTATATAATCTCAACTACAAGTACTAATATATAGTAACTAATACAACACTAAATTTAACACACATCTCTATTCACTGATCACATTCTCTCCATCTTCCATTACAATTTACCCTACAAAATGAAACATATGAGTCATGATAATACTATCATGTCTATGGTTGACATCAAATACTTAAGGGTAAATACAATTATTTCTCTAGTTGAATGAATCGGATTCAAAATCTAAATTGGATTTGCAAATTCGGAAACTCTTGTTTCTATTTCCGCATTTTATAAAATTCGAAAACTCGATTCAAAATTTTATTAACTATCGAACCTATTTTATCATAATTTTGAATCTTATAAAAATTATGAAATAGATTGAAATATCAAATTTCGAATATCTATTGACATCTCTACCCTCACCATTTTATCAAAAAGCCTATGTTAGGTTAGAAGGATGGAACGATGGTTTTTTTTTTTTAAGAAAAAAGTGATTTTTTAAGGTTCTCTTGGGGCGCCGCCCTTTCTCCCTTCTCCCCCCTTCTCATGGCCCATGGGGACTCCCTGGGATGAGGAACCCGACCCGACTAGACTGAGGCCGGGGCATAGACGGACCCAGAAAAATTTTCAGTAGAGTCACTCTCTTTAGAATAATTTTCAACCAAACTAATTTAATAGAAAATTTTAAACTCATCAATAGAGTTTTAAAAATCCAGTGGGGTCACATGACCCCATTGATTCTTCTCTAGATTTTCCCCTGTTGAGGGGTGGGAGACCCCCCATCCGACCGGCCATTCCCTCCACACCGCAGCGCCGCCGACCCACCTCCGCTTTCCAGGCGCACCTGTTGTCGTCCACCCTGCGATGGGGAGGTCGAGTCGGTGCCACCGCCTTCCCCGCCGCCTTGCACTCTCTTGCGATGGGGGAATAGGAGCCGCTGCCTGCCGCACTTGGTCGAGGGTGGGATGTCCCAGCCCATCGGATCATGGCCACTGCCGCCACCCCCTAGGTCGTTGATCCACCCGCGCCGCTACCGGCCCGCTTGTCCGGCACTACCGCTGCGCGATCCCTTCCCTCCTCCCTCCCATCCCCTATTTCGGTCACTTCCAGTCCGCCTTCATCGTTCCAACACCTCGCCGCCGCTACCTTCATCGGTTTGATGTGCAGTATATATTGGTTCTTATCAACATATATCATGACAAAATTGTACTAGTTCTTTATGAATATGATAGAATTTATTAGGGAAAATCTTCATATGTCAGTGTTGTGCAATATATTTTAGTGTTCTTATATAATTTTATTTTTATGTGTCTCACATATTTTTGTTATTAATAGACTATCTATTCTTTATACCTTACATGAGTAGCAATTATTGACATTTTCTAGTGGTGGATGTAAAATCCAAAACTACCATCTCCCACAATTCAATCAAGGGTGGCAAAAAACACATAATGTGTGCAAGGAAATGGGTAAATATGAATATGCAATTACTCGTATGTATGATGCTCCTAAGGAGTTGCAATTTTAATTTTTATTCACATACGCATGATGTTCACATTTTAATCTTGTAGTGATTGCATATGTTCTTTATAGGTGGCAACCTTAACTCGTTTTTTCAAAGATTGTCGCATATCTTCTCAATGGAGCTGTGCATTCTCTTCTCCTTTGACCATCCTTTCCGATCTATTTGCAGCCCTAGCAATGTACATAGTATTTCCTAGATTCCAAGAAATACTATGTATGCCGCATACATATATTAGTTTTGTTTGACACATAGATGGACATTGAACCTATTAAAATGTTTTAAAGTGGATTGGTATATATTTTTCCTATCATGAATTGCAATTGTATTGCTAAATATTTTACGGATAGCAACTTTTATAGTAATTGTTCATATTTTTTATAATTCTTCTAGATGAGGATGTCTGGCCACAATCTTTCATATTAAAGACTCCTATAAAAGTAACGAAGAGCCGTGACAAAGTAAGAATATTAGCCTACATGAAAGCATGCAATCTGAGACATTTGTTGATGCCAAGAAGTATGATATACAATGCATTTGTCATCCAAGTTGGATTTGGCATTAGCACTATCACTAGTAAAAAGAGTGACCAAGTGTGTGTATTTGCCCATATTGGTTGTTCAAGGAATGAAAAGTCGAGGAGGAAGGAAGATGCGGTTAGATATGGACTCGACAAAAGTGGGTTGTTTGACCTCAATCAAAGAAAAATTAGATAGAAATAATGAGAAGTTCACTTTGTATGAAATATTGCTTGAGCATAATCATGAATTGAGCAAGAATGTCACTGCTTATCCAAGGTCACACCGTCGAATAACCACCCCCGAGATGGCTGAAATGAGGAATATGGACAATGTAGACATACCTTGCAGCATAATAGTTTCTTGCATTGCAAAAAGGAAGGGTGTCATCCAAATGTTACAATTTACGGAGAAGGGTTGTCGTAATTTCTTGAATAGGGAGCGCAATCTAAATTGAGGGAAGGTGATGCACGAAGGATGATTCTTTACTTTAGAGAAATGAAACAAAAGGATCTGACATTTTATTATGAGTTTGATATGAATGAAAGTGATCAATTGACAAATATATTCTGGATTGATGGTACATCTTGAACAGTATGTTCATATTTCATGGATGTAATCACCTTTGATACGACATGCGTAACTAATACATATCAAATGTTGTTTGCACCATTTATTGGTGCTAATCATCATGGGCAATCTATATGACTCGACTGCTCATTGTTATGTAATGAGAAAATTGAATCTTTTATATGGATATTTAAGTGTTAGTTAGAAGCAAATGATGGAGTTCAAACAAAGGCAATTATCACCGACTAAGATAAGGCCATAGAAGTAGTTGTTGGAGAAATCTTTCATACTACAAAGCATCATTTTTGCCTTTGACATATTATGAAGAAGATCTCCAGAAAGATTGGCCCCATTTGTACTAAATATCTTGATTTCATGGAGGAATTTGACAGATACATCTATGATTCCACAATTGTTCATGAATTTAAAGAAAAATGGGATGAATTATGTTAAAAATATGTTGCATGCAATGACAATGATTAGTTGCAAGATATATACCAATGTCAAGTGAAGTGGGTTCCTATATTTGTGAAGAATCACTTTTTACTGGTCAGCATATATGTTTAGTTTACATTTTTATTTGTACACGCTGTTATATAGTTGTGTAAGCATATTTATGTATTGAAAAGCCATAATATGTTTGTAAATAAAGTAAAATATGAAATTGTGCATTGTGGCCAATATTGTAAGACTTGACACATTTTTTTTCTAATTATGTGTAGGATTGTCAAGCTCACAAAGGAGTGAGAGCATCAACCTCTTTTTTGATGGATTTGTTCAAGCCAAAACAACTCTTGAGAAATTCATCATCTAATATAGGGTTGCACTTGGAAAAGATGGGATGCGGAAACTCAAGCTGATATGAAGGAGACTAATTATTTTGCAAACTTCCTCTTCTTTTGAGAAGCAAGAAGCTGACATGTACACACGAGGCATTTTCAAAAATTCCAACAAGAAATTATTGAAGTTGCGGCATGTCAACCTACTGTGCTTTATGTTGATGAGAATAATTTGCTAATGAGGGTGAAGTCATTTGAGAGCATTAAAGTGAAACGGGTTGAGAAGATCATTGTTAAGGAATTCATGATGTCATGTGATAAAGCCGAATAAGTGGTTGTGCTTGTTTGTGATTCCAATTTAGAGGGTATCTATGCTGACATGCAATCATGGCTCTTCATTTTGCTAGTATAACCAGCATTCTTCAAAGATATTTTATAAGAAGATGGACAAATTAGGAGGTGCAATTTAGGCACACAATTAATGAATATAACTTGGAAAACGGTCCCGTAGATGATGAATCAAGTCATTATAGTAACCTTATATATCGATGCATGAAAGTTGCATAAGTAGGTTCATCTTCAAAAGCGACGCATAAGATGACTCTTGAAGAAATTCCTAAACTAATAAAGAAGTTGATAGATGAATCATCAACGAAGAAGGTGCGACCACCTCCAATTCAAGAGAGTCCTTATATAAATGATCTATCTAGAACATCAAGGAAAGAACGGTCGAATGAGAAAAGAATGTAAAGCTTCATTGAGAAGATATGTGACAATCTTTGAAAAAAAATGATTTAAAATTGTCGCCTACAAAGAGAATAAGCAATCACTACAAGATTAAAATGAGAACATCATGCGTATATGAATAAAGATTAAAATTGTCAAGATTAAAATGTGAGCATAAGCAATCTCTGTGTGCGATGCCTTAATAGTTTTGTGCCAGCTGAGGGTTAGAATTACACACATAGTTGTGTTACTCAAGGCAAAGGGGTTATAGTGTTCTCCTGACGAGTCTGGTAGTGTCGACACTTAGTTTCTTATCTGTTATCTCCAGTCAAGAGCCTCGACTACTATGTGTGCTTTGCACTTTGTGTGTCAACAGGGGTTTAGTCCCGGTGCTGTGTGCACTGACGAGATCTTGTTGTCTTTCTGGACTCCCCTTTTAGTTCCTCGTCCTGGGCCTGGGAAAGACAACTGTTGGGTAGCCTGTGTGGTTCGAGTGCACTCATGGTTGGGGGATTGAACACCGACAGACATGCTGAGCCCCAGCTAGTCCTGAGCAAGAGTTGGTGTTGCCCCACTGCCTCTCCGATTAGCAGGTAGTCAGGCATGGGAGCAACAGTCAGAATGTAATTATGATTGTAAGACTGGGAGGTTGTCTATGTGCTCTTGTTCAGGTCAGGTTCTAGCTTCACGGGCTAGTCACTATGTCCTGAGTGTAGCGTCGTACTCACCTACTCGTAGTTTTAGCGTGGTTCATGGTAACATGTAGTGGTGTGTTTATTTCCTACTCTGTTACATTGTTTACTTTAATTCAACATTATTAATTGTTATTGTGTGATTATTGTGGTTTATCGTGTGTTTTAGGAGAGCTTCCCTTCTAAACCAGTGACTTTGAGGCTCACACCCCTACTCTTTTTCAAGTGAGTTGAGCAAACAAGTTTCCAACCCCAATTGTATCTTCGCAGCAGTTTTGTGTGCCACGAGATATGCCCCTGGCTTGTGTACTTCTCTTTTGAGCTTCTGTTGTGTATGGAACAATATAATCTGATGTACATATTTAAATCAGTGTAAGTGTAAGGCCCTCAATTTTGTTGCATTATTGTATTGCATGTAAATAATTCATGTTGTGTATGTACGTATGTAAATATCTACATAAGTACTAGTTAGTATACTATTGCATGCATGTGTATAAATTAGATGTAAATAATGTATGAAGGATATGATGGTAGTGTGTACGTAATAGTATACATATGACATATATAGGTATAAGATGTACATGGTTTCTGCATGTTTTAGAGTTCTGGCCGAAGGTCATATTGGCGTCAATATCAACAGACGTCGATATGGTGTAGGCGTCAACCATATGGACGCCAACACTAACCCCAGCGTCGAGCGATGTGGACGCCAACTTCTCTGACCTGCATGCGTTGCAGAGCCCAGAATTCCGGGAGCAAGCTAGCTCACCCATTGGGGAGCTGTATCCAACGGTCTGAAAGCCCTCTTGTCCTACCTGCGTGAGAGGAGAGCTCCTCTCCTCTATATACAAACCCCTGTTTCAACCCTCAGCCCTCTCTTGGCTCTTTGCAAAGAGAAGAAGACAAACCCTAGTTTCTGTGAGAAGGACTTGTCTTTGCAAGCCTAGATCCGGGAATTTGGAGCTTCATTCGGCCATCTACAACGACTGGGAGATAGCTGGAGCATCAGGGAAGGCTTCCCCGATCTCTCTTTGGTGTCTACATCAGTCAAGAACCCGGAGGAAGGTGTTATTGGAGGCTTCTTGGGACTGCCCAAGGAGAGCTTCACCGCCATTTTAGATCCCCTTGTAGTATTTTTCAGAGGCAAGTAACCCTCACCCTCCGTCCATGTAGATGTCAAGTAGGGTTTTATAATTTTTATGTATTTTTCCTCGCATCCTAGATCCCCCTTTCACCTTTGCATTTGGAGTTCGGTCTGTGTTTCTGCACAGACAGGAACTTGGCGTCAATGCCCTTGACGCCGAGATCCCTGGTGTGCGTCCAACGATCTTGCCGTCCACTCCTGGAACGGCCAAAGGCCGCCGCCAAGTTCGTCTGGACAGAACAGTGAACTGTTCTGCCCTTCTATATGATTAATTTCGACGTGTCTTGCGATGAGGATATAATGTAATTCTTATATGCTATGTATACTAGCTAATGTGATGAATGGGAGAATGAATGTACATTTATTTTATGGGTGGTTGAATTTATTCGTCTATCTAATATGTATGCGAAAAGAATGGCAATGTGTATTCACCATGATTCTAATGATCCGTGGCAAAGTTTTGTTGCCCAAATTTGTTAGACCATGTATTAGGGGTGTAAACAGAACCCGATATTCCGACCCGATACCGATAAAAATTATCGGTTTCGGAATCAGAAAATGATACCGATAGCTTATCGGAATCGGTATTGGATATTCCGATAAGTTATCGGTATCGGTTATTCTGATAAATTATCATAAACTCAAGATAAAATTATGGTAAATATCTTATCTTATCGGAATTTCGGTTCCGGTAATGTTATCGGAATCGGAACTAACCATTCTTATCGGAATCGGAATCGGAACCATATTTCGGTTATCGGAATCGGTATCGGAATCTGTGTTTCCGATTCCGAACCCGACCCGTTTACAGCCCTACCATGTATGCATGATCCTATCTGTGCTCTGAGTTTCTGACATTTTTTCCCCTGCTTGTATGGTTATTGAAATTTCTGTTTTGGGAAATAGAAATCATGCGTAGGTCATGTTAAATTTCCAGTAAATTGTGTGTTGCTCGGTAAATTCAGGAATAAATTCTGTGACCCTGTGCATGCTAGGGTGCAGACAGTGAGCTGTTAAAATTTGTGATTATGTTCAACTCCATGTTAATTTGCATTATGAATAATAATGTAAAATTGATGTTAAATTTTCTGTAACTTCATTTTGAGTCAGAAAAATATGAAATTTTTTTGTGGAATCATAAACCTAAGATCAACATGTGGTTAAATTTTCAAGTCGTTTGGACAACTGTATAGTGAAATATGAATGTTTCCATGTGAGAAATGTGAAAAAGAATGCATGCTAATGTGGGAATAATGTGACATGTGTGTGTGATCTGATTTGTGTAAAATTTTGAACATGTAGTCCCTGTTAACTGTAGAATCATGTTAGGAAAAATAGAGCCCTTGGGTGAGTGAGAAAAAGAATGAGAGGCAAGTGACATGTGTAAAGATATGTGTTAAAAATCGTTAAATGTGTAAATTGTGCCAAGTGTGACATTGCTTCCATAGAGGGCAGTGGAACCGTATCAGGAAAAGTCCCCCTGAGAAGGTTCAATGTGTTGTGATCCTAAGGGCATTAGGATGAAATCCTGGAGGTGGACAAGTACCACTGGTTAGGGTGGAGACTTGTTCTCCCGGTCTGCGCAGTCCAAGAGTCGTCACTGTATTGCCTAGGTGACGTCTATGTGTATGTGATGTGATGTGTCCTTCTCTGGTGGTTTGGACTATGTGTCACGGCACTAAATGTGAAAGTGAAAATGTGTATGTGTTCATGTGTAAAGAAATGTGAATGTGAAAAATGTGTAAATGTGCATGTGTAAAGTGTATACTATGAATTAAGAAGTTGTGTAAAAGTGTGAAACCCAAAAGGTGAAGTTGTGAATTTGTGATCCATGTTGAAGTAATTTGAAATCATGTTAAAACAGCAAACTAAATGTACTTATAATCATGCTTTACATGTGCAAATTGCCTAGAATCCATGTTAGAAATGAATCTTAGTGGTGTGTAGGTAATTTCATGCTTGTTTGCTTTCATGTCGTGACTTAAATTGATTAAGTAGCTCTCATGTGTTGGTTATGCTTTATAGTTTATGTAAAACCAGCAAGCTTAAAGTATGTGAAATGGTTATGTGCATGTATACGAATGAGTAGTAACCATGGTAGCAATGTGTTCTTTCATGTATGTAAGCTAGTCACGCTAGATTGTTCTCATGTTTTAGTTTAAATGAAAGTAGAACTCTCATGTGTAGGAATGATTAGAGAGCATGTGATAGGAGATTTTGATTTATAAAATCTGAAAGCATGAATCATGTGTTTAATAAGTAGAATCACCATGATAGTTGTTAATTTCAATCACGAGCATGCTATATGTTGTGTCTTGCAAATGTATATGTAAAACCTGCTATGATATGTGCATGTATGGTAGGTGTAGAGTTATTTGCTGAGTCTTTTAGACTCATTACTTGCTTCGGCGTACAGGTGTAGTTGGTGACGACACACTTGCGGAGGAGGCAGTGGAGACCGACTCCGAGCGTGGAGATTAGATCGTCGGTGTACCTTGTGATATTTGATTTCCTAGTATGTAATTGCAACATTGTACTAGCATTATTATGGAAAGGAAATGTTTAAGTGTGGACAATTATGTATTTGATTTTCAGCAATTAATTATGTGGACTTTTAGTTCTTTAAATGTTATCGAATCATGTATGTTAAATGTGGATGATGAATGAAATGAAGACAGTGGTTCTTTTACTTCCGCTACTCTGTTCTTATATTCACGTGTATCTCAGCTGAATGTTATTGTTGGGTAAATGTCCCACTGTGATAACGCTCGCTATACCGACGTGGGTTGGTATAACCGTACCGGTATAATGAGGGTCGTCACAGTAAGTACTTTTACTTTTTCTATATATTTCCTACTGGATATGTGTAATGATTACCCTTCTGAGACTTCGTGGCACGTGGGTTGGCGGAGTTGGTTACGGATCCTTATAGTGCCCAGACAATGAGGACTGCCACACATACTCTCTTGTGCCTTAGATTCCTTTGAGGTTCCCTTCACATTTTTAGGCCCCTTAGTTTTCTTTTTATATGTTATGACAATCATGGCACATGTTAGTGTAACGTAAAATGTTTTGGCACAAAGCCATATATGTGACAATAGGATATAATACCATCTATAGAGTCTTTGGTATACACAAAAGTGGTGGGATTCGTCTCTATAGTCTCCTTTGACACATCTGCGCCAATTTTTAAAGGGGGCTTGCAGTAACAAACATTGCCCACATGAACACTCTTTGTTGACACATAGTGTTTCATCTTAATCTTTTGTGTGGAGGGGTGGTGAGGGTGGTGTCGGAATCAATGGAACAATTGTGTGGTTTTCAACTAGCTCAGCCATAAGGACTGCAGGATGTTCAGGGTCTGATGCCATGGTAGGGATGCATAAAGAAGGGAGGTTGCAGAAAGGGGAAGCAAGGAACTGCAAGAATGGTCAGCGTACTAAAGATAGGGAAGAAGAAGAAGAAGCGGGGTGGGGCGGCCGCGAGAGCAAGGGGTAGTTGCCGCCAACTCTAACATTAGAGGTGACTAGTCATGGAGAAGGGGTCACGCAAAAGGAGCCGTGGAATGTAGAGCTGCCAATGGATATCCGCTTTCTGACTTTCCGACCCGTTTCTGACCTTTCCGTATCCGTTTTTCCATTTTCGATTATTTTCTATTTTTCCGTTTCTGTTTTCGATAAGATATAAATTTTATTTTATTTACAAAATATATACTCTTAAAATCTTATTTCTTTATATTAAAAAACTTTAGACTAATTTTTTAGCTCTCCTTAATTTGTAAATAGAATCTAATTAACTTGTCTCTCTCGTAGCATTTATTATGCCTATTATTATCAAAGATATCTCTTTTACCATTACTCCTAATGGTACATATATCTACCATTTGATCGTACCAAATGTTTCCGATTACTTTCTGTTTCCGACCCATTTCCGATTTTCTTATAGGAAATAGATGCGGAAAGTGTCATTTCCGATTCCGACTCTGACCCGTTGGCAGTCCTAGTGGAATGTGGTAGCATAGACGAGTCAGCTCATTCCAAGGGAAGGCTGAGCCCCTTGGCACGGGCGGTGGGTGGGGGAGGGGAGTGATAGATGTGGAGAGTGTTGACCCACGGCAACAAGGTAAGAATCACCTAGAGGGGGGGGGGGAATAGGGTGATATAGAAATCTAAATACAAATCAAACACTTTAAACTTTTGTTAGTGAATAAAATCATGTGCAATAAAGATTAAAGGCATAGATGCAATCACACACAAAGAAACACAAGGATTTATCCTGGTTCACGTCCTTCCCAAATGGAAGTCCTACATCCAGTTCCCAAACAAACTCTTGAGATTTCACTAACCGGGGTATAGTCCCCTCAATGGACATACAACACATAGCTCCTCGTTGGTCTTCTTCTATTTCCTGGGCAAGAAGGAAGTCCACTTCTTTTACAGGCTCAGAAACAAACCTACTCTAAATTCTGGTTGTGAGTGCACCTATTATTTAACCTCAGCCATATGCTTCTTTTCAGAGCTTAGAAGCCAATTCACTGGTATAAACCCCAGCACGATTCCCACTAGTATAGACCTCAGCTGGTCTTCCCACACAAGGAGAACACAGATAATAGTTCTCTGCTGGACCCAACACACTGTTGGATTTCTCTTCACATCGAAAGATGAACACACTTATCTTTCTTTAGAAAAGAAAGAACAAGCTATCGACATCAAGTTCATGAATAATGAACTTGACTTCCTTGATCTCTAACACAACTTGAGAGCTTAAGGGATGAACATGACTAACACAAGACTCTTAGGCTCACAGACTCTCTCTCATATTTACATTGACACACATAAAGAGATGGGAAGGAGTGAAGGCTTGAACGCTCGGAATGCTTGAGCAGAAAACTTCTCCCTTTTTCATGTGAACTCCTTTGTCTCTGCTTTATGCTTCAAAGCTTTCTACTCTTTAAAGAAGACTGTTGAGATAACTGTTTGAGACTTCATCTTCTTCCCATTGCTCTTCTTCTTCTACTACTTCTTCTTTTGCTCGTTGCCTCTTAAAGATGTTGAAGAAGACCGTTTGGATGAAGCCGTTAGACTCCATCTTTAATGACCAATAGATCTTCAATAGGTGTTCTTCTAGTTCTTCTTAAGCAAGTTCATATTTCCAAGGTTGTTGTTAGCAGTGTCTAACGTTTGCTTTTTATGAGTATCAGACACTTGCATGCAATAAATGCTAGGAAGAAGATAGTGAGAAGGAAAGATATCACATGTCAGTCAACTCATATCTCTTCTACCTACCATCCGCATTTTTTGCTAACCACCTGCTATACTAGGTAAGAGCTTTTTGTCTAGTAGGAAAAAAAACTTATGCAAAAGGTGATCGTTAGTCAGAGTATCTATAAACTATACATTGGATGTAGAAAAGTCGTGCATACGTTTCAATTTTCAAGACGATAGATATGAGGCAAGGTTTGAAATATAATTGAACTTAAATCTACATGCCAAAAATATTTTGTTCACTAATCAGTGTAGACAAGTAAGACATCAGTAATCGGTGTATAATATAAGTATCAGACACTTTGTTCATCAATCGATGTGTTTGAAGCCAGATAGACACCAATCGAAATGTAAACATCGTCAATCGTAAGAGTAATGAACATTTGTTCAGTAATCGAAATGTTTATAACACCAATCAGAATATTATTGAACATTTGTTCAGTAATCAGAATCTTTAATCACCAATTAAAATGTTACTAAACCTTTGTTCAGTAATCAGAACATTTTAACACCAATCAGAAAGTTACTAAACCTTTGTTTAGTAATCGAAACAATTATAACACCAATCGATATGATAAAATTTTTATAACACCAATCGATATGAAGTTTGTTCACTAATCGGAGCAACATAAGAGTAATCAGAATGATGTTAAGTAATCAGAAGAAGAATGTTTAGTAATCGATGTAATATATCACTAATCGGAACAACCTATTCTTCTATAATCGGAACACTGCTTATTTATTAATCGGAATGAAAGTTTTCTTCACTAATCCGTAGAAAGCTTCTTTAGTAATCGGTATAACACTTGTTCTCCAATCGATAGAGACTTTGATCACTAATTAATAGAAACTTTGTTCTCCAATCGATATAAACTGTTATTCTCCAATCGGAAGAACACTTAAACATCAATCGATAGAAACTTTTGTTCTCCAATCAGAAGAACACGTTGTTCTCTAATCGATAGAAAGTTTCTTCAATAATCGGTATAACATTTCTTCTCTAATCGATAGAAGCCTTCTATAATCGGTATGACACTTGTGTTGGGTTTTACCCAATATTAGTGGTCCACTTGTATTGGGCCGCACATCTAAAGACACACCATTAGGTCCAGTTAAAGGAACATGTTATTGGGCTTAACCCATTAAGTGCCCAATTAGATCCTGTTATGGGTGGGATCCTGCTCAGGCCTATTGGGACTGGTCCCTCCTCTCTATAAATATGTGTGAGGCTCCCCATCAGGTCATACACAACTACAGACACATAGAGAGAGGAAACCAGACGGAGAGCACAGCGGGTTACGCGTCTCTCTTCCGGCGTCCGTACGTTGATCGACTTCCGAAGTCGTCTTCCTCCTCACACGTGGGATGACTTCCGCATCAGGTACACATCCCCAACATGTGGTATCAGAGCCCGCGTTCCGATCTCTCGGGTTTCATTTTTCCGTTCGATCCTAGAGACGGTTTCACGCTTTCTGCTGGAGTCTGTGCACGTCATAGTCATTGCAGGTCTTTCTCTCGCCCGACGGCGCCGCTGGGGCTGTCTTCGGTCGGCGAGGGAGACAGAAAGGACCATCACCGTGCACCCCCCCCTCTCCCCACCCCCCTCACACCTGCAAATTGCTGCGTTTGGAGGTGCAGGTCGGTGGGGATCGGCGACCCAGGATCTCCGGCGACGCCAGAGGCGCCGTTTTGGCCGGAGATCACAGGGGGTCGCCGTTCCCCCCACTGCCGGGGTCGTGGGGTGGCCGGATGGGGGTGGGGTGCCGCGGCGCTTCTTTTCCCGCTCGGCGGGGAGGCAGGACGGCGCCGCAGGAGCGCGGCGGGGGAGGAGCGGCCGGCCAGCCGCCGCCGCGGCAGCCGCGGCGCAGCCTCCCCACTGCACAGAGTGCAGGCCGCCGACGTGCAAGTTTTTAAGGGTAAAAAAAAAAAAAAGGAAGGCCACGGTGGCCCTGCCCTCGCCAGACGGTGCCGCTGGTGCCGTCTCCAGCCGGCGAGGGCGGCAGGGGCCGCCGGCCCCTTCTTCTCCCATGGCGGCGCCGCCCCTTCTCCCTATGTTTTAGGGTTTGGGGAAGGGGGCTGCGATTTGGGGGAAGAAGATGGTAGATTTACAGTTTTACCCTGAGGTTTTCTGTAATTAGTTTTATCCCCCTGTTTTCTTTAAGTATATACCCGGTTTCTTTAAGTGTATTGGATCCAGTTTTAAATGGGGTTTTAGATTTTGGATATTGGTTATGGGTCCGGGTTTGGATATTGGATTCATTTCAGAACCATTAAAGATCCATATCCGATACCATTAAGAACCGAATTTCCATTCTCATAATATCCATTAAGTATCCAGTATTGTTTTTATATCCTTTTAATTTGAACTGTTATGCAATAAGCTATTTCTGCAAAACAGTGGATATAGAAGCAACTCTGGGGTTATGTTTACAATTCTGTGGTTATTTCTGCAAACAGAAAATGACATTTATGTAACAGCATGCTTAAACTTATGTTTTTTTTAACCCCTTTTAATTTAGTTTTAGCATGATTAAAGCTTGTTTATGGACTGATAATTATTGCAATAATCATTAGAGATATTTCCTTTGAGTTTTAACCTCATTACAGTTTTGTTTATGCATGAATATCTCTATTTTCAGATTGCAATAATTATTGTATTTATGTCCTTTTGCTCATATTAAGAGTTACATTGATGCTATTATGAGTTTGGTGAGATTTTTTTATTTCTAAATGGTTAGGTAGATCACCAAAGTGGCACTAATCATGAAGAATGATAAAATGTAAGCTCTCACCTTGCACTTTCTCCACACTTGCACAATAGGTACCTATTTCTTGGCTTGGATGAACTCTCCGTCGAATATTCCTTCTGCCGAACTAGTGACTCCTTGTGCAAGACCTCCGTAAGTCTCCTCTAGCCATGGATTCCCACATGGCTGACGAGCAGGTTGTACCATGAAGTTCCCCCAGTGTTAGTGTGCACTCAATTAAGTTTTGATAGTATCAACGATGAGCATTATAGTTGTTTGTTGTCATTTTAATTGGTGGGGAGGATATTTCTGCGTCCCGAATGTATAAGTAGATCACCAAAGTGGCCTTATGCAAGAAGGATAATGAATTATTCTCATTAAAAAATTAAAATAACATCAAACTTTGTGTTCTTGGCTTGAATGTGAAATTTAACTCCCAAAGGAGTATTTTATTTTCATGCCATGAATATGGTAGAAAAGAATTTGTGTGCACGGAGACTATTGAGAGTATGTACCCAAAGGTACTCTCTCTTTACATCAAAGTGTATATAAATTTTAGTTCTATCACTTAAGTTATTTTCCTGGGGAGGTTGTCTACTAGCATGTTGTAATTACCGCCCAAAGGAGGAATTATAATGATGCATCAGGACAACTAGTTAAAGTAATTCATTAAGTTGTTAGAATTACTTTACTTCAGTTCACTGTCTCAAAACTTGCTATTCAGTCATGATTTATATGTGAGCATTTGGTTATTTTCAGGTTCTTCTCCGTTGTTTGCCCCTTTCACTAGTCAAGTACCGTATCTCAATGGGACAAATTTTACTGAATGGAAACAAAGGGTAATGTTTGCATTAGGGTGCATGGACTTAGATTTAGCATTACGTGAGGATAAGCCTGCTGCTATTACAGCTGCAAGCACTCAGGAACAGAAGACTCATTTTGAAAAATGGGAAAGGTCCAACCGCTTATGCCTTCTGTTTCTTCAGGGACATGTGGTGCAAAGCATTAAGGGATCTATCCCAGATAAGACCATAGAAAGTGAATTTCTTAAGGCAATTGAGGAACAATTTAAAAGTTTAGATAAAGCTAAAGCCAGCACTCTGATGGCTAAGCTTTCCTCAATGAAATACACTGGCAGTGGTAGCATTAGGGAACATATCATGATGATGAGAGATATTGCAGCACAACTCAATGTCATGGAGGTTACCATTTCAGACACTTTCCTAGTCCATTTCATCTTAAACTCTCTGCCAAATGAATATGAGGCATTCAAGATCTCCTATAACACACATCAGGCAAAGTGGTCTGTCAACGAATTGATGACCATGTGTGTTCAGGAGGAGGAGAGGTTAAGAGGAGAGATGAACAATACAGTTATGTTTACCTCTCATAAAGCTACTGGATTAGGAAAGAAGAAGGGTGTCCAGAAGAAGGGCAAGAAGAAGAACAAGTCGAAAGGCAAAATTGACAAGTGCTTCTTCTGCAAACAACTTGGACATGTTAAGAAAGACTGTCTGAAAAGGAAGGCATGGTTTGAAAAGAAAGGTAATTTCTCATCTTATGTTTGTTATGAGTCTAATTTAGTAAATGTTCCTAAAGATACATGGTGGATTGACTCAGGTTCTACTGTGCATGTTGCCACTTTTATGCAGGGATTTCTTTCCCAAAGGCCTCCGAATGAGGGTGAGCGAAGCATCTTCTCAGGAAATAAGACGCGCTCACAAGTCAAGGCCATAGGGATTTATAGGATTATTTTGGGATCAGGATTTGTTCTAGATTTGAAAGACACTTTTTATGTACCATCTTTTAGTATAAATTTGGTTTCAGTATCAAAACTTGATTCAGAAGGTTTTCGTATATGTCTTGGAAACTCTTCATTTGAATTAATAAAGGATTCTGTTGTTATTGGTACTGGTTCTTTATCTGATGGTTTATATAAATTGTGTCTTAGCAATGTAAATGAACAATCTCAACATATCCTGCATACTTCAGTTGTTGGCAACAAGCGTGGTAGAGTTAATGAAAACTCATCTAAGTTGTGGCATAGGAGATTGGGTCATATCTCCATTAAGAGGCTTAAGAGGTTAGTGGGAGAAGGAGTACTTCCTACTCTAGATTTCACTGACTTTGAGATATATGTTGATTGCATAAAAGGAAAGCAAACACACACGCCTAATAAGGATGCCACTAGAAGTTCTCAAGTGCTTGAAATAATCCATACTGATATATGTGGTCCCTTTCCACCCTGTTTGTCTGGCGAAAAGTACTTTGCCACCTTTATAGATGACTATTCTAGATTCATGTATCTCTATTTACTTCTTGAAAAGGCAGATGTCTTCAATGCCTTTAAGGATTTCAAGAAGGAAGTAGAGAAACAATCAGGAAAAGTAATCAAAATAGTCAGGTCTGATAGAGGCGGTGAGTATTATGGTAGGTACACTGAGATGGGACAAAGGCCCAGACCATTAGCAAGATTCCTTAAGGAGGAGGGTATTATACCACAATATACTACCCCTGGCAGTCCATATCAGAACGGAGTTGCAGAAAGAAGGAATCGAACGCTTAAAGAAATGGTCAGGACAATGTTAAGTCATTCTACCTTACCCTTGTCTTTGTGGGGGGAGGCCATTAAGACAGCTGCACACATTGTGAACAAGGTTCCTACGAAGGATGCACCTAAGACTCCTTTTGAGCTATGGTGTGGTAGGAAACCTTCATTAAGCTACATACGCACATGGGGGTGTCCAGCTGAGGCCAGACCATACAATCCACAAGAGAAAGCTTTTGATCTTAGAACAACCAGTGGATTCTTCATTGGTTATCCAGAGAGATCAAAGGGGTATAGGTTTTATTGTCCATCACATGTCCCCATCATTATAGAGACAGATAAGGCAAGATTTCTTGAGGATGGTGGAGTCAGTGGGAGTGGACCTTCTCGAGAGATTTCTTTTGAGGAGTTACAGGATCAGGCTGATATACCTGTAGCAACTGACAACTTTGTTCCCATGTTCATTCCTCAGAATGACATTGTTGGGGAACAAGAAGTTGTAGTTGGTCCACCTCAAGTGACTCCACAACCAGTAGATATCGCACATGTTGACCAACCACCTCCTCAGGTGGATCAGGGGCCAACAATACGTCGATCTCAGAGAGTCAAGAAACCTGCCATATCTGATGAGTTTTTAGTGTACCTACAGGAAGATGGTTTAGACAGGGGTGATATTGATGATCTAGTGGGGTTTTCACAAGCTATGGAGAGTGAAAAATCCACCTATTGGTTTGAAGCCATGAAGGAAGAGCTTGACTCAATGGCTAAAAATCAAGTCTGGGAACTCGTCAGCTTACCAAAAGGGTCTAAACTTGTTGGATGCAAATGGGTATTCAAAACTAAAGTGGACTCTAAAGGTAAAGTTGAGCGATATAAGGCCAGATTGGTGGCTAAGGGTTTCACTCAAAGGGAAGGTATTGACTATGATGAGACTTTCTCTCCTGTTTCTAAGAAGCTCTCATTCAGGATAGTCATGGCCTTGGTGGCTCATTTTGATTTAGAGTTGCACCAAATGGATGTGAAAACGGCATTTCTTAACGGGGACCTAGATAAAGAAGTGTATATGGAACAACCTCACGGGTTTCATGTTGAAGGGAAAGAACACTTGGTATGCAAGTTAAAGAAATCCATCTATGGACTTAAGCAAGCCTCCCGTCAATGGTTCATTAAGTTTAGTGAGATCATACTGTCCTCTGGGTTTAAGGAAAACATTATTGATGAATGTTTATACCTAAAGGTCAGTGGGAGTAAGTTCATTATCTTGCTTTTGTATGTAGATGACATCTTGCTTGCCAGTAGTGATCTTGGTTTATTATATGAAATAAAAACTTTTCTTTCTGAAAACTTTGAGATGAAAGATTTAGGTGAAGTTCAATATGTGTTGGGCATTCAGATCACCAGGGATAGATCATCTGGAACTTTAGGTCTTTCCCAAAAGGCTTATATCTCAAAGGTCTTAGAAAGGTTTAACATGCAGTCATGCGCACCCGATAAAGTACCCATTGTTAAAGGTGATAAATTTAGTAAATTACAGTGTCCCAAGAATGACTTAGAAAGGAAGCAAATGGAATCTATTCCTTATGCTTCAGCCGTTGGGAGCCTGATGTACCTTCAGACTTGTACACGTCCAGATATAGCGTTTGCTGTGGGTATGCTCAGCAGATACCAGAGTGACCCAGGCATAGATCACTGGAAGGCTGCCAAGAAAGTCATGTGTTATTTGAAAGGCACAACGGATTATATGCTCACATATAGAAGGTTAGAACAGGTGGAGGTCATTGCATACTCTGATGCTGATTTTGGTGGCTGCCTTGACACGAGGAAGTCCACATCAGGCTATGTGTTCCTCTTGGCAGGGGGAGCTATTACCTGGTGCAGTGAAAAGCAGAGTGTTACAGTGACTTCCACTATGGCAACTGAGTTTATTGGTTGTTTTGAGACTAGTGGTCAGGCCATTCAGTTGCGGAATTTGCTCACAGGTCTACCGTTTATTGATTTTATCTCCAGGCCTATCAAGATTTACTGTGACAATTCTGCTGCAGTTTTCTTCTCTAAGAACAATAAAGCATCCAAGGGTGGTAGAGCCTTGGATATAAAGTATTTTGCTCTTAGAGATAGAGTGAGGAATCATGAAGTGTGTATAGAACATATTGGGACAGATCTTATGATTGCTGACCCTCTCACTAAAGGACTACCTGCTAGCGTCTTTTGTAGTCATGTTATAACACTTTCAGTTGACATTATGTTGTTATTTGTGATCACATCAATGTCATGATTCTTCTATTATTTTCTGCCTATTCCATTTATTTGTGTATACATGTTGGCTATGGTTTGGCAGAATGCAAACTTAAGTGGTGACCAGTAGATAAACATTAAGTTTGAGTTTATCTATGATTTCAGGTTTGATGTTCAATTGTAGTGAGTTGGTGGCATTGTGGTACATGGAAGGTGGTGTATGATTTGAATGCATTTACCGCCATGACCCATGTCATTTGATTTACTATATTTGAACTCTTCAGGTTCCATTAATTGGAGTGGTGTGTGGTTTTGGTTTTAATCATGCGCGCATGTACCATGTTTTTCCCTTCAGGTGCAGGCCCAAGACATCAAATCTTCAAGAGTCTTTTTAAAACTATATCAGTCTATATTATATGTATGTTTTCAAAGGAAGATTTGATGTACTTGTGACAAGTTGGACCAAGTGGGAGAATGTTGGGTTTTACCCAATATTAGTGGTCCACTTGTATTGGGCCGCACATCTAAAGACACACCATTAGGTCCAGTTAAAGGAACATGTTATTGGGCTTAACCCATTAAGTGCCTAATTGGATCCTGTTATAGGTGGGATCCTGCTCAGGCCCATTGGGACTGGTCCCTCCTCTCTATAAATATGTGTGAGACTCCCCATCAGGTCATACACACAACTACAGACACATAGAGAGAGGAAACCAGACGGAGAGCGCAGCGGGTTACGCGTCTCTCTTCCCGGCGTTCGTACGTTGATCGACTTCCGACGTCGTCTTCCTCCTCACACGTGGGATGGCTTCCGCATCAGGTACACATCCCCAACAACTTGAACTTCACATATCTTTAAAGTGATAGGAATTCTTATATTTTGATTATAAATTATCTTGAAAAAAATATTATTAAATATATTCATGATATTCAAGAGTGAAAATATTATTAAATATATTTATGATATTCATAAATTTAATTATTATTGAAACAAATATATTTATAATATTTATAAATTTTAATTATCACAAAAATATATAGATAAATATAAAAATAGTTCAACAAAGAGAGACGAGGGAGGTGCAGATGTGAGAGGGAAACAAGGGTCAGGGGTCGGGGAGGGGGCTGCCGAGGGTGGGGGATGAGGCGGGATCGCCAAAAGTAGAGGCAGAGGGGGGGGGGGGCAAGGGTGCTACGGGAAGGGGAGGGAGAAGTACACAGGACGTGGGTTGTAGCGGGGAGGGGAGGGGGAAGTGCACATGGCTGGAAAGTGCCATGTGGTGTACTATTATTGGGTGTGAAAGTATAGATGGCTCATCTTACACACCGCCGGTGTGTAGTGAGACTTTCCATATATTTATAAGAAATATTTAATAGACCTTAAAAGATGTGTATTAGAGTGGACACGCTCAACATTGTGCCACTTCATTTTTAAAGTATTTAATATATTCTCTATCTCTATTTTTTTAAAATCTTAAAGGTGAGATGGCACACTTCTTTTGAGTGTCTCCACCTTATTTCTCCACATTCAAAAAAGTCAGTTTTTTTTAAGATATAAACATTTTAGCGTAGAACCGTAGCTAAAAGAGTCGTAATGGGTGGGCCTCCACGTACGAAGAACCATAATGGAGGCCTTGCATCTCCACACATCACTGTAGAATAGGTTTTGTTAATTAGAATTTCACTTGGTGCACCGCGGGAGGTGCACTAGACTCATGCATCATTTTCTTTATTTTTAAAAATATATATTTTATATAAGATATCACATCTGAAGAATGGATGTCTAAAAAATAAAAAAAATGAAGGATTTTTTTACATGTATACCCCTACAAATATTATTTATTGTATATATATCTTTAATCTACATCACTTATCTAAAATTTCCCTAATCCACAGTAATAGTTGTGATTATACACTTATAAAGGTATACATGCAATAATATATATATATATATATATATATATTGCATTATGTCTCTGTAAGTGTATAGCCGCAACAGTTATAGTAGATTAGAGATATTTTAGATAATTGATATATATCAGAAATATACATATAAAAAATAATATTTTACAGGGGCATATGCCAAAAATCTATGGGCCCATGGTGATGAAAAGATAAGCCCATTAAATGGTGTATAGAAACTAGGTTGGCAACACTGTTCCATTGAAGGACAACAATTTGATAGCGTCGAGTCATCTGACGCGATCATCACACCCCCCTTATACGGCCTAGGACTCTGCTACTTTTTTTCAAAAACTTCCAATCGACAATTAAACTACATGGATATCTAAACTGCGATAGTATCTATTTAAATAGGACAAACTAATTAGGAGTCCCTAAAAGATATTTAATTTATTTTCTAATCCTTGATAGAGCTGTTACTCATTACAGTAAATGTTATCTCATGTAACAATATATGTTAAATTATGTTACAGTAAGGACCTTCCTATTACAATCAGAGACTTCTAATTAATTTTCACATTTAAATTTAAAAGATATTTTTTCAAATTAATTTGTGTTGACCAAATGAAGTCTTCAGAGGAGAGCCACTTTTTACCTAGTGCGGGATTGGGCTGGGGTTATGAGTCTCATGCCTGCCATCTAGCCATGATGGGCACGGAGTTCATGCTCCATCAAATCTTGATGTTGATCAGATAATTTTTTTACTCAACTAATCAGAATTTAAGTATTTCTCTAATCGAAGATTGAGCTGTCTTAGATGCTACAGTTGGTTGGTGAGGTATTCGGCCCAAACGAAATATATCGAGATAAGTTGGGACACTAATTGAGAGAGAGAGAGAGATTATTTCACATAGTTTATCTATTCTAACTTTCTTCGTCCAATTTTGTTCCTTTTATTCGAAGAAGAATAAGATTATGTAATATCCGGTATGTTCGGATCGTAGTATATCAGGTTTGGAGGCCAATGTGTGGTCTATTGGTAGACCATGTGTGTGTCTACATGTGTTTACATAGGTTAAGTAATAGGTGGGAGGCTAGAGGGTTGGAGATCCCAGCCCAAACAGATCTCTGGCGCATCATTTTGAAACACGACCAACACAGACGACACATTACAGAGTGTAACGTGACCACCTGGTACGTCGCGTTTTTGAACCGCTTTTACGTGGGCGTCGTTGCATGCGTGTCACGTGGCGCATGCAGGACATCGAGGTTTAAACACGTCGGTGAGGTACGTTGTGATTTAAACTCAGTGTGTTTTGAGATCTTGCCCTAGGCCGAACAATGTAGTTGCACTGTTCAACTGGGAGGAGCTCTGCTACGAGATTTTGGGCGATTTCTGGCTATTTGGCATCCGTTCGGTGTGGTTCCTGCGCGAGGAGGTGCTTCGGAGTGCGGGGAACACCGGGATATCATTGGTTTTTGCGTTTCACCAGTGGTAGGGGGACTTTCCTTCATTTCAGCTTGTATGAGACATGTGGATTAGGGTTTATAAGTTTTGACTTAAGAATCATGAGAGCATGATAGAGAGCATGCTAGCATTTCATTTATATGCTTATTTCTCTGCTTAACAACATGTATGGTTAGTTGGTGTGATTTTCGGAACAGGGTTTGGGTCTTGGTTCTGTCACCTAAAAGGCGACAGAACCAGACGTCGTGATTCATGTCTAAAGCGACGGGTTGGTCTGTCACGATTCAAGTCTCTAAAAACGTCCACTATGTTGGACGCGATTTAGATTGTGGCCACTCAAGCTCTGGGGCTCTGTGCTCAGTCTATCTGTTCTGTGTTGTGCACTACTTGGGCAGTGGTGGTTATGCAATGTAGAGGTTGTATGAGGTGTAACTACTTATACCGTAATTGGAAACGATGGTTTTGGCTTGATAATGTCTGCACGGTGAGTTGGGTGTTCACGCCTTCTGAGGTTACCTCTCTAGTCGGGTCCTCAGCACCGGGTGCTCGGGGTTTGTCCCAGTATAGTGAGTACCGTCAAGGTTTGTGTCGTCTTCCTAGACGCCCTCACTCCTGAGTTTGAGTTGTACGTCCGACTGAGGGAAATGCAACAATGGGCAGCGACACGTGTTTGTGGGTGTGCGGTCACTTGTAACGCACTCGTGGTTGGGGGACGGACACCGGTAGACGTACTGGTCCCCAGCTAGTCTTGTTCCAGTGCCTCACTTTAGGGTTCTCAGTCGGAGTCCCTAAAGGTGTCAGGCTTGGGCCTGCAACTGTGTAGTCTGCAGGTGTGGTGTTAGTTGTCTCCACAGTTCTTGTCTTGTTGAGGTGGAGCGGCAGCTAGACCTTTCGTCCGTGGCTACAAGACTGTGAGGTGGACTTGTGTTGTTTGTCTGGGTCTGTGGCTGGTGTCGCGAACTAGTCCTCGTGACTCATGTGTGGCGTGCCCTTTTGTAGCTTGTACACGCGAACATAATTTGTCGTTTACTTACTTGTAGTTGTAGCATCATGTGTAGATATATATTTAAATGCTTTACAGCTTTGCTTAGTATAACTGTTGTACGTTGTGTTTATCGACTTTGGGGGAGTTGCCCTACTGAGCCAGTGACTTGTGAGACTCACCCTTTCTTCTTCCAGGTGAAGGAGAGTAGGAGGGTTCTTGTGACGGACCGGGGTATTTATGCCCATTAAGGCTCCATATCTAGATCCACCTCCCGCGAACGGACCGAAGTCTCGCAAGGGATATCTCACACACGTGTCCAGTAAGAGTATAAAAGACAAACCACAAGAATATAAGACACAAGAAAGTACATGTGCTCATATCTGCTCTAAATTTGTACAATTGTCCCATTACATTAATACATGTCCAATTAAAAGAGTACAACTACTTGGGGCATACCCCGAGGGAGCACAAGCTCACACAACACTAACTACTAAACAACTGCTGGTGGTACAAGTCTGACACAACGCCGCTGCAAGCCAAACACACGGCAAGCCCTGAAAAGAACTGTATGGGAGTGAGCCTCAACAAGTCACTGGCTCAGTAGGGGCTACCCAAAATAACACCGAGACCACAATACTCCTCAACCCCAAAGGGTTTCACTGGCAACACCAATAGCCAAACAATTTCATGCTCACATCATGATAATAAATAACAATTAAACATAATCATGATAATAAACACAAAGTCCTCAGAAGGAAAGTAGGACTACAGGACTAACATAATATCATTAGTCAGCCCAACAACTAAAGTGCCTAAACCACAGTCTCAGTGGCACACTGCTACAACAACTAGTTGCCTAAGCTATAAGCCACACAGGCAAGTCACTGCCCAGGCTACAAGCTTCACAGGCAAATCTCGAACACTTAAGTAACAGGACTGCTAACAAAGAGCTGGTCCTTTATACTCCAAATCACACTACGTCGAGAGCCACACATAAATGGTAGGACTGGCTACAGTTAGCTAGTCCATCACACACTAAATCCATAATCGGAACCATGCCCAAGAAGGGTAAAACTCAACAAGTGGAAGGTCTCACACGGCCTCCACGGACCATAGCTCTACTAAACCACAATATGCCTAAGCCACAAGCCTCATCGGAAAAATACCCACAAGGTAACATAATTAATAATCACAAACTAATCCACAATATAAACAAAGATCTACTTAAAATAGTTAGGATACAACAAGTGGCAGGTCAAACCACAAGACCTCCACAACACACGAGAGCCTGAAAAGGTTGGTACACAATGTACCACCACAAAACTATAAAATAACCCATGAAGGGTACAAGTACCTGCTACTCTGAGGTACCACAACACAAATATCCGAACAAAGGGTACAAGCAGGTGGTAGACACCACACTGAACCACAATTATATTATACCTTTATTTAAGCACAATATTACAAGTAAAACCTCAACCGACAAGTCACACAAACCACAACTCAGTCACAATTGTGCCAACACCAGGGCACACCTCAAACTGGTCAAACCTCGACCACGAGTCACAAACTCACGAACTACAAACTCACGAACTACAACTAGTGGCAAAGCACGAGTCAAGCCACAGCTAGAGCTGGCAAAACACGAGTCAGAGAGAACGACGCCACCACACGGGAACGGACTACTAGCTGATCAGGCCAGTATCCAACCCGAACAACACAACACAAGAACAACCTCTCAGCCTTGCAGTCACGGACGAAAGGTCCAACTGCCGCTCCACAAGAACAAGTCAAACAACTGTGGAGACCAACCAACACCACACCTGCAGACACACAACTGCAGGCCCATGCCTGGCACCTCTAGAGTCTATGGCCGGAGCACCCTAAAGTGAGGCACTGGAAAACAGGACTAGCTGGGGACCAGTGTCGACTACTGGTGTCCGTACCCCCAACTACGAGCGCGCTACAAGCGACTAAAGAACAAACTCTGGGAAGTCGCTGCCCCACTGCCGTCTTTCCCTCAGCCGGATGTACAACTCAAACACAGGAGTGAGGGTGTCCAGGAAGACGACACAGACCTCAACGGTACAACACAAGTACCGGGACAAAACCCCGAGCACAACAAACACACGTGCCTGGCTCACAAAGAACCTGGGGTACCCGACTAGAGAGGCATTCCGGAATAGGCGCCGGACCACCACACTCGGCAAGCTCAAACCACGATACTAACACATATAACCTTTACTTATAATTCACAATATACAAGTGTTAGGATTAGCTTAACATCGGTCACCGTGTGACCCCAAAGCTATCCCACACCAACACATAACTGAACCACAAACTTGCCTATCATTGGTCACCTCATGACCTCCGTGGCAACACACACACACCACTTAATACATAAATCCATATAATATTATTCGAAAGACAACAACGGACCAGGGCTAGGTCGGTGTGGACCTTCACTGCCCAAACACCACAAAGTCATGGCTAGGCTCACACAGGAACCTCACTGCCCAGTTACTACGACAAATCATAAGAATTACATTACAACAAAGTGTGTAGTATACACACACTCAAACCACGTAAACAACACGTGTATATTACACCCTGGTTGGTGTACCACACGTCTTCCACGTAAACCACATGTCCAACACATGGACAGCGCACTCCAAGAGTGCCACGGGTGCCAACGCACCACACATACTGCGTAAAGCAATTACGTACATCACACATCATTCATGTAAAACATGCCCATTACATGAGCAGTATGCTCCAAGAGCATATCAAATGCACTGGCTCACACCGGTCATCGCCATGCACACACAAACACGCAATATTCATAACCAGAAAAGCTACGTAAACCACACTGCATGGTACATGCACAAGTTGGCGGCAACATCGACTGCCGCTTATAGGAAGTAGACGGCAATGGATCTGGCCGTCTATATCCCGGCTGATGAACCTGGCGTCAATCGATGTTGACGCTAAGCTCTTCAACCCCAGTTCCTGCAGAAACCCTAAACTGATTCTACAGGTTTTACAATCATCAAAGCAACGAGAAAACATGAGGAAACTATTTTCCAAGCCAAACATGTATCATTTAAGATTTAAACTACACGAATTAACCCTTAAATTCCATTAAACCACCCTTAGAACCCCGCATGAATACCATGACCCGAAGTTGCCATTTTCATGCAGTTTCATGCTTTCTAATTATTCTATTACAACCTATAATAACTACAAGGGTCGTTCCCTACCTCAGAACACGCCCAAACCCTCCGAATTCTCCCGGTTCACACCGAACCCTCCGCGAGCTCCCACAGGAATTGCACCACGCCACGGCGTTTCCTCGTCCGATTCGACAACACCACACGCTCCACGATCCTCCAACCACCCTTCAGTACCTGTTGGAAGCTTTAGAAACACGGGGACGAGAAGCTAGGGCAAGGGGAAGAGAGAGACAGGTGGGAAACCTGCTCTCGGGTGACCCTATAACCTGCAGAATTCTCAGGTTGGCGTCAACCCCTCTGCCGTCAAAGACAACCGCCACCCTAAACGTCCATATCCTCAGCCGCCAAGATCATGCAGTCAACGGCAACTTACCTAGACGCCAACAGGTCAACGACCACCCCTGGCCACCAACTCCTACTCAACTGCAGCAGGTCCTATTTCATTTCGGGACCTAACCTGCACCACACCTACACACACCACGCGTCTACACCACACTGGCCTTACAACAACCATCACAACCACAACACACACGATCCAAAAAGGATCCGAAAATAAGCGACGTTACATTATTATCACCTAAAAATAAATGTCGTCCTCGACATATAAAACAAATCACAACAATCCGGATTATCACCTAAAAACAAATAAACCCGAACACAGAACAAGTAGGATACTCTTTCTCTGCTTCAGTCTTTCAATTCATCTCACAATTACTCTGTTCTGTCGATTCCATTGCCTTTCTTTAGCTTTCAACCGTAGGCGATCCTACCTTGCCAATGGTGCTTTATCTCCTTGGACTGAACCTGCTTCCACAATTTCTGGGCTGTGTTTGCAATATTTCTTCCGAGACCGCTTTATCTTTCTCAAATATCTTACACTGTAATATTCTTTCATGCCACCATTTTTTTTTTTTCCATTTATCACTGTTTGCTGTTATCTTGCCTCATCTGCATTTATATTCACGACTGACACCTCTTCAAAGAAAACTAATCACCATCTTTGAATTTCCTGCTCTTTCATATTATTCTGCTCATATCGCTTAAAGTCAATCTCTGATTAAAAAACCATAATAAACTCTGTTTCCTTTATTCCACTGCGTAAAACTTTACACTTTTTTCTTATCTCAGCAAACCTTGAACAATCTGTGAATATTAAATCTTTCTTACTTCTGCTTCCGCTGCGCTACTCTGATCACACTGAACACTTTTGCAAAATATTCCACAATTTTTGCTCACAGTATTACTTTCAACTACTTTCTTCTGGCTTCAACTGTTTCTCAAATCATCTTATTCAATTAATTCACGCTGAAGAAATTACTGCAATTTCTAACCTGCCAAACCACTATTAACATGCTTTACTCTTCATATACTTTTCCTGCTTTACTGACATTTTCTGGTTAATTCCCATAATTCTGGGGCATAAACTTTTCAAATATTCTTAATCAATCTGCTCCAGCATTTAAACCCTGAAATATCTTAATAATAATTCATTTCTGCTCAATTAAATCATTTCTTTGCACCAATATGCAAACTCTAACTGACATTTCCTGACTCATCTGATCTTATTCACTTCATCATTTGCTAAATTCTTCCTTTCTCTAATCCATATCTTTTCTTTATCTAAACTGTCAATCATCAACTAAATATTCCTCTTGTGCAATTTTCACAAATTCTTATTGCACATTAATCCTTCTTTTCTCTCTTTCTTTATTCAACTGATCATTTCTATACTTATTTATACAAATCTTCATATCACACTTCCTGCTATCATCATTATTCATAACAACACTTTTCTCAGATTTCTGATCTCAGACATATTTAATCTATCTGCCATAAATCACTGCTCTTTTATGTACTGATACTTCTTTTAAAGCTGGTCTGCCTTTCTTGATCATATCAAACTCTTCATAACTCTAATCACATTTCCATACACACTGTTTCTTAATATCCTCTGACTCAAATCTCTAATGCCACAAGACATTTGCTGAGATTCTCAACTGCAACTTATCACACACACACTGACCTGATCCTTATCACCTTGTTACCATACACCTGTCTCTGCCAACTTTCTATCTCATTATAACTTATTTACTGAATTCCATATCCAAACTTGTTAATCTCTTCAATTCCTCTAACTGCAAATCTTTAACAACCAAACTGATCTATCACAGAAATACTCTATCCTTTAACTGCTTTAATTGCACTAGTGCCAGGATGCTACCACACAACTTATGCTACTATCCACATTGTGGCACAACAACTGCTCACAACTGCCAATCTAACAAATAGAAACACACGGTTTACGTGCCAAAAGCTCACGTAACAACTACTTTATATCACACAAAATCTCAGACTTACTACCAACAGTGAACATTAATCCATGTATTGGGACATTGTACTTTCAATGTCTTTTCATATTCTAACTGGACATTGCTCTGATACCAACTGTGACGGACCGGGGTATTTATGCCCATTAAGGCTCCATATCCAGATCCGCCTCCCGCGAACGGACCGAAGTCTCGCAAGGGATATCTCACACATGTGTCCAGTAAGAGTATAAAAGACAAACCACAAGGATATAAGACACAAGAAAGTACATGTGCTCATATCTGCTCCAAATTTGTACAATTGTCCCATTACATTAATACATGTCCAATTAAAAGAGTACAACTACCTGGGGCATACCCCGAGGGAGCACAAGCTCACACAACACTAACTACTAAATAACTGCTGGTGGTACAAGTCTGACACAACGCCGCTGCAAGCCAAACACACGGCAAGCCCTGAAAAGAACTGTAGGGGAGTGAGCCTCAACAAGTCATTGGCTCAGTAGGGGCTACCCAAAATAACACCGAGACCACAATACTCCTCAACCCCAAAGGGTTTCACTGGCAACACCAATAGCCAAACCATTTCATGCTCACATCATGATAATAAATAACAATTAAACATAATCATGATAATAATCACAAAGTCCTCAGAAGGAAAGTAGGACTACAGGACTAACATAATATCATTAGTCAGCCCAACTACTAAAGTGCCTAAACCACAGTCTCACTGGCACACTGCTACAACAACTAGTTGCCTAAGCTATAAGCCACACAGGCAAGTCACTGCCCAGGCTACAAGCTTCACAGGCAAATCTCGAACACTTAAGTAACAGGACTGCTAACAAAGAGCTGGTCCTTTATACTCCAAATTACACTACGTCGAGAGCCACACATAAATGGTAAGACTGGCTACAGCTAGCTAGTCCATCACACACTAAATCCATAATCGGAACCATGCCCAAGAAGGGTAAAACTCAACAAGTGGAAGGTCTCACACGGCCTCCACAGACCATAGCTCTACTAAACCACAATATGCCTAAGCCACAAGCCTCATCGGAAAAATACCCACAAGGTAACATAATTAATAATCACAAACTAATCCACAATAAAATATAAACAAAGATCTACTTAAAACAGTTAGGATACAACAAGTGGCAGGTCAAACCACAAGACCTCCACAACACACGAGAGCCTGAAAAGGTTGGTACACAATGTACCACCACAAAACTATAAAATAACCCATGAAGGGTACAAGTACCTGCTACTCTGAGGTACCACAACACAAATATCCGAACAAAGGGTACAAGCAGGTGGTAGACACCACACTGAACCACAATTATATTATACCTTTATTTAAGCACAATATTACAAGTAAAACCTCAACCGACAAGTCACACAAACCACAACTCAGTCGCAATTGTGCCAACACCAGGGCACACCTCGAACTGGTCAAACCTCGACCACGAGTCACAAACTCACGAACTACAAACTCATGAACTACAACTAGTGGCAAAGCACGAGTCAAGCCACAGCTAGAGCTGGCAAAGCACGAGTCAGAAAGAACGACGCCACCACACGGGAACGGACTACTAGCTGATCAGGCCAGTATCCAACCCGGACAACACAACACAAGAACAACCTCTCAGCCTCGCAGTCATGGACGAAAGGTCCAACTGCCGCTCCACGAGAACAAGTCAAACAACTGTGGAGACCAACCAACACCACACCTGCAGACACACAACTGCAGGCCCATGCCTGGCACCTCTAGAGTCTATGGCCGGAGCACCCTAAAGTGAGGCACTGGAAAACAGGACTAGCTGGGGACCAGTGTCGACTACTGGTGTCCGTACCCCCAACTACGAGCGCGCTACAAGCGACTAAAGAACAAACTCTGGGAAGTCGCTGCCCCACTGCCGTCTTTCCCTCAGCCGGACGTACAACTCAAACACAGGAGTGAGGGTGTCCAGGAAGACGACACAGACCTCAACGGTACAACACAAGTACCGGGACAAACCACGAGCACAACAAACACACGTGCCTGGCTCACAAAGAACCTGGGGTACCCGACTAGAGAGGCATTCCGGAATAGGCGCCGGACCACCACACTCGGCAAGCTCAAACCACGATACTAACACATATAACCTTTACTTATAATTCACAATATACAAGTGTTAGGATTAGCTTAACATCGGTCACCGTGTGACCCCAAAGCTATCCCACACCAACACATAACTGAACCACAAACTTGCCTATCATTGGTCACCTCATGACCTCCGTGGCAACACACACACACCACTTAATACATAAATCCATATAATATTATTCGAAAGACAACAACGGACCAGGGCTAGGTCGGTGTGGACCTTCACTGCCCAAACACCACAAAGTCATGGCTAGGCTCACACAGGAACCTCACTGCCCAGTTACTACGACAAATCATAAGAATTACATTACAACAAAGTGTGTAGTATACACACACTCAAACCACGTAAACAACACGTGTATATTACACCCTGGTTGGTGTACCACACGTCTTCCACGTAAACCACATGTCCAACACATGGACAACGCACTCCAAGAGTGCCACGGGTGCCAACGCACCACACATACTGCGTAAAGCAATTACGTACATCACACATCATTCACGTAAAACATGCCCATTACATGAGCAGTATGCTCCAAGAGCATATCAAATGCACTGGCTCACACCGGTCATCGCCATGCACACACAAACACGCAATATTCATAACCAGAAAAGCTACGTAAACCACACTGCATGGTTACATGCACAAGTTGGTGGCAACATCGACTGCCGCTTATAGGAAGTAGACGGCAATGGATCTGGCCGTCTATATCCCGGCTGATGAACCTGGCGTCAATCGATGTTGACGTTAAGCTCTTCAACCCCAGTTCCTGCAGAAACCCTAAACTGATTCTACAGGTTTTACAATCATCAAAGCAACGAGAAAACATGAGGAAACTATTTTCCAAGCCAAACATGTATCATTTAAGATTTAAACTACACGAATTAACCCTTAAATTCCATCAAACCACCCTTAGAACCCCGCATGAATACCATGACCCGAAGTTGCCATTTTCATGCAGTTTCATGCTTTCTAATTATTCTATTACAACCTATAATAACTACAAGGGTCGTTCCCTACCTCAGAACACGCCCAAACCCTCCGAATTCTCCCGGTTCACACCGAACCCTCCGCGAGCTCCCACGGGAATTGCACCACGCCACGGCGTTTCCTCGTCCGATTCGACAACGCCACACGCTCCACGATCCTCCAACCACCCTTCAGTACCTGTTGGAAGCTTTAGAAACACGGGGACGTGAAGCTAGGGCAAGGGGAAGAGAGAGATAGGTGGGAAACCTACTCTCGGGTGACCCTATAACCTGCAGAATTCTCAGGTTGGCGTCAACCCCTCTGCCGTCAAAGACAACCGCCACCCTAAACGTCCATATCCCCTGCCGCCAAGATCATGCAGTCAACGGCAACTTACCTAGACGCCAACAGGTCAACGACCACCCCTGGCCGCCAACTCCTACTTAACTGCAGCAGGTCCTATTTCATTTCGGGACCTAACCTGCACCACACCTACACACACCACGCGTCTACACCACACTGGCCTTACAACAGCCATCACAACCACAACACCCACGATCCAAAAAGGATCCGAAAATAAGCGACGTTACAGTTCTCGTCCCTCTTCTAGTTCCGGTCGGCATCATAGTGGAGTTGGGCCTTCGCCACCAGTAGAGTAATGTTTTTACTTGTGGAGCCTTGGGGATTTGTCCCGGACTGTTGTACTTGTTTAATTACTATGATATGGAACTGAGTATGTACATTTCATGTGAATATATGTGAGAAATGGAATCTTATATGTGTTCAATGTGTTTCTTTATATTTTCATGGACACGTGTGATTGATATCCCTAGCGAGGGTTTGGTCCGATCGCGGGAGGCGGAGTTGTGTCGGACACGTTATTGGGCTAACAGGCCTGAACGGCGAGGACTGTCACAATTGGTATCAGAGCAATGTCTGTGTAAATATGAAGGAACAGGAAATGTACATAGTATGTTCCTTACTATAGTCTACTGTTGGTAGTTGGCCCTATTTTTTGTAATGATATGCTTGTGTGTTGTGTGGATTGGAATGTTATGTGTGCAGGTTTATAAATGGCTGATAGGAGAGATTGGGGAGGAGGTGGAGATGATCCAGAGGAGACAACACATCAGATGATAGAGAGGTTGTGGGATAGCATTACCCAGATTCGGACAGGGCTAGACTAGCAGCCACCGGTTCAGTCAACGAGAGTACCACCAGTACAGGAGGAGGTAGTGTCAGCTCTCCTAGCACCACCATATAGAGCAGAGGTACCACCTATAGTACCTGTGCCTCCGGTTGCACTAGTGAGGTCAGCTAGTGTGGAGGAGTCCACGGTGTTAGTGGAGAGGTTCCTGCGGTTGCAGCCACCTACGTACTCAGGAGGTTCGAATCCATATACAGCGGAGCATTGGGTACATGAGATAGAAAGGGTATTTGCTACAATGAGATGTCCACAGGAGGATAGAGTCGTTTTGGCTACTTACCAGTTGAGAGGTTTTGCACAAGAGTGGTGGAGACTCAAGATGCAAACTGTGTTCACCAGAAGAGCAGAAGATACCATCACATGGCCCAAGTTTCTTGAAGTATTCAACAACACTTTCTTTCCGGTGCAAATTCAGCAAGCAAAAAGGGAGCAATTTAGGACACTTCAGCAAGGGAATTTGTCGGTGTTGGAATATCAAATGAGGTTCATGGCCTTGAGTAGGTATGCACCTTATGTGGTGACCAATAATGCAATGATGGTGGAGTACTTTATTCGGGAGCTGAGGCCAGAGTTGCAAGATGTAGTGATTCCTTTGATGTGCGGGACAGTGGAAGAGGTAGCCCAAAGAGCAACGATACTACAAAGAACAGTGCAATCAAGGTAGTCCAACGGATCAAGATCAAGTGGGGGTAGTTTTTGACTCCCACAGCAATCCCCAGGTGTTAGCAAAGGCAAGGCACCTTCGGGAGGAGCTTCTACATCGGGCTTTGGTAAGTGGGGAAACAAGTTAAAGAAGGTATTTAGAGGTCGAGGAGGCGGCAAGCAACAAGGATTTCAGCAAGGTAGAGGCTATAAGCCAGAGGAGGAATCCCAGCAAAGTACAGCAAGGCAACCTGCAGAATTTAAGTGTTACAATTGTGATCAGCCGGGGCATTTGGTGAGGAATTATCTGTATCTCATAAGAGCTGGCTATGGTAGGGGAGTACCACAGCAGCAGCAGCAGCAGTCTTCAGCTAAGCGAGGTAGGGATACACCTTACCAGAGAGGAGGAGGACGAGGACGAGTGATGGCGATTACAAGGGCTCAAACGGAGGCATCGAATCTGATTGAAGGTATTATACCTCTTCTTGAATTCTCTACTAGAACATTAATTGATCCGGGTGCATCACATTCTTTCATTTCCGAAGATTTTATTGATAGTATGGTACATCCATTTGAGGAGAGGCAGTGTGAGCTTGTGTTAGAGGTCCCTTCTGGGGATTTCATGCTTAACACATGCTATTTGGATGAGGTTCTCGTTATGATCCAAGGTAATCAGTTGCCAGCTAGATTGTATGCACTGCAGTTACAAGAATTGCTTGAGAAATGTTTTATTTGGCCTAGTCACTCACCATGGGGAGCACCGGTTTTGTTTGTTAGAAAGAAGGATGGAAGCTTAAGAATGTGCATAGATTACCGCCAATTGAATCAGGTTACAATAAAGAATAGATATCCACTTCCAAGAATAGATGATTTGTTTGACCAATTACAGTTGGCCAAGGTATTCTCCAAGATAGATTTGAGGTCGGGGTACCATCAATTGAGGATCCGGGAAGAAGACATTAACAAGACAGCATTCAGGACCAGGTATGGGCACTATGAGTTTGTGGTTATGCCATTTGGGCTAACCAATGCACCTGCATCTTTTATGAATTTGATGAACAAGATTTTCCACCCATACCTAGATCGATTTATTGTGGTCTTCATAGATGATATCTTAGTATATTCAGCCTCAGAAGAAGAACATGCAGCTCATTTGAGGATCACTTTGCAGACATTAAGGGAGCACCAGTTATTTGCAAAATTTAGTAAGTGTGAGTTTTGGTTAAAAGAGGTTCAGTTTTTGGGGCATGTCATTTCAGGTGAAAGTGTTGCAGTGGATCCAGCTAAGGTGGAAGTGGTTATGAAATAGGAGGAACCAAAGTCAGTGCCAGAGATTAGGAGTTTTCTTGGCTTGGCAGGTTACTATAGGCGATTTATCCAGGATTTCTCCAAGATTGCAGCACCTATGACAAGGCTTACTAGGAAGGGAGTGCCTTTTGTTTGGTCATCTGATTGCAGGCGCAGTTTTATGGAATTGAAGAAGCAGCTCACTTCAGCTCCGATATTGGAAATACCGTCAGGTCAAGGTGGTTTTGTTTTGTACACAGATGCATCCAGGAGAGAACTTGGGGCAATGTTAATGCAGCATGGAAAGGTGGTAGCTTATGCATCTAGGCAATTGAAGCGACATGAAGAGAACTACCCTACAAATAATTTAGAGTTGACAGCAGTTGTGTTTGCATTGAAGATATGGCAGTATTATTTGTATGGTAAAAGGTTTGAAATTTTCACAGATCACAAGAGTTTGAAATACATCTTCTCCTAGAAAGATTTGAATTTGAGGCAGCGTAGATAGATGGAATACTTGAAAGATTATGATTTCAGCCCAACATATCAACCGGGCAGAGCTAATGTGGTTGCAGATGCATTGAGTAGAAAAGCAGTGATGAGTCACATGATGATAAGAGAATGGAAGTTGTATGAAGATGTGGCAGAAAACTCCCTATTTGTTCCAAGTAGCCAGCAGTGAGCAGTGTTAGCCAACAGCACGGTGGAGCCATCTTTGTATTGGCAGATTATAGAAGCACAAAGGACAGATGAGAACTTGGTTGAAATTGTGAAGATGGAAGATGTTACGATTGATGATGATTGTGTAGTCCAGTTCAGACACAGATTGTATGTTCCAAGTGAAGCTGGTGTAAAGCAGAAAGTGTTGGAAGAGGCACATCGGTCCAGGTACACCATTCACCCAGGAAGCATAAAGATGTACCAAAATTTGACGAAATATTTTTGGTGGCCAAGTATGAAGAAGGAAATAGCAGAGTTCATAGTAAGATGTTTGATATGCCAGCAGGTTAAAGCGGAACACCAAAGGCTAGTGGTTTATTGCAACCCTTACCGATACCGCAATGGAAGTGGGATGATATAGCAATGAATTTTGTTACAGGTTTGCCCAGGACAGCGTCATGACACAATGACATTTGGGTCTTTGTTGACAGATTGACAAAGGTGTGCAGGTTGTTAGCAGTAAGCATGTCATGGGCAGTGGACAGGTTGGCCAGATTATATGTGGATAGAATTATGCCGTTGCATGGCATTCCTGTCACCATTGTTTCTAACAGAGATCACAGATTTACTTCAGATTTTTGGAGGAGTTTGCATAGGGTTGTTGGCACTCAGTTGAGGTACAGCTCGGCATACCATACCCAAACAGATGGACAGACGGAGAGGACGATCCATGCCATTGAATATATGTTAAGAGCATGTTGTTTAGTTTGGGGAGGCGGTTGAGAGCAGCATTTAGGTATGGTTGAGTTTGCCTATAATAACAGCTATCACGCAAGTATCGACATGACACCGTATGAAGCACTTTATGGAAGACATTACAGAACACCATTGAATTGGCATGAAGTGGGTGAGAGGCAGATCATAGGACCGGAAATGGTGCAGCAATGTGCAGAAATGGTCGAGTTAATCAATGAAAAGCTTCAAACAGCACAGCGTAGGCAAAAGAGTTATGCAAATACAAGGTGTAGGCCTCTACAGTTTGAGGTTGGTGATTATGTGTTCCTAAGAGTTTCACCAACCAAGGGGGTAATGAGGTTTAGCAAGAAGGGCAATTTGAGTCCCAGGTACGTGGGTCCATTCCAGATTGTGGAAAGAATTAGTGAGACGACATATAAGTTGGAGCTTTCGGCAGACTTCACGGATGCACAGGATGTGTTTCACGTCTCGATGCTAAGAAGGTACATTCGTGATCCTTCCCAGGTAGTCAGCTATCAAAGAGATGATTTGAAGCCAGATATGTCCATGTCAGAGTATCCCGTGATGATTACAGGCTGCCGAACACAGAAATTAAGAAATAAGGAAATTGAGCTGGTAAAGATCAGATGGGAGAACAGGTAGGGTGGTGAAGATACTTGGGGGTTGGCTGATGAAATGTACAAGACGTATCCATACTTGTTTGAGTAAGCATTGAATTCTTTTTAGGTGATAGTCTTATATACGTTGATTTGATGATTGCACTTATTCCTTTAATTTCGAGGACGAAATTCTTTTTTGGTGATAGTAATGTAATATCTGATATGTTCAGATCGTAGTATATCGGGTTTGGAGGCCAATGTATGGCCCATTGGTAGACCATGTGTGTGTCTATATGAGGCTGGAGGGTTGGAGATCCCAGCCCAAACAGACCTCTGGCGCATCATTTTGAAACGCGACCAACACAGACGACACGTTTTCAGAGTGTAATGCGACCACCTGGTACATCGTGTTTTTGAACCGCTTTTACGTGGGCGCACTACATGCGCGCCGCGTGGCGCATGCAGAACATCAGGGTTTAAAACACGTCGGTGAGGTACGTCGCGTTTCTAAACGCAACGGACTGATACGTCGCGATTTAAACTGTGTGTTTTGAGCTCTTGCCCTAGGTCGAACAGTGCAGTTGCACTGTTCAGCTGGGAGGACCTCTGCTGCGGAATTTTGGGCGATTTCTGGCTATTTGGCATCTGTTCGGTGTGGTTCTGGCTCGAGGAGGTGCTTCGAAGTGCGGGGAACGCCGAGATATCGTTGGTTTTACGTTTCACCAGTGGTAGGGGGACTTTCCTTCGTTTCAGCTTGTATGAGACATCTAGATTAGGGTTTATAAGTTTTGACTTAATAATCATGAGAGCATAATAGAGAGCATGCTAGGGTTTCATTTATATGCTTATTTCCCTGCTTAACAACATGTATGGTTAGTTGGTGTGATTTTCGGAACATGGTTTAGGTCTTGGTTCTGTCACCTAAAAGGCGACGGAACCAGATGTCGCGATTCATGTCTAAAGACGACGGGTTGGTCCGTCGCGATTCAATTCTCTAAAAACGTCCACTGTGTTGGACGCAATTTAGATTGTGGCCACCTGAGCTCTGGGGCTCTGTGGTCAGTCTATCTGTTCTGTGTTGTGCACTGCTTGGGCAGTGGTGGTTATGCAATGTAGAGGTTGTATGAGGTGTAACTGCTTATATCGTGATTGGAAACGATGGTTTTGGCTTGATAATGTGTGCACGACGAGTTGGGTGTTCACGCCTTTCGAGGTTACCTCTCTAGTCAGGTCCTCAACACCGGGTGCTCGGGGTTTGTCCCGATACAATGAGTACTATAACGGCCTTGGATATTTATGCCCAATAAGGCTCCATATCCAGATCTGCCTCCCACGAACGGACCGAAGTCTCGCAAGGGATATCTCACACACGTGTCCAGTAAGAATATAAAAGACAAACCACAACAGTATAAGACACAAGAAAGTACATGTGCTCATATCTGTTCACATATTTGTACAACTGTCCCACTACATTATTACATGTCCAATTAAAAAGTACAACTACCTGGGGCATACCCCGAGGGAGCACAAGCTCACACAACACTAACTACTATACTACTGCTGGTGGTACAAGTCTGCCATAACGCCGCTGCAAGCCAAACACACGGCAAGCCCTGAAAAGAACTATAGGGAAGTGAGCCTCAACAAGTCACAGGCTCAGTAGGGACCACCCAAAAACAACCACAGTAACTAAACAGAAGAGACCTCAACCTCAAAGGGTCTCATTGGCCACACAAATAGCCAAACAACATCCTACTTACTTAAATCATAGTTAATCAACAATTAACATAAACATATCAATTAGCATAAACCTTGGAAGGTAAAAGGGAACAACATGACTAGCACAACACTACTAGTCCATCCAACCACTGGGAATACCTCAGCCTCAAGCCTCACTGGCAGACCACTGTCTAGGCTCCAAGTCTCACAGGCAACCCATTGCCTCGGCTGCAAGCGTCGCAGGCAAACTACCCATGCAGGGTAACCGAACTGGTATCAACATGCCAAGTCCAACACACATTGGAATCACAATCGGAAACGTATTCCAAATAGAGTACACAGTACGTGTGGAAGGTCACACCTCACGACCTCCACAAAAACACTAGTTCATCACAACACTTGAAAGGCTGGTACACAACGTACCACAACACAAGCCAACCCCCAAGGGATACAGGTACCTACTATCACTAGGTACCAACACTGAAAACTCAAGCGCACGGGTAACAGGATTGCTAACCAGAATCTAGTCCGCCTTACCCCGAATCACAATACAACGGAAAGCTACCCTTACAAGGGTACATTATAACAAGTGGAATGTCCTACAACACGACCTCCATGGAGCACAGCTCCACTTCAACACCTAAAAAGACTGGTACACAGCGTACCACGAGAAACAAGTACCTACCACCACGAGGTACCACCACGGGAACCACAAACACGACTGTGCCAGCACATGGCACGCCACCGTGGGCAAAACCTTAACACATGTGCCAACAACGGGCACACCACACGGAGTAAACCACAACCAGTGAGTCTCCACTCACTAACCACAACTACAACTGTGCCAACACCAGGGTACACCTCAACGGGTAAAGCCACAACCAGCGAGTCACACACACAAGCCACCACTAGTGGCAAAGCATGAGTCGGAAAGGAACGACGCCACCACACGGGAACGGACTACTGGTTCATGAAGCCAGTATCCAACCCGGACAACACAACACAAGAACTACCTCTCAGTCTCTCAGTTACGGATGAAAGGTCCAACTGTTGCTCCACAACCACAAGTAAAGCCAAAGAACCGTGGAGACCAACCAAACCACCACACCTGTAGGTCACACACCCCGCAGTCCCATGCCTGGCACCTTTTAGAGACTCTGGCCTGAGCCCTCTAAAGTGAGGCACTGGAAAACAAGACTAGCTGGGGACCAGTGTTGACTACTGGTGTCTGTACCCCCAACTACGAGCGCGCTACAAGCGACTGCACACCCACAAACACAAGTCGCTGCCCTATGTTGTCTTTCCCTCATACGGACGTACAACTCAAACACAGGAGTGAGGGTGTCCAGGACAGACGACACAAACCTCAACGGTACAACACGAGTACCGGGACAAACCTCGAGCACAACAAACACACGTGCCTGGCTCACACAGAACTTGGGGTACCCGACTGCAGAGGTATTCCGGAACAGGCGCCGGACCACCAAACTCGGCAAGCTCAAACCACGATATTTACATATTCAACCTTTATTACAAACCACAGTGCAAGTGTCAAGAATAGCTTGACCTGGTCACTCCGTCACCCACAAGCTACCCTACACAGATATATCCATAAATCATATTAAGCATTAACAACTCGGTCTGTCATTGGTCATCTCATGACCTCCATAGCCACATAAACACAATGTATAATAATCATACATTAACCCTTAACTTTATTCAAGCAATACCCATTAAACCATCTTTATCTGCCTGTAAAAGATGTCACAAGATTAAGGCTAGGTTCACGCTGGAACCTCACTGCCCAACCATCACGATCAACATATTAAACCACAATAGAGTATGTGTCATGCACACACCCAAACCACGTAAGCACCACGCATATTACACAAGCAGTATGCTAACCACTTAAAAACATGCTCACCTCGTGAGCAACATGCTCTACTAGTGCTACAAGTGCCAACGCACCACTAGTCGGTGCCATGCACAACACTTAACAAATAATCGGATAATCGTACCTTGAAAACATACACGAAAAGAACTCACGGCTGAGATCGCGACGTGCGGTACTGTCGCATTCAGATCGCGACACCCCGATGTGTCGCGTTAGAAAACCCTAACGCGACAGGTCGGCTTGTCGCGACAAGCTATCGCGACCTTGTCGCGACAGAAAGGTTTGCCACCTTCTGATCGCGACACCCCGACATGTCACGATGGTATACCTTAACACGACGGGTCGCCCTGTCGCGACCTTGTCGCGACAGGGGTTTCGTCGCCTTCGCAGGCAGGAACCCTAATCCGGAAACCCTTCTCTGGATTACCACCCCAAGCCATGCAAACCACAGTTAATTTCCAGTTTTCATGCTTTAATGAATACCCTAACATGGTATCTACTGTTCTTAACGCCAAAAACCAATCAAACATGCATTTCATGCGATCCACGCAATGAAACAAGGTGGATTCTCCCTACCTCCGTAAAGAACGCGAAAACTGGACATGGCACGACGTCTCCCCCGCTCCACACGACGTCCTCGCGATGAGAGCACGCCGAACGCACCACCAAACCGCCGAATCGCCCGGAGAACCGCCGCAGCAGTCTCCCCTGGCCGAGCAGAGCTTGCCCCAGCTCTCTCCGGCCAACCTTCTTTAAAAACGCACAGCAGTTGGGAATGCGACGTAGCCCTGCGTCGCGACCTGAACGCGACGTAGGAGGCCATCGCCTTCCCACTGTTGATGTCATGCGACCACCAGGGCCGTCGCGGCCTGAACGCGACACACACCTCTATCGCGTTCACAACCAGTGAACCAACAGGTGCTATGGGCCCAAACTGCCGGCCCACTAAGCCCCGAAAACCTAGGAGAACGCCTAAAGCACGAACTAATGGGCCATACACTGGCCACCAAACCCGCTAAGCAAGGATCTACGAGGATCCAAAAAATGCGCGACGTTACAAGTACCGTCAAGGTTTGTGTCGTCTTCCTGGACACCCTCACTCCTAAATTTGAGTTGTACGTCCGGTTGAGGGAAAGATGACATTGGGCAGCGACATGTTTGTGGGTGTGTGGTCACTTGTAGCGCGCTCGTGGTGGGGGAACGAACACCGATAGACATACTAGTCCCCAACTAGTCCTGTTCTAGTGCCTCACTTTAGGGTTCTCGGTCGGAGTCCCTAAAGGTGTCAGGCTTGGGCCTGCAGCTATGTAGTCTGCAAGTGTGGTGTTAGTTGTCTCCACAGTTCTTATCTTGTTGAGGTGGAGCGGCAACTAGACCTTTCGTCCGTGGCTGCGAGACTGAGAGGTGAACTTGTGTTGTTTGTCTGGGTATGTGGCTGGTGTCGCGAACCAGTCCTCGTGACTCGTGTGTGGTGTGCCCTTCTGTAGCTTGTACACGCGAACGTAATTTGCCGTTTACTTACTTGCAGCTGTAGTATCTTGTGTAGATGGTTATATATTTAAATGCTTTACAACTTTGCTTAGTATAACTGTTGTACGTTGTGTTTATCGGCTTTGGGGGAGTTGCCCTACTGAGCCAGTGACTTGTGAGGCTCACCCCGTCTTCTTCCAGGTGAAGGAGAGCAGGAGGGTTCTCATCCCTCTTCTAGTTCCGGTCGGCATCATAGTGGAGTCGGGCCGTTGCCACCAGCAGAGTAATATTTTTACTTGCGGAGCCTTGAGGATTTGTCCCGGACTGTTGTACTTGTTTAATGACTATGATATGGAACTAAGTATGTACATTTCATGTGAATATATGTGAGAAATGGAACCTTATATGTGTTTAATGTGTTTCTTTATATTTTTAAGGACAATTGTGATTGTTATCCCTAGCGAGGCTTCGGCCCGATAGCGGGAGTCGGAGTTCGTGTCGGACACGTTATTGGGCTAACGGGCTTGAACAGCGAGGACCGTCACATATTATGATCGTCAAACAACATAATATTTCTTCTCTTTTATTTAAACTAAGGCACAACTCAACCTAACTCATTCAATTGGAGAAATCCTAAACGTTGATTGATGACAATTCATTAAGACTTAACATCTTACCGCACTAGAAAATAATAGACTGTTTTCCATAAAGAATTATAATGCCATTAATCTCTTTTTGTTATCATTTTTGTCGCATTCCTCTGTTGCCATTTAGTTTAATTAAAAATTCAAGCCAAACATTAAAAATTAACTTAAATTAGCCACTTTTAAATTAAAATTTATTCACTTTTATCTTCTAATTTTGAATGATAAAAATAATGAGAAAAAAAACAGTGGCACTGGGCCGTCGCCCCTTGGGGTCAGAGAAAGGTTGGGCCTTTTTTCTGCAGCTGCAGCCCAACATGTGATCGAATGGTCAGAAACCCCAGAATGTTTGGAATGCCGTAGCGTCCGCCAAACATATCATCACCCCGGCACCAGTAAGACTTAACATTATAATGCCATTAGTCTCTTTTTGTCATCATTTTTATCGCATTCCTTTGTTGCCATTTAGTTTAATTAAAAATTCAAGCAAAACATTAAAAATTAACTTAAATTAGCCACTTTTAAATTAAAATTTATTCACTTTTATCTTCTAATTTTGAATGATAAAAAATAATGAAAAAAAAGTGACATTGGGTCGTCGCTAGGAGTGTCAACTGGGGCGGGCCGGCTTAAAAGCTCAGTGGCCCGGTCCAATTTTACACGAGTTTGGATCCGATACTTTAACATCTTTTGAATGTTGAGTCCGACCAGGCTCGAAGTAAGATTAGGTTGGGCTTGGCTCGGCCCAATGACCGATAATTCTTTTTAAAAAAGTAAACGAAACGGCGATAATTCTAACATTTAAAATTTTATATTGAATATTGTGTTATAGAGCTATGTCTAATGATTTAATATTTATTTCATATATGTAACAATTAGAAATAAGTTTATCTAGATTAGTTTAATACTTATTATATGTTATTTTGATTCAATGAACACTAATTTTATTTTAAAAAATGAAAATAGTAAGAATATTTTAAAAAATGTAAAATCGGACTTGGTCGGGTCTGAACCAGGTAGGGGTGAACATGGTCCAGTTCACCCTATTTTTTGGGTGAACCGAAATCGAACAAAAAAAAAACACATATAAAGGTTGTCTGGCGGTAGAGAAAAGGAAAACGTTAGCCCATTGGGCTAAGTTTTTTTTATAATATTATTTATTTTTAAATATATTTAATATATATATTCGGTTCATTCGATTTTTTAGTAGAGAATCGAACTGAACTGTGAGACTCTTCAACCCGAATCGAACCAAATCGAACCGGACCGAGCCTTATCTAATCGTCTCAAGTCGGTCCGAATTTCTAAAAATCAGATCTCGCTCCTAATCAGTAGGGTCCAGACTGTTAGATTAGAGATCGAGCTAGACTCAAATGAACTCAGGTCTAATCCAGATCCGACCCGTTAGATGGTCGCCACTTGGGGTCAGAGTAAAGTTGGGCCTTATCTCTGCAGCCCAACACGTGATCGAATGGTCAGAAACCCCCCGAATGTTTGGGACGCCGTCGCATCCGCCAAACAAATCATCACCCGGCACCGGTGGAGACTTATAAGACTATAAGAGACTGAGGTCATGCTTATCTTACTCCCACCGTGGAGGAGCATAGTTTGCGGGCCGCCGCCTGCTTCTTTCTTCTCTTCTGTTCCCCGTTGCTTCTTGCCGACCCCGCAATCCATCTTTGAACGCCGGCGAGCGGGCGATCGAGCGAGCGAGAGAGGGGGATCGCATTTGTTATCGAAGAGATTGTTGGAGAAGAGGGGAGTAATTGCAGAGTCTGCTAAGATTCCCTGGCTCTTCTGCTGAATAATTTGATCCAGGAAACGGGTGGATTCGGCTTCGGTGCCAAGTTCGTGACCTTGGAATGGCCATGGGCTCCACTCACGCCGGCGCCGGATCGTTCGGGCAGACGGAGATCAACTGGGACAGGTAAGGAATCATCAACGTCTTCGTCGTCCGCTCTTTCTCTGTCTCATTTCTCACATTTTTGGTTATAACCGTCTTTAATTCCCCTAAATTGGAATGGAACTCTTCGTGGTTCTTTGGATGTTTGTTTCTTGATAATTCGTGCATTCTGGTGGCTTCTGACTATCTACGCAGATGCATAAAGTAGAGCACTGCCGCCGACTCGGTGGGGTGGCGGCGTTTGACTTTTTGCCCTTTTCTCTTTTGTCGCTCCTATCTGTTCTATTTGAAGCTTAGGCGGTTCCTTGTATGACTTTTTGATCAATTTTCTGGTTCTTTTGGTTTTCTGGATGTTTCCCATTTCTTCCCGCTATAAATTTTGTTGTTATCTCCTTGGTCCTTTTGCGTGCACGACACATGTTCGAACTTCGAATAGTTGTTTCTTGCTCACTGCGGATAATATCTGTGCTAGGCTGTTCTTCTCGTTTTTTGTTCCATGCTTGTTGTTATGGAATGTGTTGAGTTACTTTGTTGCATCGGCATGTTCTCTTAGTGATATATTTTTTTTACGAAAAATTTTGTCAACTAGGTAAGATTGGGCAAGGAATTGTATGCATATTCTTGTTCCGGTCAATATCTAGGGAGAAGAAAGCCATCGACAACCGTTCATGATTTAAGGGTTGAGGGATATAATTGAGAGGTAAACTAAGGACAAAGGCTGGAGGAAGCAAGTATGGTAAACGAGGTGAACTCAAGTCTCGCGTAAGGTGAATTGAAGTAATCTTTGAACTACCTTGAAGAATATAGGTTGCCCTTGCGTCCTTGCCCTTCTTGTTGCTGTGAGCAAGGAGTTTCTGCAAAATAGACTAATTGAGTGAGTTCTCCAGAGTAGTTCAAGGTGATTAGACTCTTCAAGTCAGATTACTAGGCTAAAGTGAGCAAGAAAGGTGACCACATAAGTGTGAGGTGTAAACTTGGGGTTACAAAATTGTCAAAATGGTACCTAGCTGCTCCCCTTAACCTGGGGAAAGCGCCACACCTTTCCTTAGGAGACAGTGTGATGTTATTTTGGGCATTATTAGCTGCTGCTATATGATCTTCTAGAAAGTGATCATGAGCCTTAATCTAATGTGGAACATGGTCCAACACCTTGATTGAACCTGAAACCCGGGGCAGACCTAAAATCAGGATCTAGTGTGGTAATTAGCTTTTGTCCTTTCTGCTTTTTAAGCTACCCTTGTCTTGCCCCAGGTTCCAGATCAGTTAGTGCTCTGGGCCCCCCAAGATGACAGCCTTTATTCACTGGGGCCTTACATTCCTAGGACCTGGGCTCGTGATGGGTTGGGTGCAGCCATAGTTGTCAAAGTGGGCACCTAAGCAGTGCCTAGGCAAAAAGGTACCCGGCCAAGGGCTGGGCGAAAGTCTGCCTTTTGGGCACCCAAGAAGGCAACCCAGGCAGGTCAAGGTGGCCTAGGTGGGTGCTTTGATGCGCCTGGGCACCTTGAGAGATCCAACTGTTTTTTTTAAGTAAAAAGGGCTTGCTACCCTAACCCCAAGTCCTTCTCCTGTTTCTCCCTGTTCGGATGTTCACCAAAACCATTGGTCTCATGGCCCCCATCTAAGGTTTCTCTACCCTACAAATCTCCCATCGAGGGTTAGAAATACAATTTCCTTCCTGGGGGCTACGTGATCTACATGTTTCGAACCCGCATGTTGGAGAGAGGCTCCACATTTTTCACAATCATTAGACTGTGAACTATGTCACAGTCATTAAACTATGTTCGTTCACAATCTAATGACTATAACTGTGACAATGTTCACAATCTAATGTAATGACGATGAAGGGTTGATAGTCAAAAAGTCCTAATTGTTCAAGAACTATATAATTTTTATGCTTTTAATATTTTTTGTAGCGAATATTATGTTATAGTTTCAATTATATTGTCATTTTTATTGCATCTTTATAAACATTAATTTATTATGTAACTATAGATACATAAATTTTATATGAGAGATATACCATATATTGGTCTCCATCTTGGGCGCCTAAGTGCTTGGGTGCCAAAGGATGGCGCCTTGACAACAAAGGGTGCAGCCAGTTAGAATTCTTTTGCTCTGTCTTGCTCTAGATTATGCAAGCTTGTTCTAGAGAGTTCATCAGGTTGATCTCCCTCTTCCCTTCATCTCATGTTGGCCTTGCCTTTTAGATATTGTCAGTTACCACTGTAAATGTTTCATCAGTGGCTTGCCAAAGAAATCCATTGTCAACTTAGCAACTCTCAGTGCCAAGTAAACCACTTGACAGTTGTATTCAAGCTGATTTAAGTGCTGAAAATAACTTGAAGTTAAATCCTAATGTTAGAATCATGGTTTAGTATGAGGAAATGTGGTGGTGTTATGGGGTCCATCTATCTATCCAGTACTTGGGTTTACAGCTGCTCTTTAAGAAACTAAAATTTTCTGATTGGGAGCATCCAACGCAGAACATGGTGAAGAAGTTGGGTGTCTGGAAGGCCTGTAACTTAACACTCTGACTCAGAGGAAGAATAATTTTGTTGAACTCGGTTTCATCCACAATTTTATGTTGTTATTTGGCTGTTTTCCTGATGCCTGCAAGGGTCATAAAGGGAATGGACCAGATCCAAGAAAATGTGGGTCATACTAATTCCAACAAAGGACCAATACTTCTGGTTAGATGGGAATCAATGTGTAAGCCAGTTGACAGAGGCCTAGGAGTTAATACCATACATCATATGAATGTGCTCTTGTTAGTAAATGGGTGTTGAAGAGAGCTGCTGCTGGAGGATGCTTCTTTGTTGAAACATTTGATAAGGAAAAAGCAGTATCTTACCTGTCATAAGTTCTGGCTGGAAGCTGGAAACATCACTTGTCTTTTACCTGTCTGGAGAGTGTTTCTCTTCAATTCTCTATATTGATGTTGGTCTATTTTGAGTGTTTTTTTTACCTTTAAGCCCCTAAAATCTTTTAATATTACAAATGAGACCCTCTGATCTACTCATATCCTCTAGCCCTTGTCTAAAAGCTGACAAGGTTGACATCCATCAGAAAAGGGAGCATGCGATCCATTCTCTGGGAATTTTCCATCTGAAAGGTGGTCTGAACTTTACTCCTGAGAATACCCTTGTTCCTCTGTGTGTGCGTGCACGACGCGCACACGCGCGCATGCCTCTCTCACAGGACTGTATTGATGGTGGCAAGTGGTCGCAGAAGGCATGCATACCTTCATCACCAGCATCAGCTGTGGGTTGAAGCAGTCCTGGGTTCTCTACAGCCTCTGCCTTGGTGGTGGCTTGCATGAGCTTGCCCACCCTCATCTTTGTTAGTGGCATACTCTTCCTGTGAGTGCTTGCCTATGTCACTCTGACATAGATGCCTAATGGTTCTCCCAAAACTTCTATCTCTCTCTCTCTCTCTCTCTCTCTCCACAATGCAGTTGACAAGAGCGAGGATGTTGCTCGTTTCCTGGCTCAGGTGCATGATTTTGCCCTGGATCATCAGGCAGGTGCTCTGGTGGGTGAGTGCATGCTCATTGATCTCTGCATGTTGATCAGGCACCATACCCAGGGTCCCCGACCATGCATGTAAGTTTCGCCCGAAACCGAAACCGACATGCCGAAACGTGTCGGTTTCGGCCAGGGTGACACGAAACCGGACCGGAACACTGTTCTGGTCCGAAACTTAAAAAATAATATTATTTTATTGGTTTCGGGTGAAACCCAAAACCGGTTTCGCCCGGTGTCGACCAGAAAACTGACAACACCAGGCGAAACTCGATGGGGAGGATTTCGCTATATTGGGAGATTAGGGTGCTATAAGTCAAGGTACCAAGGACAATAGTACTCTGTTATAAACAAAAAATTCCTTTCTGTGACCTGACCGCGCAAGTCGATCCGCATGCAAGGGCGCACATTTGAGAGTTCATACTCCACACTCCAACAATAAGTACATATGTTTGACTGTTTTAGGTTCCACGCATGCTCCTAATTGTCTTTTATGCCATTCTACTTACAAATTTATGGTAGTGCAAGACTACAAGATCACTCCATGTTTATTGTTTAACTCTTTAATATGCATCTAATATTCTATTAACATGTCACACACATATATCTATCACTTAATCCAAAAATTTTCAATCTTATATGCATGTCCACTGGTATTTTTTGTGTTGTGATGATTTTTTTTTTTCAGATTTGTTTAAGTTTTTTACTTTTTTTTTTTTTTGCATTTTTTGGTGGTCTTTTATAGGTTTCGGTCGGTTTTGGACCCACCCGAAACGAAACTGACTCCTTCATCCTTGTCCCCGACCACCCCAACTGCCCCAACTCCCTCAGTGAGCACTGCAGCTGGCCACTGTGCCACCTACTGTTTGCAGACAGTTGCGTACCACCCAGTGCCACACCCAGGGGACTGCATGGCCCATAAGAAGGTGGAGGTGGACTGGGTGTGGATGAGAGTGACAGTGAGGGTGGCAAGGGTGAGCTGGTGGGGGATATGTTGGATTGTGGTGGCATAGTCGGCGAGGAATTACTCGCAGGGGCTGGCCTGATCTTCTCTCCCTCTCTCTCTGGTCCTTTCTGTGTGTTTATGTGATCCTCTCCCTCTCTAGAGTTTGTGAGAAGGCATTGAGGGGAGAGCATCATGAGCCACTGGTGGGGGAGGGTATTTTAAGCTTTTTTCTCCTCTGGTTAAGATCTAATCATACACGAGTCAAATTTTAAACTCAGCTTACTTATTAGGAAACAGCAGTAATGGAGAGAATTTTGGGGGTTTTGGATGAATAGATACATTGGAGGGGCTGATACATAAGGCCAAAAGATTTTTGTGAAAAAAGTTTTTTAAAAAAAGACTCCTTACTTTTAAGGATGTTCTTTGAGACTTGGTGGAGCTTGGCTGAGGAACCTCTGTTTTTCTCCACTTGGTTGTGTTTCCTCTCTTTTTCAATGAAACTGGTAATACAACCTACCGCCTTCTGGGGGAAAAACTCAAAGTTTAAATTATAATTGCTTTTCGACTGTATTAAGTTACTGTTAGACAGAGGAGGGCATGTTATCTTTGGGAAATGGAAACCTATGAACACCATGATCTCGGAGACATGCAAACAAGTGCACCGCATGTGTGTTTGTGTGAATATTTTTTTTATACACTGGAAAGGTGGTTAATCATATACTGATATACATATAACATGCAGACTATATAAATACAATGTGATTCGTTACTCAGTGAGTCCGTATTGAGGCTTAGCTTGCTTTCAATTGTGGAACATTGATTATCCTGTATGTGCTTAAATATTTGGTTGTCTTGCAGGCTTGACAAAACAAAATTTTATGTTGTGGGAGCTGGCCTTTTCACTGGTGTGACAGTGGCACTATATCCAGTTTCTGTTGTAAAAACTAGGATGCAGGTTGCAACAAAAGAGGCTGCAGATACGAAGGCTTTTTCAATTGTCAGAAGCATACTAAAGGCAGATGGCATTCGTGGTCTGTATAGGGGCTTTGGAACTGTCATTACTGGTGCTATTCCTGCTAGAATCATTTTCCTCACTTCTTTGGAGACCACAAAAGTGGCTTCTTTCAGATTGATTGAACCATTTAAGCTGTCAGAACCAACACAGGCAGCAATAGCAAATGGTGTTGCTGGCATGGCAGCTTCTTTTCTGTCTCAAGCTGCATTTGTACCTATGGATGTGGTAAGACAAATGATGATACTTAACAGCCATTCGCATTCTCACCATTTTTAAAAGTCTCCTTTGAATGCCAATGCCAATGTTTTATGCTTTCATTTTAAGTGCAGTATGTAGGACAACAACCACATTCTTCAAACACTTGAAAATAAGGGAGAATTATTCCACCTTAAAGTTGTATGGGCACATTTGAAGTAATACTATTTCCTTGTGACCACTAGATAACTTGATCCCTGTGTGTTTTTGTTCTTTTGTTAACTTTCAATCACTATTTTGCTCAATGACGTTAAATTTGCATTGATATTGGATGTGATCCTAGTTGGATAACTTATCTTCTCTAACAAGTTTGTGGTTCCGGACATAAAAACATTCCCTTTCATTTTAGACAGTGCTTCCTTCTTGATCAATTCTATACAGGTCACTTGGTATGGGATTGGTTGATGGGGTCATGGGAGTGTCAGTTAGATTGTGTTGTTAGGAAATGCAACTTAGCCCAAGTTGAAGGTTTATCATTCTTGGAGCATGGTAGTTAAGCTGGCTCCTGTGTATGGCAACATTCTTTTTCCATTTTTGCCCTGTGGGGACAACATGTGTTCTTTTCTGGACATTGATGCATGGTGAATGCTTTTGCCATAGGCATAGGTGGAACTCAGAAAATGAAAGTGAGAGATAAATTGCCACGGGGAAAATGAAGGTGAGAAACAAATTCCAAAAGATAAGGTGAAATGAAAAATAATTGTGCTTTTTTTTAATAAACGTGTGTTTTCAATTTCAGAAATTTGAAAGTTTATGATATTTGAAACAAGCTCCTGCATCTTGGGAACGTAGATTCTATTCCACCCAAAACTTAAACATCTCTTCATTGTTAGTCCTCTTAGTTAATAGCTATCCATCTCATAAAAAATCCATGTAAAACTCTTGCAATGACGGTTGAAGTAAATGCACCTTGGGGTAGGGAAGAGAGGATAATGTCATCTGGTCCACCTGTTTATGTCAATTTTGATCCTTACATCACCTTTTTTGGTTTAATTGTTTTCTTCTAATCAAGTGAACATGTGTTAGGTCAGCCAAAAGTTGATGGTGCAAGGATACTCTGGTCATGCAACTTATAAAGGAGGGTTGGATGTTGCTCGCAAGATTTTGAAGGCAGATGGAATTCGAGGACTATATAGAGGGTTTGGCTTGTCTGTAATGACATATTCTCCATCCAGTGCTGTATGGTGGGCAAGCTATGGCTCAAGCCAAAGAGTACTTTGGAGGTACAAATTTTATGAACACTAATGATGTTTTTCACATTTCAAATTTTCTAGAAAATTTTCTTGTGTTTCATTGGTTGTTAAGTTCATTCATCGAGTGTTTTGGAGGTTATATAGATTCAAAATTGGAACTTTTGCTTCCTTGTTGAAGCTACATAATGTCATAGATTTCTTTGGAAGGTACATAATTTCATAGCTTACAAGTTGTACATGTTTTCAACTCATATTTGTGAACCTTTTGAAACCCTCTTTGAGCTCCATTTGTGAATATACCTCCTCAAGTTATAAATGGGCTGTCTGTCCTCTGGGTCATTGATGCAGGTCTTAGCTTGCTTGATGTGCAGATATAGCCATAGAGAAGAAAATCTTTGTTATTGGCATGCTTATTGACATACAAATATATTCGATTCTCAATGTTTTCAGTTCTTGAAGCATACAACAGGGAACTTGGTTCATCCTTAGGCTTCAGTTATGACTCTCTATTCTCACTTATGGAAATTGCTTTCAGCTGATAGGTTCCTGGACCTGGATCTTTTTCCTGCAAACAGCACTGGCCCACACTTGTACTGTTTTTCCCATATTGTTTTCACATCTCTGTTTCTTTTAGTTTACTGGGAGACTGCGATAAATCTTTGCACATAATGTATGATAGGCTTCAACCAGCTCTTTTGCTTATAGTTATATTCGTCTGATTATTCTTCATGTAGTTTACGGGAATATCATATGCAGTTTTTCTTAATTACCCCTTAATTTCTTGGACAGCCTCTTGGTCCATGGTAGTGACACCAAGGAACATGGTCCTAGCCCATGGACACTAGTATTCGTTCAAGCTACTGGAGGACTAGTTGCCGGTGCAACAGCATCCTTCATAACTACTCCCTTGGACACAATAAAGACCCGGCTGCAGGTTGTACAGCTTATGTCTCATGCGACTGTTATTTCATAATGGCTTGTGTTTGTTTTTTTTTTTGAGTTGTTGACAAATTAGACTATATCCAAGTTAACTAGGGGATATCCAGACTGCATGAGGGGCTCTTTTACCATCCTAAACCTTCTTTGACCTCTCAACAATGCTTTCCAGATTATGATGGTTATCAATTTATGTAGCATAAAAAACTAAGAGCATGACCAACTAGATATTAAGCCAAATGTCTAAACTAGATAATCTATCGGGTCCACATGATGCTGACTGTGGCTAGGTTAAATCTTTTCTTGCTGGGCAACTGGATTTTCCTTTTTCGAACCCTTTTAAAAGTTCCTCAGTGCCATCCATTTTGTTGTTTGGACTGGCACATACATCTGCAACGTGGACCCTTTTTCTCTGAAGAACCTCATAGAAGAATGAGCTCTGACCTCTAACTTGTCAAATGCCTAAAATTCTTACCAAACTGAAGGCAACCAGAACTCAGTCTTTGAAGATGTTTTACATGACCTCTTATTTGTCATCATTTCTGTGACTTCCCTTTCCTATTTCGTGTTGTGGTCATCCTGCTTCTCCTTCCTCAATTTCTCCCACATCTACAGCACATGATGCTGCTTCAAATTCTTTTTGTGAAAACTGCAGATGATTAAGGACCAATTGGTAATGTTTTGATATGTAAGTACCTTATAGTTGTTATCCAGACAATGGTCCCTTATGGAAGATTAGACGGTCTTGTGGCTAATCTTTCTTGCCACCCTCTGTTTGCTGGAAGGAGGATGGATTAGGTGGTTTTTTTAGAGGAATGTCACATCATGAACATGCTTGATGCTGTGTAGTGCTTGAATGTAGGAATGGGCTGTTGTTTTTGTTATGTTCTTTTATCTTCTTCTTCCTTCGTTGGCTTTTTGGGGGAGTTAGTGTGGAATTGTGGATCTTCTTGTATACAGGGTGGGGTGTGCTTTTTTTATGTGTTTCACCTATACTTGTACATTCTATTTTCTCTTTCATTAATATATATGTGGTGCCATCCACTTTAAAAAAATATATAAATAATTGTACGACTTCTTTTAATGTAGGTGATGGAGAACCGAAAGAAAGAGAACACAAGAGAGGTGGTGAAAAGATTGATTGCTGAGGATGGATGGAAAGGGTTGTATAGAGGATTGGGTCCACGTTTTGTCAGTACGTCAGCATGGGGCACTACAATGATATTGGCATACGAATACTTGAGTAAGGGCATGCTTCCTTTTTACTTTGTTTGTGTATCTTTTGTTCATCAATTCCCTAAATTACTGCCCTTCATGTACCTTTGTACTTTTTTTGGCAAATAGTGACGATTAGCCTTCATCACTATGATTAAACAAAAACCATTGACTTAGAGGAGTATAACTACATTAAATGCATTTAAGACTTGCTTCAACGTCTTGTTAATTTGGTGTTCTTTTTGGGTGTATGGGGAATTGAAAGACACTATATTTGGTCTTTAAATGGAAAACATATGGAACTTAATTGGAGAACAGTGGGCTGTGGCCCAACAGTAGCGGGTGGGGTTTTGAGAGGGGGGGGGGCAGGGTATTTTTGAACTAGTTTTATTGTTGTGGGTTAGACTCTCAAAAAGCAAAAGGGTTTTTTACATATTAGCCCCTGAAATCTTACTATTTGAAAAATAACCCTCTAAAATCTACTTGGATTGGAAAATAACCACTAGAGTTAGTTGCCTTCCAAAAAGGACATTAACACAGAGAATATTATGTCGAAAGGCTCCCTTAACAAAATTTAAGACTAAAATGCTCTTATAACGTGATAACATTTATAAATATTATTAAAATTACATTTTTTATAACACCATATCTTCTTCTCTTGCTTCCTTGCCATGGGTGGACTGTCCAATCGAGGGAGGGAGGTTTGTGGTGCCGGCCAGCAGGTTGTGGGCACTAAGCCACTAACCACCTGGAAAGAGAGGGAGAAGAGGGGGGGGGGTTGTTCTGACTGGCGAGGTGCTGTGGTCCTAACAATTGGGGGCCTGGTTTGGGTGGTGATCCAGTAGAGGGGGATAGGGGGTGGGTCGAGCTGTTGGGGCCTGAGGGGGTGTTGTTTGTTTCATCCGGTGACCAGGGGTGCGCTGCAGTGTTGCAATAGGGGGTTGGGGCAGGGGCGCACCTGCCAAGGCGGTGGGGGTTGAAGCTGGGGGTGGGAAGGGGGCGTGTGGGTTGACAATGGATGGGGTGTTTTCAGGTGGTGGGGGTCTTTGCTTGCACCGTGATGGAAGGGTGGTTACAGTGGATGCAGTGGGGGCTTCGCATCAGCCCAGGGTGGGGAGGCAAGGCGGGGTGCTCCGGTAGGGTGGACCGGAGTGGTCTGGCGGGGGGGGGGGTAGAGAAGAGGGGGCACTGCCTGCGTGCACTTGCAGGGGTTGGGATGTGAGGGCTGCATTATCAAAAGCGAAGGAGGTGCTCACCTGGGCCATTTCGCCTTGGTGTGGCAACCTCAACTCACCCTCACTCGTGCTGATTTTGCCTCAGCAATGCCAAGTCTCTGTTGCAAAGAGGCCCACTTAGGATCCGTTTGTTTTGACGTAAAACATCACTCAGTAAAACATTTTCGGGAAAACTTCATGTTTTATGCCATTTGTTATCTTGTAAAACCAAAATTTGAAAAATCATATCCAAAAATTTCCGGATTTTGGCATCCGCACGAAAAGTGCGGACGCCATTTTCCGGTTCCCGCGGCTGCCCCATTTCACCCAATTCCCAGTACTAACCATATGTAGGCACTATTCATTTAAGATGAATTTTTATTTTTTTTCATTTATTTAGATAATATTTGTCAATTGTAATTATTTTTCATTAGTTAATTTATTTTTTACTTTTTTTTATTAAAATATCTGTATAATATTATTCATTCAAATTGTATTTTTATTTTATTTCTCCTATTTTAAATTATCTTTTGTCAAAATTATTTATTTTTCATAAGTTATTTAATTTTTTATTATTTTTAAAATATTAAAAATAAAATAAAATAAAATTTTTGATGAATAGTGTTAATGCACAAGGAGTATATGACTCTATCTCATTTGAGTAGATCATAAGATCTCATACTCCTCTATACAACTTTATATTTACCTGACAACCAAATAGACAATTACGTTTTCATTTTCACGTAAAACTTATTCCGTGGAAAACTATTTTCCTAGTAAACTGTTTTACATACAACCAAATAGACCCTTAAGCTAGTAACGCTTACTTTCTATTGTCATTTATTATATTTATATGTATGAGTGTGAATTTGTTTACTTGCAGTTTAATTTGTTAAACATTACATATAGGAATGAATGGATTTAGTGAGTTATACGATAAGTTGGCATATAGGAATGAATAGTTTTATGAAATATATTTGTTTTATGCACCCATTTAGGTGATATTTATATTTGGCACATAATTATATATATTATTTAATAATATATCACCTCAATCGCCTAGGCCTTTGAGGCTAAGGTTACCTCTTAGTTGCCTTGGCTGCCTCTCGCCTCCTACTACATAATGTGCGGGGCCTCCCAGGTGGCAGCAACCGAGTGGGGGGCGAGGGGAGTCTGCATCTGCCTAGGCGGGGCTGCTTTTTGTTTTTTGATGGGGGGGGGGGGGGGGCTCTGCTGATCTGCTCGCACTGTGGTGGCGGAGGGGTCATTACATTGGGTGTAGTGGGGGGCTCTGCATCAGCCCAGGGTGGGGGTTTGGTGGGTGTGGGGAGGCAAGGTGGGTGGTCTGGCCTGCCACAATGGAGTTTTAATTCCGTCAAATTTGACTCCATGATCATAAATACGGTGGGTGAATTTGGAGGTTTAATTCCCTCTAGAGAGCCTCAGTCTCTAATACCACAATGGAGTTTGGAAAATCAAGATAATCATTCCTAATAGTGACCAGACTGTAAATTTCAAGTCCTCCTGGGGTTTGATTACAATCAGTATTTGTCATGTTTTTATTCTTATTTTACATCTTGTTGCCTTTTTCTTTTTTGAGAAGTTACATATTGTTGCTTGAAGTTCATAAAAGAATATCTAAACTTGATTGAAAATAAGCAGTAAGATTTAACACCAAATCAGGATTTCTTGTATTTTGCACTGATTACGATTGCAATACATCCTTGATACATTTAATAGGAGTACCTGATGAATCATGAAAGTATTAATGTACTGACCTTCTGCACTTATCCCCGGAATCTCATTCTTCTGTTGAGTGGCTGGTTATGTCGCTACAATAGCCTAAAGTAGATCACATTCTCTAAAATCACTTACATGTTTGTATTACGAAAGTTGCAATTTTTTCTATGTAATTCAGCAGCCTGAAATCTGCATCTTGGATCTTGTTTTGACAGAGCGGTTGTGTGCGAAGCCTGAGTAGGTCTGCTCTTTCTCACTTTCATGCCAACCGGAGACTCGAAAGTTTTCCTAGAGTTGGTCACCCATTAACTCGGCTAGCCTCCTTGATTCAAAAAGGTACATGGAACAGTTGTGGAGCCGACGAAACTATCTGTAGGAGACCCCTACCCATTTTTTTTCCTCAGCGGGGGTCTCTCTTTTTGCACCCTTTTCCCCCTGCTGATTCAACAATTTGTAATAGCAGCGAATCATTTTTTTTTCTTTTTTTTCAATTTGATCTGATTCTTCCCTGAAATGGGGTGTAACGACAGATCATGGAACCTCTACACTGTTGTAATAGGTTCTTCTGCAAGGAAATTCCTTTTCATTGCTCGTATGCTTAGCGTGTACATGAAACACAATATTTTGCAGGGTTGTCAAGATTGAGAATTCTTATTCTGTCCTTAGATTTTGTGAATCGGCACCCACTAGAGGAATCTCAACTAGAACTTGAGAACTAGACAACTCTCTGATCCGAGTTGGCAATTATTTATTTCCCCTTCTCACACTCTTTTCATTGTTTGATTTAAGTTTAGACGGTAAAATGAGAGCAATCCAAATCTCGTGCTCTTTCGATTCAAGAGCCCAATTGTTTACCGCAACTCAATCTGAAATCAGATGCAAATGGCAAACCGAGGAACAGGATTATAACGTTGCTCTAGAAAGTATGGCCCGGAAGATCATGTCAGACTTGAGTTCTCTTGGGAACAGTAATTAATCTGCTAATCTTAATTATATTAGATTTATTAAGAAACTCGTGTATGGGTTTGCTTTTAACCATCCACGAGGTCTGCTTTTGTATTCAAATTGTCTCTTATCAGTATCTTTACAAAACTCTTGGGATTTTAGACAAAATCATAGTGAACAAAAGTGACTTTTTACGATTAAGTTTATGCACATATAGATGAAGAAAGAAAAGGTGCATCTAATTAAAGAAAATCAACAATTCAAGGATAAAAGTAAAATTAAAATGATTCGACTACTTCAAGCACTACGAAGACAAACTGACGAGGGATTGGGTCTCTACATGATGCTATTATATAACTATAAAATAATGTTCTCAATAATCACTGAGATAGTACCTTCAAAAAAAGGTTATTGGTTTTCTTATTTATTAAATATAATGTATTTTTAGAAGTGAAGAAATGACACATCTAATCATATTTTTAGATTCTCATTCATCCATTTTGTGCAATCTTCTACAGTGCGTCACGAGTCTAATTTTTTAATTCGAAATTAAATTTTATATTTTAAAATTTATGTTGACGTGATGTAATGTAAAAAATAGCACGTGGATGAATAAGAATCCAAAAATACAATTAAACATGAGATTTCTGTACTTCTGAAATCGCATTAAGCATTTCTAAACATTGTATTACTCAATTTGCAGACAATAATAAACCGTTCGATTTGACATAAAACTCTGACACTAATTTTAAAGGGCATGAAATGGTAGTACTCACATAAAATGTTGTTCAGGGAGGGGGAGAGATGATGTTTTTGTGAACCTGAAGACCATCTTAGGACGACCAAGTTGTTCGTCGAGGAGAAGGCGGAAGGGGTGACGAGCGAGCTGCTTGCTGTTGCCCCTGTTGTTTTTTTTCTAGGGTTCCGCGCAGATTTGAAGAGGACGACGGCTGTTAGTAAGACCTGTAGGCCTACCCGAAAGTTTGAACTCGGATAGCAATGTTTTTTTTGTTTGTTTCTGAGAAAGGTCGGATTTTTGCTGTAGAAGATTACTCTTTTCCAAGCAGCAAACTCGACCGCGATTCCGACTTCCAAGAGGGTGCTTGCGGCATTTGTTGCGATGGACTCGGGCCTGGAGCAGGCGCTTCAGGAAGGGAAGCTCCTCCGTCAAGTGAACGCCTTAATCATTGCCCACCTTCGAGAGCACAGTCACCACCAGGCAGGCGTCTGTCTTCCCCTTTTTAAATGTCTGTTTCCGTTGTTTTCCCTTGGTTTGATGTCATAAAATCTCTGTCCACCGCTGCTTTTATAGGCTGCTGCTTCAGTGGCCTCGGCGACCTCGACGCCGTTGAGCAGTGTGGAGGCGCCTCCCAACAGACTTATTGATCTCGTTGCTAAGGTTTGGAATTTTTCCATATCTGGGTTCTTCGTCGTTTTGTTAAGGGAGGAGAGTTTATTTTGTGGCTTCCTTCTATCTGCCTTCTTTTCTTTGTGGCTGCTGGATGTTTAAGTGATTACAGGGTCTTGCAGTGGAGAGGGGTGGGGCATTGAGGGCTAGTCCATTTGATATTACATCTTCTGTGCGCGGCAGTTATGGCTTGGGATCTGCTCCTTCTGGTGCTGTCGATTTCAGGTGACTAGTCTTGCTTCTATTGCAAATCGCAGTACATGGAAAGCCATTTTGAACGGATTGTTGAACCCAATATGAAGTGGAGTCTCTGCCTCAACAAAAAAAAATAAAATACAAGTTAAACGAATATGGTAACAAACTTCGACGGAAGAGAATATATCTTGATGAAAGCATCAACATCCCCAAGTGTTGTTGAACATTTCAAGTTTCGGATGCAGTTACTTTGAAGGTTGCAGTATCAAAAAGACACTGCAAAAGTCAAACATATCTATTACTTTTTCCGAGAAGTGGATAATTGCTTCTTATCACACCTTATGAAGACAATCGTATGCGATGAATGTGACAAGCAAGAAAAGAGATTTAAGTATCACCTGAATCATGTTCATTGGGTTCAGGTCTGGCTCAGTATGTAGAAACTCTCCATGCCTGTTTCTAATTTTATGAAAGATTCTAGTAATCCGAGTGAAGGTGGGAAAAGGGAAATGGTCCCATGCTATCCAAAAAAAAAAAAAACGTTTATGTTGTGCTGTTTCGTGATTCATGTAGATAGTAGTTGTTTTCTTTCTTTACTCTTTGCAACCTAAAAAAATTAGAAGTTTAGTAGATCATTTTTGCCTCATTTATGATCATTTGCAGCTTATGTTTTCTGTTTGGACTAGCTTTCTTCCCCTTTTCTTTAATAAACTGCATAGTTCAAGTGCTAAGATCATCTCTTCATGAAAATCCAGTGTTGTGCAGGATGCAAAGAGTTCCTCCAAGGGTTTTCCCAAGCATGAGACAAGACATATCTCAGAACATAAGGTATCGAAGGCTGTTCTGGTTTCATTCTATGAAAAATGAAACAATAAACTTTTGTGTTGAAGTAGCTGTTGTGATTTTTGTTTTTATGTGTTCTAATTGTACTTCAAAGTAAAAATATTGCAATGGAGCAGATTCATAACACATATTTTCAATCACAACTTTAACACAGACATACTTCTCTGCTTTTTCCATTATCCTGATACTGACTGGAAGAAGCTTTCTAATTAATGATGTTTAATCTAGAATGTAGCAAGGTGTGCTAGGTTTAGTCCTGATGGTCGGTTTGTTGCAACTGGGAGTGCCGACACATCAATCAAACTCTTCGAGGTTATCCATGCCCTTAATGCAACTCATAATCTATGCACCACTCTTGGTTATAAATACTTGATCTGTTGTGTAGGTTTCCAAAATTAAACAAATGATGCTTCCAGAGGCCCGAGATGGACCTGTCAGGCCTGTTATCCGAACATTTTATGATCATGTACAGGTATTGTTGAAACATAACTTCATTAGAAATCTACTTACATTTTTTTGAATGATTTTTCCCAGTATTATTAAGTTTTTTGGATAGTAATGTCTGCCTGCTTCATGTCATGGTTTGCCTTCTCTTTTCTTAGTTCTGTATCTTGCTGCTTATGTAAAAGCAGATTTCTTTCCTTTGTCCAAATCATGCACTGGTCTCAAAGCCACAGCTTCCATGATATCAAACTTCTTTCATATATTCTCCCCAGGATGCCCAACATTGACAATGACCTTAAAACTAGATAACTGAGCATGATTCTGGTTTCTTAGACATTTTAGTTGCAGGATATACCTTCTTGAAGGTCTATTCTAGTATTGATATATTATTTCTTTCAGTCTTGCTGCCTTCATTTCAATAGATAGTGTTCATAATGGATGGCATTTGTTCCAGTGTTCATTGGTCCCATAGCTATGCACCCGTTACTTGTATTCATAAAGTGTAGCATCTGGGAAGTGCTTGGTTCAGTGTAAGGTGTGTTTGTATCTTGACTGATGAAGTGGGATATAGTTTTTCAGAGATTCTAAGAACTCTTCTCAGTGGGTTTCATTATCTTCCACTTTTACCAAAGTAGTGTGATTTTAATTTTCATTAAAATAGAAATTTCCATAACTGCCATGTTTTTCTCATTTTGCCCTTGTATCAGAGGTGACCTTCTGTAGCAAGAGATCTTGTCCGCTTGGGTTTGCCAGTCCCTGTGGTCTTCAGATATGGAATGAGATGGGGGCCATGGGGCTTGAAGAATATTGGTTGGGTTATCTCATAATTTCAAAATGCCATTAGAAACCAACCACAGAAATCTCTCTAACAGCAATAAAACCTGTATATTTAATACCTTATTCTCTATCATCCAGTCTCCTTTTCTCCTCTTTCATCTCCCTTTTATGTGTAATCTGGAGCCTTTATGCCCCTCCGGGCAATTTTTTTTTTACTTGATTCATCAATTTTCTCTATGTTGTTACAAAGTTCCTCCCTTCTGCTCTCTGAGTCTCTACCAAGACATGAGCAAAATAAGGTTTAGATAATTGTTGCTATCGATTAATTCATATCTCTAGCTGTATTTTTTATGCAGCTTGTTATGATAATTTATCTTGCATTCTTTAGCAAATCCTTGGATGTGGTGCAATTCTTCTGTATCTATCTTCATCTTCAGTATTAGTATTATCCATCTTACTATTTGTTGTACATGCAAGCTATGTACTTTCCTTTGATCATTTTTTAGCATCATAAATTTCATCTTTGCCTTTCAGCCATCAGTGATCTGGATTTCCATCCTCAAAGCAACATTCTAATATCTGGGGCTAAAGATCACACGATAAAGTATGTACCCCTTTCTCTCCAATGCTTATATTTCTGATGGGGAGCGAGAAGCTGAAGCAATGGTTTAGGCCCATTTGGGACCCATTTGGAGATTTCTTATTTTTCTGTAATTTTTTGGTGTATTTTCGCACTATTTTAAAGTCCAAGGGTAAAGTAGTCCAAAAAGAGTCAAATTAGAGTCCATTTAGTTTTTATTATGTATTTTTGCATTTCTTTATTTGAGTAGTTGTATTTGGGTAGGATTCTGTAGGTTTCTAATATGATAAGTTTTATTAGGGATAGAAGTCTATCTTTAATTTGAAGTCCATTAGGATTAGGAATAGCCCAAACCTATATAAACACATGTATTGCTCTATTTTGAGTTAGTTGATTGATTGATTTATTGAATGAAAGAAGAAATTGTGTTTGTTCTCCGCGATGGAGAAGAAGGAGCTTTGAGAAGAAGCTCCACCCCAAGGTGGTCCCTGTGAAGGGGAGGGTGCGAAGCCTACACCCCCACCTTCTATCCCCTCTCCGGTGAGACTCCGGCTATTCTCCCCTTCTTTTCCGCTGTTCCCCACTCTGTCCCGCATCAATTTCCCTTCTGAATCAGCAGAATGAAGTTGTAGATGAATGTCTATTGTGCATGTTGACTGGTCAGCAAATTGACTAATCTCATTCTATTTTGTTGTTCAGTAGTTTACTGTTTGTTCTACAATTTTTTTGTTCTTTGTTTGTTTTCTTTTTTGTATTAAATGTTTGTTTCTCCCCCTATGGACCAATCTCTTACTGAATTTTGTAACCAGTTGGTTTATTTAGGTTCTGGTTTTTCCTTTTGTTTTTTTGGTAATCATCTTCCAGTTGCTACCCTTCTGAAGCTTCTCTCTTGGTGTTAGCATTCTAACTATTGACTAGGAACATACTTAATTCTCAGTTCAGAACTTAAGTTGCTCTGTGGAATGCATTTTTGGTTCCATGGTTCCTGCAAGCCTAAGCAGTGGAAGTGAAGGCCTGTGGGTTTCTTGGGTATCTTGAATTCTGTGGAAAAGTAGGATTTTGGGATCACTAGGATCTCAATGGTTCTTGATGGATGAAGTATCTTCTTTGACAATTTGCTGAAGAAGCATGCATTTTTGTCTGCTGGTATTTGCACCCATGTCATCAAAGGCAGTCAAGGCGACTACCTAGTCAGCAAGGGGAACTGGTGCCACCATTTGGGCCAAATCGATCTACACATTTATTCAACACATAAGAAGGGTGCCTAGACAGATAGACTCCCCTCCAGTGTCATTTTTCTATGTTTTTTTTCTCTCACAACGAGGGACACATGCACACTCTTACCATGAACCCTATCCCAGCCACAAGGACGAAGCACTTCACACGGAGATAATTGTTGGCCCAGTCATCTTATACACACAATTACTTGATAAATTATTACTTGAAGGAACAATTGTTTAGTTTGCTGATGAATACAAGAATTTGGTGAGTTCTACGCTAATTTGCCATGGTTGAATGAGTAAATGTATGCAGTTTATTGGTTTTATACCAAATTGAAAACTTTGATCTGCAACAATGACTTCAGGCTGAATGTGTGTGGCCACCTAAATGCTCAGTTGCTAAGAACAGATTCTATGTAATCTGTGCCGATGTGCTTTTCATCCACTGATGGTCACACCTGTGGCTTGTGCATCCTAATAGGTAATGATAGGTAATCACTTTCTATTGGGCGGGTTTGGGGGGGAGGGGGGCCGCAATTCTTATGTTTATCTACGCTTGAGTTTCCCACAACACATGTTTATCTCTCAAAACTTAGTCCCATGTTTGGGCAGAATGTCCCTTACATCCCTTCAATCTCAATCCTGCTACAAAGCCCCACAAATCATTTGCCTTCCTAGGTTATATAAACAGTTGCACGCTTTGTTATCACAAGTGGTCATTTGTTGATAAACATATCTGACCTAGCCTCTTCATCTTTCCTGTGTGTATAATCAACTCAAAATAAGCTTCTGAGGTTTTTTTTTCCCCTTTTGAAAGATGATGTTTCTTCTACATCATGTAGATGGATGCTTTATGACTAAGTTCTTTCAGTTAACTTTTTGGAGGGTAATCATGACTCATGAGTATGACTCTTAGCTTATTGGATTTTCTATCCATGTTTAATGTTCAATCAGATTTGGCACCATGCCTCCAAGTTGTGTGAGATTAATATATATGCCATGTCTTACTGTGTTTGGAAGTCCTTTTCTTTGAAATTTTTTTTTCTATCAAACTTGAAGTTGTCTTTGAATTCATGTTACTTGCATGTCCATATTTAGTTGGATGTGCATGATGTATGGACAAATAATTTTTCATGTTTGCTACAATTTGAATATTTAAATGAAGTCTAAATAGCGGATAAATGTGAAATCAAGCACAAAGAACAAGTATATGCAGTATCTCTTAATCTTTTGCTTCTATCTTCCAATAAGACCTGTGTTAATGAATTACAGTCTTCATTCATACACTGATGGAAGAGGTTTGAAACCTTTTGTGTGTGAACTGGAGGATGTTATTGCTAAGACGATAACTTATTAGTATGTTAATCTTATGCTTCCCAGGTTCTTTGATTTCTCAAAGACAGTTGCAAGGAGAGCTTTCCGAGTTATTCAGGTTCTGTCAGATCTTTTCAGTATGTTCGCAGATCACCCATTGACAGCGGCACACTTCGCTTCTGCCAGGGTTAACTTTATTTCTCTTCATCTCTATTCCAGGATACTCACAATGTGAGGTCTGTATCTTTCCATCCTTCTGGTGAATTTCTATTGGCAGGTATTTTGACTTCTTGCTTTCCTAATTTGATTTCCAAGATGTTAATGCTACAAATAGATAATGCTGTTTGTTTCTCGCCTATCTTCACTCAGGAAGGTTGAGGTTTTCTGGCTACCCTTTAGCTTGTCTCAATGCTTATAAATCATGCATCACTCTATGTGAATGCCAACTGACCAAGGGACAGGAATAAAGGGGACTTCTGGATTAGTTTACATGTGATTGCTGTAATCTAAAAATAAAATGTATTGTAGACTTGTAGTTTGAAACAAGGTTACCCATCTTGGTGTTGGAACCTGAATCAGGTTTACCGAAGGCAGTTCATATGCACCTAAGTGGCTAACCTGCTTATGGAATTAAATCAAGTATATTACTCTACGGATTGAGTCAGGAACTTTCTCGACTATTACTAGAGAGTGGCTATGGAATGGACTGAATCAGGTGACTACAGATTGAAAACCCAAGGCTAATGATATGGCTTTTTTGAAGAGAAAGTTCGTATATAAATCTTCTATTACAAATGAAGTGAGAGGCAAAGAAACCTTGTAGAACCTACAATCATAATCTGCAATACTGAGGCCATCAATGACAGTTCATTCCATAGCCAGTCAAGGAAAGAGGAGAATCAAGGAAAACATAGAAAGCAATTTCCCTATGTTTTTTACTCAAGGAAAACATAGAAAGCAATTTCCCTATGTTTTTTACTTTCCACTTCTTTCTAATTTCCTTTTAATCGGATAAGTTTGTCCTGAAATGTGGCCAACTCTTCTTCAATGCGTTGTGGATGCTACAACCAAAACACCCCCACAATGTACAGTCTAGAAGGTCATTGTATAAGATTTTACTGGGGTCCATTTGCTTCTCACTGTTGTCATGGGTCTCTTTTTGGACTTCTTCTCCCCAAGTTAATGGAGCTTTTATGCTATCCAAAGGTCTTTTTAATTCAATTCTCAAATTTTTGATGTTTTCCACAAATTTATTTCTTTCAGGGCTAGACATAGGGCATCAGGCCGGTTCTAAGCAATGCTGGTCAGCTGGGGTTAGCGTAGATTGGGCCAGTTTGTCTGATCAGGTGTGACTGGCCAAGGGCTGACACAATCCTGATTGTTGGTAACTTTGTACTGCCACTTTGGATTGATACTTAAAAATCAAGAATGAACAAGCATGCTGCTTTGTCTGATGGTTCTAGTGAGTGTGAGAATGACATTTCACAGAAGAGACAACTGATGCATTGATTCAAACTAAGAAAAGAAAACTAATTCATTTTATAGGAAAGAAAGTAGAAAAGGATGTGTATGGGTTGAATCTGAAGTTGGTGAAAGAAATGTTATTGATCTTTGCCTGAAAACCAGAAATTTCTCAGGAGAAAAAGATTTGACCTGTTGATAAGACATTTTTTTATTCCTTTTATACCTTGGAAAACAAATACCACCACCACCAAGAGAGAGAGAGAGAGAGGAATAAAACATAAAGCAATAGAGGTGGTATCGTTCCTGTCTCATATGCAGAAGACAGAATGTATATTAATGAGAGATGAGTCATGTTTGTATCATCTGTCTCCGAAAGAGGACTAAGTATATGTTACTGAGTCGATAGTGATGTTGTTTGAAGGTGAGAAACTAATGCTCTCAATTGAAGCCTCCGGTTTACTATAAATCAATTGTAAATGGGTTGAACGTTGGAGATTTCTTTTCACAGGATTTTACTTCTTTTGTTCAGATTTTCTCATAGGAATGCATATTGCAGGCACGGACCATTCCCTTCCCCACCTGTATGATATTAATACATTCCAGTGTTACCTGTCAGCAGACTTGCCGGACTTAAACCCTAACGCTGCCATCAACCAGGTATTTTGGTTTGTTTGGAACTCCTGGGGAGTTTCTTTTGTACAAAGTTGAAATAATTGGGTCATTCTTTTACATGTGCTTTGGTTAAATATGAAATTCAATGTGGTCTTATCATTTTATCTTCAAAATCTTGTTGCTACTCCCTATCTACAGGTGAGATATTCATCCACAGGTGCGATGTATGTGACAGCCTCCAAAGATGGTGCTATCCGTATATGGGATGGTGTAACTGCTCAATGTGTACGCTTCATTAGTCAGGCACATGGGTCCTCAGAAGCCACCAGTGTGAGATTCACAAAAGATGAAAGGTAAGTAATATTAGGAGTTGAGCACAGAGTAGGCAGCTGGTCTTGATTTCTTATCCATGTATCACCAGTCATTGTGTTTGCTCCATATATTATAGCTGTAATTACTGGTATTGCCTTTTGATGATGAAAGTTAATTCCTATGAGAATTTCTTTAACATCACTGTTTCTGAAGCAAGCTGCAATTAATTGTCTGATTCTCATGATATTTGTGTCATACTTTCATGTTCAAACGTATTCTCTTTTCATGTGTAAGTAATTTATGACTATTGGGCGGGAATAAACTTAAAAATCAATATTTGGACTTTTCGATTTAAAAATCTAAGCTTTGAGATAATTTAGGATACAATGGAAGAGGAATCATCGCTTACTTCTTAAAAAAATGGCAATTTCTAGCATGGTGATACATGATATTTTCATTTAATTTCATGTTGAGAAATGAGAGCAGACTATAATTTAGCATGTTAAACAGTTCTCAAGAGTTATTTTCCTGTATTATGTCTCCATTATTTCTGTTGCATGTTGTAAATGACTAAATGCATGGAATGCTACTGCTAGTCTGCTATAATAATTTTTCACTTTTTAGATGCCACATTTTAAAATCTATTTTTCCTATTTTCATGAAATTTCCAGATTTTTTTCTCAATTTTAGCATTTGTATAGATTTTTTTTAAGCAGGCTGATCCACGGTCAGCCAGAGTTTCTTTTGATTGGTTGAGTTGGCCAATCCAGATCAGATCAGGATCAGTCCAGACTGATTCTGGAAGCAATCCAATTTTTCCTTCCATATTGGTGTGTGCTAGATCTTGAAGTATACAAAGTTGGTAATCTGCTCCTTTTCTTAGTTGAACACAGAGAAGATTCCGAGACCTCCTATGCATGCATATTTTGACACTAGTTTAAGATTTCAAGTGTTAGTTTGTCCTGTCCTTTAAATATGCTTTTCAGCTAACCTTTCAACATGTAACTTGGATCTTTAGGTTTGTTCTATCTTGTGGGAAGGATTCCACTGTGAAGCTGTGGGAGGTGGCCACTGGTAGACTTGTCAAACAGTACCTAGGAGCTGTCCACATGCAGTTGCGCTGCCAGGTTGATTACATACATTAATCTGTTTCTTTTGATTATCATGTCAGCTTAATTGTTTGCGCAATTTCTGATAATGCAAGTAAATGCATGTGGCCTCCATATTTTTCCTTTTTTTTTCCTCCAAGGGGAAAGACATGGAGTCAAGGCTTGGTTCTTTAGATGGCAGGTTGGGAAAATGTTTCTGGGGAAGTGCGGATAAGGATAAATATCAACATGGGAGTGGAATATCTGGCTACTTCTTTTCTATTTGAAGAGAGAAAAATCATTTGATTGTTTTACCTTTTTATTTGAAGATTCCGGCCTCTAGATATTTAATTTCTGAGCTGTCTTTAGAACTCTACTCCACCCACCTAATCGGTTGGCAAGTGGGGGGGATAACTGGGAAATTCAGTCACCACAAGTCGCTCTGTTGCTTCCATTCAGAGGGGGATGCGTCTACTTGCTCATTTTCAAAGAGAACGAGTCTTGAAATGAAAATATGAAAATTTAAACCAAACTTCAGCTTGACCAAGGCAGCATGATCACGCAAAGGCTGATGTACATGTTGTAGGTGCGGCCTCGACCATGTTGCTTGTTATGGTCTTACATGATTTCTTCGTGTCTTGATATCTGCGCATAACCTGTTGCCAACTACCCATTTGTTGGCAGACAGATCCCGCTTGCGACAGTATCCGAATATTGCATTTGTCTAGTCAAAAACTCAAATACTATGGTGATGAAGGATGCAGGACATAGGTTCTCCCCCCCCCCCCTTCTACAGAAACTGGTCTTTCTTGGGACCTCAGGGATGACCTATGGAATTAACCTTTTCTTCCAGGCAGTTTTTAATGGAACAGAAGAATTTGTTCTGTCAATAGACGAAGCAAGCAACGAGGTGAGTTGTTATCTTATATAAGCTGCTTAAACTTTGGAGCACAGGTGTCATTTTTCCAGATAGTTATAGCTTTTCCTTCATGGCCAGGTGATTGTGTGGGATGCAGTATCAGCTGAGAAAGTAGCAAAATGGCCATCCAATCATGCGGGTGCACCTCGGTGGATTGAACACTCTCCGACAGAGGAAGCGTTTATAACCTGTGGAACTGATCGATCTGTCAGATTCTGGAAGGAAATTTTGTAGCTTTTTGAAATGTCCAAATAGGCTGGTTGCATAGAAAGGTCGAAACCTGGTCTGGAAATCTTTGGGTGAATTGTTTGGCGGAACTTTTGGTTTTAGAGAATAGAGACTCTAAAGCTCAAGAGAGCTTTAGAATTTAGAATAATTATTGTTTGTTACTGTTAGAATAGCTGACACGGAATTACTTTGCATGTGAGATGTGGCCTTTTTTGTAGGGATTTGTTAAAAAAGGTGATGTTATTTTATTAAATCATTACTAATAGACGGTACTTTTGGAATCAAGAGTACGACTTGACTATGGAACTTTTTACGTGAAGTCCCTTTACCCTTTCGTATTTACATCTAACCCATCTGTTCTATCTGATTCACCGCTGCCTAAAATCCTAACATTTTTAAACAAGCCCATTGAATTGCTAGACGTTAGAAACGAGGACACTGTCGTCAGGGCTATATTCCTTTCAAGATGTCACACACACAAAAAGAGAGAGAGAGAGAGCACACGTCTTGGCATCGTTTGGTATTAATTTTCAAAATTTAAAAATTGACAAAAGCCGATTTAGCTGCAGCACGTCCCACGTCCCGCTTTTGGCTCGTCAGGAACAACACGGACGACAAGGCGCCTCGACGCCCGCGTCCGCAAACCAGCTGTGTCACAAAAAATTTTAATCAACCCCTTGTCACGAAATCGGCAAAAATGGATGTTTATCCGCTTTTCACCGAGGGAGAGAAACACCATGTTTCTATCTATCTCTCTCCAACAGCAAAATCGCCACCAGCGCGGAAGCCAAAGAAGGCCACCTTGGTTTGAAACCGCTGGGGATTTGTCAGAGATTTTTGTCCCAAATCTCTCCCCCAATTTGTTCCCAAACGCTGCCTAGCTAAGTTCTCGGCCATGTCCATTTCTCAAGTGGTTAAGATTAGGTGGGCTCTACCGTAATAGATAGGTTAAGTGGACTTGTAAGTAAACATGAAAAATTATAGATCAAAAGAGCCAAGATAATAGGGGCTTAAAAGGTTAAGAAGCCCCTTATGATAAAGGCAACATATTTGGAGTGTTACTTATCCATCTTAAACCCTCTGCTGGACCTGCACAGAAGGATGTTGAAGACGATAATAAACATAAGCATCATTTCCCTACTAAGATTAATACAACACATTACTGAAAGCTCCTTTAGCACATATGTGGTATCTAAAAAATGCTTCTTTTTGAAAAAAAACCCAAAACATACTTATTTTAGAAGCATACCAGTCGCAAAAGAACGAGGAGGAAAAGAGAAGGTAAAAAAAACAGCCCTGAAACGATGAGGCCTCAAGCTGACAAAAATGCCCCTACATCCGCTGAGAAATGGTTGCAAAACAAAATGGAAATATTTGGGCCGATACAGGTATGATTATTCTGGATTCCACGCCACAGCGTGTTCTCAATTGCATATCAAATTCTCGTCCACATCATCTCCATCCTCATCATCTTCTCGCGCTAGCTCTGCATATTCGTCAATGGATTTTCCAGGAAACAACTCCCCCTCCCTGCTTCTGTCCGCAATTTTTGGGGATCCAACTTTGTTACTTGTCTTGCCTTTGTTCATCTGTCAAGTTACATGTAACTAGAGATAAACCCCACGAAAAGAGTGGCAACAAACAGAGAGATACGAGCAGCAAAGTTGACTCGAAGATTATGGGTCCCGAATCCCGAACATCTTGATAAGATGCGTAAAGCAGAATGCCCTTACCCAAATGAAAGAAACATAACTCAAGCATTTAGGTGAATTCACCCCACCACGTCAATAGGAGAGTTTAAATCTTTTGATGCAAACCTCACTTATCTTAATATGGGATTTCAACCCGAAGGAAGAAATCTCACGTTTTGCATGCGGAATTATATCCTCAGTTTCCCTGTTTCTTTCCTCTAATTCCAGAATCACACGGTCGCAAATAGAAAAGCTAATATTCTCTGTCCTCCCCATTTTTTTTTTCTCTGGCCATTTGCGAAGACTATACTGCCTGACTGGGAAAGAGCTTGAATGGCAAGATTAAAACTTCGTTGTTGATTTTTATTGCAAACCAAAATAGGAAACAGAGAACCTATCCACAAACAGCTCTAAATGCATCCAGCCACATCCTTCAAAAGCAGCATTAGCCATTAGTTCAAGATTTCCCAAAATGGTCGCTTTGTTCAGCCCAACCATCTCTTTTCTTCAGGATATATAGTAAACATCCCATCAGAAACCCATAAGATCAAGGCATCCACCAACTTCGCATGAGAGGGTTCATAAGCCAGTTTGAGTCAGCCCCTGATTGTATACGCAATATGCACTTCAGTCATATTTTGCTACTTTATCACATTCTCTATGGCTTTGAAATGGAAAAGAGCTATCTTTCAGTAAAAATGAAGTGAAAAAGAACGGCCAACCATGGATGTGACAACAAGGATGACTTGAGTCACTTGACTGTGTGGCCCTATGAAGTTTTTACCTCCTTGGCAAATGGCATTATTTATCCTTGTGTCAGTTTAGCTTCAGGAACACTCCCTGTCATTTGTCATGGAAGTGAGGACTAAAAGATGCAGGCATCTCCAACAGTCAATTACCATGGATTTTTTCTAGCAACCTGAGCGACGATACTCAAAAGCAATGAGGCCACCCCAGGAAAGGATTCCTGAGCGACGATACTCAAAAGCAATAAGGCCACCCCAGGAAAGGATTTAAGGATCAAGATGCCTCAGCAACTTCATTGTGCCAGCTTGATTAACTGTCTGGTGGTAAGATATGCATAGACTAGCAAATAATTGAAAAAATGGATAGCAGGGAAGAATGTTCGAGTAAAAACTCAAGAAGCAACAAATGTGGCAAGAAAAAGCTGCATATGGCTCGTCCAGAAATAAAACTTCATCCTTATTTTCCTCTCATTGATTTTCATATGATCTTTTTTTGGTTTGGAGGGTGGGGGGTGGAGGGGGGCGTGGTGGTGGGGGGAGGGGGTTCAAGGGTAATCTAAGATCCCACACCATCATTATGCAACATAGTGTAAGGTGAAATAAAGATCTGAGAATCTTACAGCACGTAGAAGTGTCCTCCTGTCCCTCTCCCGAGAATTCTTAATTGCCTGTGGACGAACAACTGCCATATGACTATATTTCCACACACATATCCAGACAAAGGAGCAAACTAGGAGTTGAAAAACTAAATAAATTTGAATGTGTGAAAGAAACCCCACCTCCTCTAGCGCCTTTTGTTCAGCCTCTACTTCAGAGCTTTCTCTGGAAATCAGACACAAGCCACGAAAGTAGGCAACAGTCAGCAATCAGTTATCAGATAAAATTGCAGGAGATTATTAATCCACAGGGAAATTTTTAAAAGCAAATAAACCTTCCGATAATCTGCTCTGTTTTGCAACAGCACTTCGCGCATACTCCGTGCTCCCTCGCGCAATCTGCATTTACCAAAAACCTTTTGAAAAAAGGAAAAAAAGGGCTCTTTTCTTCTATATGCTAAAGTATCAATAGGGGAGAGAAACTAGGAAAAAGTACCGACTGGAGCAAAGGTTGTGGTAAGCTTGCCGGACCGCCCGCTTTGTACACTTCTGGCTGATGTAAAACCAATGCAAAACCATCAGACCTAAATAATAGTGAGGAGTAGTTTAATGACGACAGAACGAGCAAGGAACAAGTTGAGAAACGCAAACAGTACCATTTAGCTGGCTCGATCAGAGGCTTGTACTTCCCGTATCTGCAGGAACAGTTGTTAAATAATTGGACGACCATAGAAAGAACCCAAACACAGACCAAAAAACCCCACAAATCCCTAGTAAGAAGCGGAACCTGCGCTTCCAGTCTATCTGCTCCCTGCACGCGGGGGCACACGCCGGTGATCTCCGAGTACGGCCGGAACTTCCCACCCACCTCCTGCACATCAAATCGCCCGGCCGGTTATTTGACAAGTAAAACGCGCGAAATACCAAGGAAATTGAAACTGGCGGCGGCGGCGGCTGAGGGAGGGAGTCTTTACCGTCTCGTTCTTCTTTTGCCCGGCGTTGGGCTTCCAGGCGAACCGGTTCGGGTGCTTCGGAGGGCCTTGTCGGCTTGCCATCTCCACCCCTCCCACCTCCGGCGATCGTGGTGCCCCGTCCGCAGCGGGTTTTGGGGGGACGCCCGTTTGTGTGGAAAGGCTCTTTTTCCACCCAAACATCCGACGGAGGGGCGGGCGAGTGGAATGTTGTGATCGAAGGCTAAACAAAGGGTAATAAAATTTGATAAATACTTTTTAGTTTTTACTCCATAAATAGTGTGAGGACTAGGGTTGTTCAGCCACTTATTTGATTGATCCGACAGTCAAAACTTATACCTTCTTGATGTAAGGACTCTAGTTATCTGATTAGTGGGTGGCCCAACAATCCATATCATATTTTCTACCCAATGGAGATTGTTGTGTAATTATCTTTTTACAAATGTTTGATTATTATTTTCATTTATGACAAAATATTTATCTTATTACAAAAGACTCTTTACAGATAAGAGTTCATAAATAGTATAATTGATAATTTTTAGTAAACATGTATTATACTGTATCATCTGTGTTTAAATAGTTGGTGTCGACACACAAAGCATTAGTGTCAACACACATATCTTTATTAGACAGTGGGTGTTGACACACAAGCTTTGGTGCCGACATATATCATTAACCTCAATAAAAGTTTCTAAGTCCACATGTATATACTTATATCATACTGACTCCGACTTTTTGAAAGTCGAAGTATATCTACTCCTACTCCAGTGAAGTCAGTGTATTATCACTGACTCCGACTTCTGAAAAGTCGAAGTATATCTACTCCGACTCCAGTAAAATCGAAGTGTGTTATCGATTGTTGAACAAATGGCCTTACTCTTGACTCTCAAGAAGTCGAAGTTAGATACCGATTGTTGAACAATCGAAGACCCACTCCGACTCTTGGAAAGTCAAACTTTCACATCGATTGTCTGTATCGATTGTAAGTTCTATATCGATTGATGCTCACTCTGACTTCTTTACAGTCAAAGTCTATATATAGTCGAAGTTTCAAATATCGATTGTTTCTATCGATTGCTATATATATATATATATTGTTTACCTACTCCAACTCTTCGAAAGTCGAAGTATGATATCGACTTCTGTGATCAACTGTACTTAGATGTTTTAATAACTGTTGCTATATTTGCAAAGTGGTTAATGTATCATTATTCTGATTAACTGATTAATTATTATTACTTCATTTAATGAATAAGATGAACACATGATCCACACTGAAATATTCTTTTTGTTATCTGTACAATAATCTATCAAATGAGCATTGTACTTCTCTATTATTCTTCTGTTTAATATTTCCTGTCATAAATATCTCTGAAGTTCAATCTCATAGTTTATTCTCTTAAGATAACTACGTGTCTTACAAAGACACATGTAAGTGTCCTTCAGAATGTCATATTTCTAGAATTTAAGGAAAAGTTCATGTGCAGCAGTACTGCGCGCCAAACAGTGTCCATTCCTCTTTGAATGCTCACCTAACTCTGTACTCTTCAAATGACAGACTTTATCTGGAACTGATAGATATCTGTTAGAAACTACTTGTCTTATACTTTTCCTTATTATTATATATCTCACAAGACTAACTCCGAGAAAAGGAAAAGATGTAGTATGGTGTTTGCAGAAATTCAGGAAAACTATCTGAAATATAACCATGCAGCTATCTCTATAGCCTAGAAGCTGTTGAGAGTCAAAAGACAAAAGACAAAAGACAAGCGGTCTCAAGCTATCTGAAGGTCTGAAGATCTGATGATGGACATCTCAACTGTCTCAAGTCTCAATACCCAACATTTAAATTCAAACGATTTTTTTCAAATGGGAAGCTGAAGAAATTTGAAGGCTATATATGAAGCTAAAGTTTGAAAGTGAAGACACACCAGAGAGAGAACTTGTGACGGCCCTGGATATTTATGCCCAATAAGGCTCCATATCTAGATCCGCCTCTCGCGAATGGACCGAAGTCTCACAAGGGATATCTCACACACGTGTCCAGTAAGAATATAAAAGACAACAACTATAGTATAAGACACAAGAAAGTACATGTGCTCATATCTGTAAACCACATTGTACCACTGTCTCAATACATTATTACATGTCCAATTAAAAAGTACAACTACCTGGAACATACCCCGAGGGAGCACAAGCTCACAAACACGACTACAACTCAACTGCTGGTGGTACAAGTCTGCCACAACGTCTCCACAAGTCACACAAACGGAAAGCTCTGAAAAGAACTGTAAGAGAGTGAGCCTTAACAAGTCACAGGCTCAGTAGAGGACCGCCCAAAAACCACACACAGAACTAAAGAGACCTCAACCCCAGAGGGTCTCACTGGCCACACTAAAAGCCAAACCATGGCATGCTTACAACATTTATAATAAGTAACAGCTTAAATAGTAAATCATAAACAAATACATATTCTTCGAAAAGAAAGAAGAACCACAGGACTAACACAACACTACTAGTCCGCTCAACAACTGAAATGCCTAGGCCACAAGCCTCACATGCACATTTCCTCAACAATTGGTCGCCTAAGCTACAAGCCACACGGGCAAACCACTGCCTAGGCTACAAGCTTCACAGGCGAACCCCAACACATGAGTAATAGGACTGCTAACCAAGAGCTAGTCCTTTATACCTCTAAACCACGATATATCGAATGTCACACTTAGATAACAGGACTGGCTACCACGATGCCAATCCATCACACAATAAAGCCTTATTCAAAAGTTTACCCAAGGAAGGGTAAAACACAACAAGTGGAAGGTCTCACCACACGACCTCCACGGAGCACAGCTCCACCACACTACTTGTAAAGACTGGTACACAATGTACCACGAGAAACAGGTACCCACAAAGGGTACAGGTACCTACCACCATGAGGTACCACCACGAAAACCACAACCAGACCAGTGCCACCACAAGGCACTCCACCATGGGCAAAACCTTGATACAACTGTACCAACGACATGGCACACCATACGAGAGTCAAACCACAACCAGTGAGTCTCCGCTCACCAATCACAACTACAACTGTGCCAACACTAGGGCACACCCCAACGGGTAAAACCACAACCAACGTGCCACTACACACACGCTGCAACCAGTGGCAAAGCACGAGTCGGAAAGCATGATGCCACCACATGGGAACAGACTACTGGTTCATGATGCCAGTATCCAACCCGGACAACACAACACGAGAACTACCTCTCAGTCTCATAGTCACGGACGAAAGGTCCAACTGCCACTCCACAAGCACAAGCCAAAGAACAGTAGAGACCAACCAACACCACACCTGCAGGTCACACACCCCGCAGACCCATGCCTGGCACCTTTAGGGACTTTGGCCTAAGATCCCTAAAGTGAGGTACTGGAAAATAGGACTAGTTGGGGACCAGTGTCGACTACTGGTGTCCGTACCCCCAACTACGAGCGCGCTACAAGCGACTAAATACAAACTCTCACAAGTCGCTGCCCTCTATCGTCTTTCCCTCAGCCGGACATACAACTCAAATACAGGAGTGAGGGTGTCCAGGACAGACGACACAGACCTCGACGGTACAACACAAGTACCGGGACAAACCCCGAGCACAACAAACACACGTGTCTGGCTCACACAGAACCTGGGGTACCCAACTAGAGAGGTATTCTGGAATAGGCGCCGGACCACCACACTCAGCTAACACACAAACCATGTTAATCACTTAACACCTCGATGAAACTTATATCATAATATATTAAACATAATTGGTTCATCACTGGTCACCATGTGACCTCCAAACCATCTCACACTAGTACACACTTGGATCACAATAGCGCAACACAACCTTGCCTGTCATTGGTCACTCCATGACCTCTATGGAAACACACCCTACTTAGCACATAAATCGTTATAATATTCTTGAAAAGATAACAATAGATCTAGGCTAGGTCCACACATGACCTTCACTGCCCAATCACCTCAAAGTAACTATATTACCATAACCATAACGTCGAGCCACTAGCCATGCACACACATACATACCACTCAAACCATGTAAACACCACGTGTATTACACACTAATTGTGTGCACAACACACCAACCACGTACAAACATGCTCACTTCGTGAGCACCACCCTTACCATGTAAACAACACGCAAACAACATGCTTTACAAGCGCGACAAGTGCTAATGCACCACTAGTATTGCCATGCACAATATTTAAACGATAATCAGATAATCGTACCGTTAAAACAAACACCATAATCCCACTCGGCTGTGGTCACGACAGGGGATAGTGTCACCTTCTGATCGCGACGCCCCGATGTGTCGCGTTAGAAAACCCTAACGCGACGGGTCGACCTGTCGCGACCTTGTCGCGACAGGGGGTTCCGTCGCCTTCTCAGGCAGAAACCCTAATCTGGGATCCTCTCCCCGGATTACCCCCACAAGCCCTACCAAACACACTTAATTCTCATTTTTCATGCTTTAATGAATGCCCTAGCATGATATCTAAGGTTTATAAGATGAAAAATGCATCAAACATACCACACACGATCCATGCATTAAGACGAGGTGGGATCTCCCTACCTCCGTGAAGAACGCGAAAACCAAGCACAACACGGCATCTCCCCCGCTCCACGCAACGTCCTCGTGGTGAGAGCGCACCAAAAACTCCTCCAGAAGTCTGAATCGCCCGAGGGAGCTCTGCAGCAGCCCCTCCTGGCCGAGCAGAGCTTGCCCCAGCTCTGTCTGGCCAAACTTCTTTAAAAACACAGCGGTTAAGAACGTGACGCAGCCCTACGTCGCGACCTGATCACGACGTAGGAGGCCTACGCGATCCCACTGTCGACGTCAGCTGACTGCCTAGCGCGCAACACGCGGTAGCCATGCAGACAAAGACCGCCAAACAGCTGTAGCAAGAACGCGACCACCAGGGTTGTCGCGTTCAGAACGCGACCTGATCCCTTGTCGCGTTCATAGGCACAAGACCTATGAGCGCTTTGGGCCCAACTGCCGGCCCACCAAGCCTCACAACCGCGCGCAAACACCTAAAACACAAGCTAATGGGCCACACATTGGCCACTAAATCCGCTAAACAAGGATCCACGAAGATTCGAAAAAACGCGCGACGTTACATAACTAGTGACATGAAATACAGAAGTGCATGAGCATACACGACCACATTCTTCTGAAAGAAAAGAGATAAGCTTACAAGATCTGAAGAGAGCCTTTTGTTCAAGCTTCGACTTCCTGCTCTCTTGCATGTAGAAGTTCTTGGGTGGCATTCTGTGTTCTAGATCTCTCTTAGAGTCAAAAAGAGTTAGAGTAGTCATTCTTATTTTTATCTCTTTTTGATCTTCTGTGTTTGCTCATTCTCTGAGTAGACACACTATCTTCATTTCAATGTGTAACTAGCAGGGGGTTTGTTTCCTATAGTACCCCTCTGTGAAGGGAAGACCTACAGTGGTAGGTGGTAGTAATACCTCTATGTGAAGGGAAGACTTGCGTGAGAGCAAGTGGGTTGTAATACCTCTTAGGTTGAGAGAAGGCCAAGTGTTCTTAGTAGTTAGTGAAAATCCCAATGGGTTCTTGGGAACTAGATGTAGGACTCCTGATTGATAGGAGGTCTGAACTAGGATAAATCCTTTATGCACTTGTGCGATTGTTTCCGTCAAATTTACACTTGTTTCACACACATCACATTAAGTACTAACAATACTATCTAGTGTTATCTATTTTCAGATAAATTTTAAAAGTGTAAGAAGTCATATTCACCACCACTTCTAAGACATCTAAAGCTCCATCTCGATTCAACAGAAATGTGTGGGGATTTAATCGTCTGTTCAATCAAGTGGATAATCGAACAACCTATATCAAATTTTATATGATCGAATAAAAAATATTTTCTAAAACAATGAGGTTTTTGACTTAACTAAGGTTTCTCTAATTTATCTTTAGAAATCTATCTTTTTTTTGTTAAAATTTACAATTTAAGAAGTTCTTGAAACAGAGCCTATGCTACTTTGAAGGAATGTTAAATTTCGTTAGTACCCGATAAGTGATGGGAATAAAACGTTGTATACAAACAAATACGCAACGAAAAAATAAACGAAACACACAATCACATGGAACGCCAAGATTTACATGGAAAACCCCTCCAACATGAAGGGAAAAAACCACAGGGCAATCCGGAGAAGCAAATCCACTATAAAAGTAATGAACATACAAATCTCGGAGTCTCTTGCCCAAGACCCGAGTAACAATCACAAGAGAATAATAGAGACACAAGGATTACGTCACCGTGAACACAGTATTCTGTGTTGCCCCTTGTCTTCTTCTCTTGTACGCCCGTGGCACAGAACTCAGCCGCAGCACCCCGGCCGAGGACGACAACGCCATAGCCGCTGCACCTTCTTTTTCTCTTGCCGTCCACAGGAAACATGCATAGCCTCCAGCCACTTCTCCTATTCTCACAGCCCGCACAAAAACGCACACAGCGTTCCAAACCCCAACAGCCTACGAACCAGCCGCCTACCAGATTTTTTTTTTCTATTTTTAACCGCTGCCGCACAACACAACCTTGTTGTTATGTTTTTTTTTCTAATTTCTCTTTTTAACAAGAGAGATCATCTCCACTGTTCATCAAACAAAAGGGTTATTTGATCTTAGTGGGCTGTGGGTTGTTCTCACCCACATGGGCTGAATAAATGGGCTATGTGCCCAACAACATCCCCCTGCAGCCCATAAGGGAGGCTATCACATGGCTCTCAGTGTGAAGCCATGCCGACCAGCTGTCGGCACACCTCTTGCCTTTCCTTTGGCAAGGCCTTTATCAACATGTCTGCACCGTTATCATCTGTGTGAATTTTCTGAAGTTGCAACTGCTTCTCTTCAAACACATTTCGGATCCAGTGGTATCTGACATCTATATGCTTTGACTTGGAATGAAAAGTTGGGTTCTTACACAAGTGGATGGCACTCTGACTGTCACAATACACCACATGATTTTCCTGTTTCAGCTCCAATTCTTGTAAGAATTCTTTCATCCACAGCATCTCTTTGCAAACCTCTGTAGCAGCAATATATATTGCCTCTGTAGTAGAGAGAACAATACACCTCTGCAACCTGGATTGCCATGACACAACTCCCCTTGCAAAAGTGAGAACAAAACCTGATGTGGACTTCCTCGTGTCAATATCTCTTGCCATATCAGCATCTGTGTAACCTGTCAACATAGATGGTCCACCTCCAAAGCTTAAACAAACTTTAGAGCTTCCTCTGAGATATCTAAAAATCCACTTCACTGCTACCCAGTGCTCTTTTCTTGGAATTGCAAGAAATCTACTAGCAACTCCCATTGCATATGTGATGTCCGGCCTTGTACATACCATCGCGTACATCAAACTTCTGACTGCTGAAGCATAAGGAACCTTTTGCATTTTCTCCTTCTCCTCATCACTTGATGGACTCTGGTCTGAGTACAACCTGAAGTGACCTGCAAGAGGAGAACCAACTGGCTTTGCATTGCTCATACTGAACCTATCTAACACCTTCTCAATGTATTTTTCCTGTGACAACCATATCTTCTTGTTCCTTCTGTCACGTGAAATCTGCATGCCTAGTATTTGCTTTGCTGGCCCCATGTCCTTCATTGCAAAGGACTCACTCAGTTCCTTCTTCAACCTGTGAATTGTAGATATATCTTTCCTAAGGATAAGCATGTCATCAACATATAATAAGAGAATAACAAAGTTCTCACCAAACCATTTGATATACACACAATGATCTGAAGCCGTTCTTTTGTATTCATTTTCAGCCATAAATGAATCAAATTTCTTATACCACTGTCTTGGAGCTTGCTTCAACCCATACAAGCTCTTCCTCAACCTGCAGACAAGATTTTCTTTACCTTTGATTTTGAAGCCTTCTGATTGCTCCATGTAAATTTCCTCCTCTAAATCACCATGAAGGAAAGCTGTCTTCACATCCATTTGCTCAACCTCCAAGTCCATGCTAGCAGCAATACCTAGAGCAACACAGATAGAAGACATTTTAACAACAGGTGAAAAATCTCTTCAAAGTCAATACCTTTCTTTTGACCAAAGCCTTTCACAACCAATCTTGCTTTGTACTTTGGTTGAGGACATTATTCTTGAGTCTTCAACCTGAAAACCCACTTGTTCTTCAATGCCTTCCTTCCCTTTGGTAGCTCCACCAAATCATATGTGTGATTTTTCTACAAAGCATCCATCTCTTCATGCATAGCTGCTAACCACTCCTTTTTCTGCTCACTTTCAGATACTTCATGGTAACTCTCTGGTTCACCTGCATCAGTAAGCATAACATACTCATCTATAGAGTACCTTATGGAAGGTTGAAGTTGTCTGGAAGATCTTCTCAATAGAGGCTCTGGAGAGGGCTGCTCCTCTTCCTCTTCCTGCTTAACATGTCCTGCAGGTAAGTCAATATCAGCCTCTACACTATCTTCCTGCACATCTCCCCTGTCAGCCTGACGTACTGGAGGAGTAACCGGGTCACAATCTACTAAACCTTCTGCAGAAGTCTTGGCTGGTGCCTCTTTCTTCAAGTCCTCAAGAGTTTGATCTTCAAAGAAGACCACATCTCTGCTTCTAAACACCTTCTGCTTTTCTGGATCCCATAGCCTGTAACCAAACAAATCATGTGAATAACCAAGAAAAATACATTCTTTTGTCTTACCATCCAGTTTGGACCTCTCATTGTCTGGAACATGTGCAAATGCATGACAACCAAACACACTCAAGTGCCTGTAGGAGACATCTTTTGTAACGACCCAGAATCCGCATTACCAGTAACAACCAGTAACCCGAATTCTGACCCGCTAACCCACGAGACAAGCTCAGAAGGGTAGGAATTAAGAGTCCGAGGAGACTATATGTAAGAAGATGCACACCATGCAAAGCAGTAAAATTCCACTATAAACATAATATATACAACCTCAGAGTCTGAGACAAAGTACAGAGTACAGAAGTACAACAAAAAGGTACAACTCACTGCAGCTAGGGAGCACCAACACCGGAGTGGCTAGACTCATCTGGAACGGGAGTCGACGAAGACCCACCTGAAAGGGAAGGGAGTGAGTCTCAAGAAAAGAGACCCAGTAGGGAAAAGTAACCCCACCGGCAACTAAACTAAAGTGCGGAAAGTAAAAACTGAAAGTAAGTACACGTCGCACCACAACACAAAACTGTAAACCACGCGGCTCAGTAACACACACTCACACACACAGCAAGTAGGACTCAGCTAGGGTCTGTGGCTCGGCGTCCCGTCACCACAGAGGCTCTCAACCCCAGCCACGTGTGCACACTACAAACGCTCTCTCTCGCGTCTGGTCCACGACCGGTTTTTCCCCTATGCTTGACCCTAGCGGTAGAGAAGGGGCTCCACGGAGACCGGCTCAAAACCACCAAAAGGAGTACGCACAGGACAGAGTCGCACTCGATGTCCCGGCTCACTAGCGGAGGATAACCACACACTAGTCGTCTAGACGGAGTCGCACCCACGCCTAGGTAACACAACAGAAACGGGTACACGGTAACGCAACGCGCGTACAACAGACGGAACACACTCAATCTGAAACCCCGTACAGTAGTAAACACCTCGTGCCACAAACAACTACTCCTATGCACAGGCGGAGTCACACTCTAAGCCTGGCCCACTTGTGCTATTAGGGCGGACATCACATGTCAATCGCCTCTAATCACACAACTTAAGTCTGCTGGGACACAGAATATAAACGGCCACATCGATTGCCGCCAATCAGAGATAAACGGCAGCCCCTATGTCGTCAACAATAACTAAACGGCAATTGACCTTGTCGTTTAAATCACCTCTGAAGATCTCAACGTCAACAGATGTGGACGTTGATATCTTCAGTCCCCCATACCCAGAACTGAACCGAATCAGTCCCAATGGGCAGAAACACTAAATAACATTCTGACTGATGGAGGGAAACACATCCTCTCATCAATCCACATTAACAGAACATCATAATTAGACAATCTAACATCTAGATTATCCAAACCACCCTCAATTCCGGCATGATATAACCCAAACCCTAAACCATAAATTGCATTCCAATTCACTTAATTGGGCATGCTAGTTTGCTGGGGAGGGTTATAGGGGTTAAGTCCCTACCTCAGAATGCCTTAAGAATCCCCAAACAGTCACTACTCGCGCCGGATTCCCCCGAAGACTCCGCGCGAATCGCACCAAAACCACGCGCTTCCCGCCCGATCTAGCAACGCCACACGATCCAGGGGCTTCCCACGAGCTCAAATCACCCAACAGAAGCTGTAGGAATCAAGAAAGGCTAAGGTGGAAGAAAGGAGAGGAAATGAGAAAGGTAGGTTCTGCTCTCGGGTTGCCCTACTTCAACAGGCCCGACCAGTCAACGTCAACATCACTGGCCGCCTACTGAACCGCCTACAGACTGACATCCAGATAGCATGTCGTTAAGTTCAATCTCAGACGTCCACATCGCTGGACGCTGACTCTGACTCAACGGCAAGCCTTGGCCGTCAACCACAAGTCAACGACAATGGTCTTGTCGTCGACCACACAGAACATCTAACAGACCCAATAAGGATCCACTAAAGACCCGAGACCTTACATCTTTCCTTGACCATACATGCTCTGCAACATCACCATCTAGAGCTGTACAGGGTGACAAGTTGATCACATCAACTGCAGTCCTCAATGCCTCATCCCAAAATCTTTTGGGTAGCTTGGCATGTGAAAGCATACATCTAATCTTTTCCATGATGGTGCGGTTCATCCTCTCTGCAATTGCATTATGCTGAGGCGTACCTAGAACTGTCATCTCATGCTGGATGCCATGTGACCTGCAATAGTCATCAAACAATCCTATATACTCACCACCATTATCTGATCTTATGCATTTCAATTGCCTTTCTGTCTCCCTTTCAACCCTGGCATGAAACTCTTTGAAAACATTAATCACCCGATCTTTCGTCTTCAAAGCATAGGCCCAAACTTTCCTGGAAAAGTCATCTATAAAAGTGACAAAATAAAGTGCACCACTAATACCAGAAACATCAACAGATCCACCAGGAGTTTTTGTCCTCAAAGGACCACAAACATCTGTATAGACAACGGTCTACGGCATGTATTTTTCTAGACAAAGCAGGACTAGCAAAAGAAACTCTATGTTGTTTTCCAACCAAACAGTCAATACATGAGTTCAAATGTGTACCTCTGAAGTCTGGCAAAACTTCTTTCTTGGAAAGAGCTTGCAGCCCCTTCACGCTCATGTGCCCCAGTCGCCTATGCCACAACTCCATGCTGAAGTCTTTCTCTGTAGCATTCAACTGCTCACCACAAGCTTTAGCCTGCAACCTGTACAAAGTATGACATTTCTTTCCACTAGCTACAACAAGAGAATCCTTACTGAGTTTCCATTGCCCTCTGTGAAATCTGCTACCACAAGTCTTCATCATCCAGCCTACCCACAGAAATTAAATTCAGTCTCAAATCAGCAACATGTCTCACATCCTTCAGCACCAACTTGCAGCCAAGATTGGTCTTTATGTGGATGTCGCCCATGCCAATGATATCTGTCGTGCCATGGTTGCCCATCTTGACAACACTAAAGTTTCCTGTCCTGTAGGTAGCAAAGAACTCCCTCCGTGGTGTAGCATGGTAAGAAGCACCTGTATCAATCACCCATTCGAGATCCTGGCACACACAAGAAAAAATATCATCAGAAGTAGACAAAATCAAATAGTCACCACCCTGCACTGTAGCTGTGGTATTCTCCTTTGACTTTGTATTCTCCACTTCTTTTCCCTTTTTCTTGCTCTTCTTAGGTTGCTTGCACTGGTTCTTGAAGTGCCCTTTCTCACCACAGTTGTAACAAGATATATCTTTTCTTGATTTTGACTTGCTTCTACCCTTACGTGAACTGCCTCTATCTCTGGACTTTGACCTTCCCTTAGTCTCTGATACAAGTGCCTGTGAATCATTCTGAGATATTTCTGAATTCTTTCTCCTCAACTCCTCATTCAACAAACTGCTTGTTACTTGGTTCATAGTGATAACACCATCTGGCGTAGAATTACTGAGGGAAACCACCAGTGTCTCCCAACTTTCTGGCAATGAACTGAGAAGTAACAATGCCTGCAACTCATCATCAAGAGACATTTTCATAGAGGATAACTGGTTAGTAATACTCTGCATTTCATTCAAATGCTCAGCAATAGAAGCACTCTCTTTATATTTCAGGTTCACAAGTTTTCTGATCAAGAAAGCTTTGTTGCCAGCTATTTTTCTCTCATAGAGACCTTCTAACTTTTTCCAAAGAGAGTGTGCAGAACTCTCTATGGAGACATGATGGAAGACACTATCATCAAGCCACTGTCGAATAAATCCGACGATTTTCCGATCTAACTTCTTCCATTCATCATCTGACGTCGTTGCGGGCTTTCCACTATCCCCTTGCAAAGGTCCATATTGATCTTTGCAATACAAGAGATCTTCCATTCTTGGTTTCCATATCATCCAATTGTTTCCGTTCAAACTAACCATGCGGGAAACATTACCGGCCTCCATGTTCATATACAAAAATAAAATTTGTCCCAAATCCGCTCTGATACCAGTTGATGGGAATAAAGCATTGTATACGAACAAATACGAGTAGGCCGAAATACGTAGCGGAAAAATAAACGGAACACACAATCACATGGAACACCAAGATTTACGTGGAAAACCCCTCCAACGCGAAGGGAAAAAACCACGGGGTAAGCCGGAGAAGCAAATCCACTATAAAAGTAATGAACGTACAAATCTCGGAGTCTCTTGCCCAAGACCCGAGTAACAATCACAAGAGAATAACAGAGACACAAGGATTACATCACCGTGAACACGGTATTCTGCGTTGCCCCTTGTCTTCTTCTCTTGTACGCGCGTGGCACAGAACTCAGCCGCAGCACCCTGGCCGAGGACGACAACGCCACAGCTGCTGCACCTTCTTTTTCTCTGGCCATGCACAGGAAACATGCACAGCCTCCAGCTGCCTTCTCCTCTTCTCACAGCCCGCACAAAAATGCACACAGCGTTCCAAACCCCAGCAGCCTATGAACCAGCCGCCTATCAGATTTTTTTTTTCTATTTTTAACCGCTGTCGCACAACACAACCTTACTGTTGTGTTTTTTTTTTTTTTTTTGATTTCTCTTTTTAACAAGAGAGATCATCTCCACCATTCATCAAACAAAAGGGTTATTTGATCTTAGTGGGTATGAGTTATTCTCACCCACATGGGCTAAATAAATGGGCCATGTGCCCAACAATAAGCTCTTTTGAATCTTGGACTAAATAGTCAACAACTCATCTTCTGACTAATTACCAGGGGATGGAACTAAATAAGAGAGGTAGCTCAAATTTATAAGTTGGAAAATACGTGGTAGTTGTGGTATCGGCTTATGTGTTCTCACATGGGCCGGGTCCTCAAGAGTAGCAAAATCATTCTCTTATAAATTTACCCAATTTCACTCTCCACAAACCACAACCTGTTGCCCAGCTAGCTAGCCCAGAGGGGGGGTGAATGGATATTAAAATTATTTGATACTCAAATCCTGTTCACACAATAGTCACAAAAACAACACTTCACAGATAGTTAGTGTTAGTGAAGACAAAGATAAACATGTAAAAGCAATCACAACACAGAAAATTATCCTGGTTCGGATCTCCTTTCCTTAGGAGTCCTACGTCCAGTCCCTGAGTAATATCTCAGGATTTCACTAACCCAAGGGTACTGTCCCCCTTATGGACCCTTATACACCCAACCGCAGTTGGTCTTCCTTCAATCTGAAGGGAAGTACACCACTCTGGATACCCCACCAGGTCTTCCTTCACAACTGAAGGGAACAACACCCTGGATACCACACCAAGTCTTCCTTCACAACCGGAGGGAACAAACACAAGAGAATGTGTTCAAAGAGATGATGCCCCTAGATCAAGCTTATAGAACACCGCTTGATCTGAAGCAAGGACTGAGAAGAAAAAGATCTACAATCAAGGACTATTCTCAGAACAAAAGGCTCTCTCACAGATCTGAACTTAGCACAGAGAGCAAGAGCTAAGACTAATGGGAGTTTTTGCTTGGCTCTAAGAAAAGCTTGCAGAAGATAGAAGGCGTTGTTACTTCTTGTTTTCTAATCGCTCTTCCTTCGTATATATATATCATCTTTTGAAATTCGAACGTTGAAGTGCCCATTGTCTCTATGCATAAGTGTACGTTAGACTGCTTGACACTTGGAAGCTTCCAGTCAACAGTCCTTTATCTTTTCATGCACGCAAAGAGAGAGAGGATCTTCTGTAATCTTCTTTGACTTCTATTTTGTCCAACGTTGTATGACGGATGCTGTCAGAGACCTGCACATATTTAAAGCTTGAACAATAGACAGCTAAGCTGTCTCTTGTTGTCAGTCAACGTTAGAATGAATGTTTATCAAAATAGTAATGCCATTTTATTGTTCTAAAAGATGTCAACAGAGAAGATACAATAATGGAAGATATCGTCTGCATTCATGCAACGATACGTTCAGTCTTCATAAATGCACAGCTGACATAAATATGCGTGAAGACTTTGACTTTTCAACGTATCAAAAATTAGCTTGAAAATTGAATCGTTGTCTTCCATGAAATCGTTATATACATGACTTATGAAATCGTTGTGCAAATGAGTGAATCGTTGTGCATTCATAAGTAAAGAGATGCATACACAAATCGTTATATGTATTAATAATCAAATCGTTATGAAGTTATAAACAAATCGATGTACAAATCGTTATGTCGTTATAAACAAATCGATGTACAAATCGTTATGAAGTTATAAACAAATCGATGTACAAATCGTTGTGACGTTATAAACAAATTGTTGTTCTCACTTAAGGAATCGTTGCGGAAAGCAAATCGTTATGATTACTTAATGAATCGTTGCGAGAAACAAATCGTTGAGATCACTTAACGAATCGTTGTGAGGAAAAATCGTTGCGATCACTTAACGAATCGTTGTGAGGGCAAATCGTTGCGATCACTTAACGAATCGTTGTGAGGGCAAATCGAAGAAATCGTTATACAGCCCAAATCGATGAAAGCACATAGCGAATCCTTTTGAATATGAAATCGTTATAGCTCTATAGAAATCATTATGACCTATAATGGAAATCGATGTGTACTTAGAGAAATTTTATGTGTACTGAACTCTAAATACTTCAGGGTGAGATACTTACAGAATTTGCTTGACTTTTCTTGATTCATTTCCTGTGTTCAAAACTTATAGAAAATATGTTAGATTAAACTTTATATAGTTTTATTAATAACCAAAATAGATATGTAATTTATTTAAATTACATGGGGGATAAACTGATCATCAATCTCCCCCTTTTTGGTGATGACAAAACATAGCATTGAACCAAGATATTCTGAAATAAAAACTTTAGTGATATTTCGAAATCATAAGAGATGTATTTCAGAATTGCTATATTTTCTCCCCCTTTTTGTCATTTAAGCAAAAAGATCAACGCTTTCGACAAAGAAGAAGAGAAAAGATGAATGAGAGAGCACAAAGTGATTGAATTATTCTTGAGGGGGTACAGGAAGATAGAAAGTAGGAGACAAAAGAGAGGCATAATGAGAAATAGTTTCCCAGGCCTATTCTTCCTGCTTTTCAAAAAACTGTCTAAAAACCCCAAGTTCAATAGAGTAGGAAGGTCCCATGATGGGAGCCATCCTTCGAAGATGATGAACTAGCTGCTCATCAAGAAGCCGAGCATACTGATCTGGTTCAAGAGAGACCTTAAGGAAGGAGACTTTCTCAAAGCTGGCACAGGCAAGAAACTGATCCATAGAGATTGGATAGAAATTCTGCTTGTGCTTCAATTCTATCCGCATAGCTACATATACCTTGTATGTTTCAACCCAGGATTGATAGGGATCATGAACAAGGTGAATGGAGTTCATGTCCAGAAATGTAGTAGCTGAAATTTGAGGTTGACCTTCCTTGGCTAGAGATTCATTCACATCAGAGAATTGCTATGCTGAAAGAGGACAGAGCCTGGTCCAATCTGTAGGAGATAATCGTTCACATTCTGACAGAGCAGAAGCAAGAACATCAGCAGTGACATGGCCCTGGTGATACTCTCTAAACAGAAACCTGTGGAAAGCAACCAGATAGCCTTTCTGCACTTTGATTCAGTGTGAGCTCCACCTGGTCCAAGGGCTCTAATGGCCTGCATGAACTGACCCAACTGAATCTTAGGCAAACGATGAAGATACTGGTAATCATTGAACATTTTGAAGTGCCTGATCATCTTGATCTCCTTTTGAATGAAAGGGGCCCAGATGTCCTTATGGTGGATCAGGAACCATTCGGATAAAGTCAGGGAATGGTCCCTTGGAGAGAACCTGGCAGATCTGGCAAGAAGAAATTTATTGTAGAGAGCTTTATTAGTCCGAGCCCACTGCTCTTCAGTTTGGGATTCAGCTGCAGAGAAGATCTTTGATTTGAGGGATTTGGAAAGAAATGTGTAAGGCAAAATAGTGTTTAGATGGTCGGTGAGATGTAGATGAGGAAGATTAAAAATAGAGGCAAAAATAACTTTTTGGAGGAATTCCCTGTAGAGAGGTTTATTTTTGGTGACCTCTGTTAGAGAAAACCATAAAGGAGGATAATAGGGATCTGAGGATTTAGAGAAAGTGGAGGTTATTTTGCGTTTCTTAGGAATAGGACTAGAGGAGTCTGTCCTATGAATATGTTCTCCAACCTTCAGAACAGATCGGAGAATGGCTACCTCAAACTCATCTTTGATGGCCCTAAGATAGGGACCATCAATCTGAGCACCCTCCGGAATGATAGTAATGAAAGAGGGAGGAGCAGAAGGATGAAGAAGGGAATGAGAGGTGGAAGAAGGTATGGCAGTTGGTCCAGAAGAGGAAGGACCAGAGGAGGAGGAGGCTCCAGCTGATGAGGAGGCTAGAGGGTCCTCAAAAAGAGGAGGTGGTGAAGGAATGTGTGTGGAAGAGATAGGAGATGTAGTGGATGGTGAAGGAAATGGGGCTGGAGAGGAGATGACTCTGGGTAGAGGGTGTTTGAAAGGTTGAGGAGCTGGAGGTGCTGTGGAGGATGAGGGTGGAGAAGGAGGGGCTGGTGTCGGAATAGGTGAAGGAGCTGGGGGCTCTGGAGCAACAGCTTCTTCTTCTTCTTGGACCTGCTCAGACTCAGTCTCCACTGGCCCAGTTGGCCCTGACAAATCCTCAACTGGCCCTGTTGGCCCTGACAAATCCTCAACTGGCCCTGTTGGCCCTTCAGCTGATGGCCCTGTAGGCCGAGGAGCTTCTTCAACAGGAGATGGCCCAGATGGCCCTAATTCTGTTGCAGGCATTGACCCTAATGGTCTAGGGACCTCTTCTTCAGTTCCCTCAGATGGTTGAGCTGCAGGAGGTAGAGAAGCAGGAGGTGCTGATGATCTTACCTCCTTTAAAATATCTGAAAGTATAGCCTTCATGCTTCCCATTTCTTTATTAAACCACCTGATAGCATTCTTCACTTGTGACAACTCTTTTGCAGCTGAGGCCTGGCTCATAAAGATTGAGTTGACATCTTCTTGCACTGAACAAAGGATTTCACCTTGGGCATCCAGTCTTTCTATCACAGGCTTCAAATTTATAATGATTTTCTATTTTTGAGCCCTCTGATGTGGAGCATCCGCAAGGAGAGGAATATCTGAAGCAACTTCCTTTCCTTTCTCCCTTGATTTGTCCAGAGGATCCTGCTCATCTGATTCGGTAGAACTGGCGATTTCTCCTTCTCTAAACTGATTTTCTGGGGGATTTTCAATTCTCTCCCCCTGAGGCTCACTTTCATTTTCACCCAAAATTTCCCCATCAGCAGGGGCATCTTCCATGGGTGCATCCATATGCACAGCTGCTGATTGTTCCTCCTGGATAGGAGGATCTTCCATCGGAACATCATTGTGGCCGAATGCCACATCCTGATTTGCTTGATCTTGCTCCCCCTGAGTAGGAGCATCTTCTACTTGATCAATTTCAACATAAATTTCTTGCTCCCCCTAAACGGGAGCTTCATCCAAAACAACATCTTCAGTGTGGCCTAATGCCACAGCTTCTGCAATGAGAACTTCACTAGTTACTGGATCCCTCAAGGAGCTATGGATGGATTCCAGTACATCTCTGAGTACTGAGCCTAGTCGAGAAGAGGGAAGAGGATCCTCTGAACTACACCCAACAGGCTCAATGTCCTCAGGAGGAATATCCTCAATCCTGCTGCTTGATACTACTAATGCTGCTGATGGTTCTGCTTCCACAGATGGTGCTGCTGCTACTTCTGGTTCTACTGCTATAGCTGGTTCTGCTTCTTGGACCTCTTGGGCTTCGCCAATATTGGCTTCATCCTCAATTACAGAAGTCTTCGTCCAAACCCCATTGACAACTGAAAAACCACTTTTCCTTAAATTTCTGGACCGGATAGCTTGGCCCATCTTCTCAGACACATCTCCTACTACACTTATGCCATAGTGCTGAAAAATCTTCGTCAGGAGATGGACATAGGGTAGAGAAACATTCAGCTTGCTCTTTGTGTCCCATACCTGAGCGCTTGCAAACTTCATCCTTTCAATCATGAGCTCTGCCATGTTGATTTCTTGGTTCTTGATAGCCTAGAACATTAAATCTGAATCAGCCCTAGTGCAAGTTGAAAAAGTAGCACTTCTGGGAACCATAATCTGACAAACTACAAAGTGCAATATGCGATTAAATGCTTTCAACTAGTTTACATCAATCTTGTCATCTTTCAGCCTGAAATCGGGACCAACTATCCCTAAACCCTTTTCTTGGATATTCACACTGTGAGCTCCACTGTGTCCGGAGATAGTCACACCAAAGAGAGATGCTAATAAGTCTCGTGTGACCCTAATCTGGGTTCCCTTGACCATGGAAGTCAAGGTCCCGTCTGCCTCTGACTTCAGACACACATAAAAAGCTTTTACCAGGTCCGAAAAACTTACTTCGGAGATAGTAGCCATCTTCGTCCACTTCAATCTGTCCAAAGCTTTGATGATGCTCCCCATTCCGTTCTTCTGCAAATCTACCACATCCACTGCTTTGTGACCGCATAGCTTGATTTTCACAGACACAAACCTTACTTGCTGCTCGGCGATAAGAAATTCGGCTCTGTAGCCCCCGACGCTGCCGGAAATACCAGAAGAGGCCATGGATTTGAACGGAGAAAGTTTCTGGAGGACTGGAAAGAGGGATGGAATAGAAGCCCTCAAGAAATTTCTGGCGGGAAGTGGTTTGAAGCTTGAAATCCCAGAGAGTCGATGCCGGAGTCGTTAGGGTATCGCCTCAGGCATGTGAACGAGAGAGAGAGAGAGGGATAAGGGTAGGAGGTGAATCGTTCTCACACAGATTTCGGGATATATGAAAGAAATAGACCTTTTTCCAAAACTAGAGCCGCCATTATGACGGAAAACGACAAAGTGACCAGTTTAATAGGAATAAAGGACTTATATGAAATAGCGAATCGATAGGAGTGGCTTAACACAAAAGTTTCTGTGGAAATTTGCTTAACTCCGGGGAGGAAAAAAATAGCATTCTGATAATTTATATTTCAGTTTTATACAGATGAATCTTTCACACTTTACACATGCCTAATTCCCTTCTAAGAGACATAAACCTCTCTTCAGGTAAGGCTTTTGTGAAGATATCTGCTAACTGATTGTTTGTATCAATAAATGAAATATCTATGTTACCATTAGCTACATGATCACGAATGAAATGATATCTAACCTCAATGTGTTTAGTCCTTGAGTGCTGTACTGGATTCTTGGTTAAATTTATAACACTGTTGTTGTCACATAACAGTGGAATTGTCTTGATATGTAGCCCATAATCCTCAAGTTGTTGCTTGATCCATAGGAGTTGTGTGCAGCAACTTCTAGTAGCTACGTACTCAGCTTCAACTGTTGACAGAGCTACTGAATTTTGTTTCTTAGAGGACCATGATATCAGACACCCTGCAAGGAATTGACAACAACCACTGGTGCTTTTTCTATCTATTTTGCATTCAGCGTAGTCAGCATCAGAGTATCCTACTAAATTAATTTCACAAGATTTTGGATACCAAAGACCTAAGTCATGAGTTCTAGTTAAATATCTAAAAAATTCTTTTTACTGAAATTAGATGGGATTCTTTAGGATCTGCCTGATACCTAGCACACATGCATACACTAAACAGTATATCAGGTCTACTGGCAGTTAGGTAAAGTAATGAACCTATCATATCTCTGTAGATCTTTTGATCTACCTTCTTACTCTCTTTGTCACTGTCCATCCTTGTTGATGTGCTCACAGGTGTTGACAGTGGCTTGGCATTATCAAATCCGAACTTCTTTAAGAGTTCCTTGGTGTACTTAGCTTGGCAGATGTGAGTCCATTCCTTTCCTTGTTTGATTTGCAATCCAAGGAAGTAGTTGAGCTCTCCCATCATGCTCATCTTGAACTCTCCCTGCATAAGCTTCTCAAAGTACTTGCAAAGAGATTCATTAGTAGAACTAAATATTATATCATCAACATAAATTTGAACAAGCAATATATGTTTGACTTTATATTTGATGAACATTGTACTATCTACTTGACCTCTGATAAAACCATGGTTTAATAGAAAAGAGCTAAGCCTTTCATACCAGGCCCTAGGTGCTTGTTTTAAACCATATAATACTTTGTGTAATTTAAAAACATGATTTGGAAATTCAGTGTCATCAAAGCCTGGAGGCTGTTCTACATAAACTTCCTCCTTAATAAAACCATTACGAAATGCCGACTTTACATCCATTTAAAATAATTTCACATCTAGTGCAGAAGCATATGCAAGTAAGATTCTAATAGCCTCAAGTCTAGCCACAGGCGCATAGGTTTCATCGAAATCTATGCCTTCCTCTTGGGAATAGCCTTGAGCTACCAATCTGGCCTTGTTTCTTAAGATCACACCACTTTCATCCAATTTATTTCTGAACACCCATTTGGTGCCAATTACTGGATGATTTGATGGTCTAGGAACAAGTTACCACACATGGTTTCTCTTGAACTGATTCAGTTCATCTTGCATGGCTAAAATCCAAGATTCATCAATAAGAGCTTCATTGACTGTCCTAGGCTCTATTTGAGAAACAAAAGCTAAATAATCACATGGAATTATGTTACCTCTTGTTCTTACCCCTACAGATGGATCACCAATGATGTTTTCAGGAGGGTGATCTCTCTTATATCTCCATTCCTTTGGAAGATTTTCATGTTCTATGTCCTTTTGTTGCAAGTCTTCCAGAGGTGAATCTTCCTTGCCCTCAATTGATGAGTTTTTTAGCTTCTTGGACAATTCATCTGCATCATCATTATCACTATCTTCTTCCTTTCTCAAGGAAGGGTTAGTTTCATCAAAAATAATGTGTACTGACTGCTCAATCAATAAAGTACGTTTATTGAACACTCTATATCCTTTAGGTTTAGAAGCATACCCCATGAAGATGCCTTCATCTGATTTGGCATCTAACTTACCAATGTCTCTTTTACCATTGTTGTGGATGAAGCATGGACATCCGAATGTCCTGAAGTGACTAATCTTAGGCTTCTTTCCCTTGAACAACTCATACGCAGTTTTTTTCAAAATCGGCCTGATCATTACTCTATTGATGATGTAGCTTGCTGTGTTGACTGCTTCAGCCCAAAAATATCTTAGCAGATCATATTCTGACAACATTGTTCTTGCCATGCCCAATAAAGTTCTGTTCTTTCTCTCAGCAACTCCATTCTGCTGTGGTGTCCTTGGTGCTAATAAATTGTGTTCCATTTCTTGGTCATCACAGAACTTGGAAAATTTCTCATTCTGGAATTCTCCTCCATAGTCTGATCGGATTCCAACAATGCAATACTTCTTATCTTTCTGGACCTTTTTGCTGAAGCTCACAAAACTGTCAAACGTATCATCCTTGTGTTCCAAGAAGGATACCCATGTGAATCTCGAATAGTCATATACAATAACAAATCCATATTACTTTCCTCCTAGACTGGTGGTCCTCATTGGCCCAAATAAGTCCATGTGTAAGAGTTCTAAGGGTTTAGAGGTTGTCACCATAGTCTTTGACTTGAATGAGGATTTTACATGCTTCCCTTTTGCACAAGGCCCGCAGATGCCATCCAATCTTGTGCTAATTTTAGGTAGACCTTCCACTAAGCTTTTCTTAATCAGCTTCCTTATGCCATCCAAACTGCAGTGGCCCAATCTTTTGTGCCACAGCTCAGTTGACTGCTCTTTGCTGGTTACTAAACAAATGTCTTGATCTTTCAGCTATTCAAGGTAAAGCACGTACAAATTCTTCTCTCTGTTGGCTTCAAAAATCACTTCTCCATCCTTCATAATACTGCATTTGGATTCTTGAAATCTGATCTGATGTCCCTTGTCGCATAACTGACTAATGCTGATAAGGTTGTGCTTCAAGCCTTTTACACATAGAACCTCTTCAATTACTATCTTGCCCTTGCTGCTCATAGATCCACTGCCTATCACAGTCCCTTTTCCATTATCTCCATAGGTGACTGTGCCTTTTTCAGCTTCTAAATGGGTAAACAGTCTTCTGTTTCCTGACATATGCTTTGAGCATCCACTGTCCAAGTACCACTTGGATGCTTGGGGATTTTCCTGAAATGAAAACATCAAGCTTTAGGTAACCAAGTTCTTTTGGGTCCTGGATGGTTAGTGTCATCAATTTTCCTTTTGATTATCCATCATTTATATTTAGTTGGACAGGTTGTTTTGGTATGTGTAGACACGTGAATTTTCCCACCGCAGGCAAATTTTCAAGTTGCGTTGTAACACCATAAATGACCCTTATTTTGTCTTAAAAGAGTGTTTTCCCAATATTTCTAGATCTCGCCCACTTCTTCCTCGGTGCTTCCCCCAGGGGATCTGGTCACGCGAAAAGGCACTCAGCGACGGAATAGCGACTGTCAAATTTTCGTCGCTAATCTGTCGCCAATCAGCGACGGATTAGCGACGACAAAATATCCGTCGCTAAATCGGTCACTAAGTAACTCTTGATTCGCGTACACTTCAGCTGCCGCATTTCTTGAAAGAACATTGAAACGCGTCTAGAAATGTGGACGCTATTCATGAGTTATTCCGTCGCTAACCAATTCTTGATTCGCGTCCGTTACCGTGGCCGCATTTCTTGGAAGAACATTGAAAGGCGTCCGAGGTTGTGGACGTGATTTAAAAGTCAAACTATGCAGCTGTGCATCGAGGCGCCCACGTCGTGTAATCATGACAAAATCTTTGAATCGCGTCCTCGTCAGTGGACGCGATTCAGAGATGTCAAATCCGAACATCGCATCGGCTGACAGCACACTCACGAGTCGGTTGCCTCGAAACCATGCAAGTCTTAAATGCGTCCGGCACGGTGGACGCGATTCAAGTCACGACGGCCATCTCCGACGCGATTCAGAGAGGCGGTGCAGCGATTCCCCATGCTCAAACGACCTTCTTAATCGCGGCATGCAGACCGGACGCGATTTAGGGTTTAATTACGACCGCTGTCCTGGACGTGATTTTACCCCAGTGCCTATAAAAACGAAGCTGCAGGGCCAGGGGCGGGTTGGCTTCTTCGGTCCGCTTCTTCAGAAGAAGGGGGGTTCATTCGATTTTTGGGGGGAGATTTTTAGAGAGAGAGAGAGAGAGAGAGAGAGAGAGAGAGAGAGAGAGAGAGAGAGAGAGAGAGAGAGAGAGAGAGAGAGAAATTCTCAAGCGGCGGAGTCCTGCTTGACGCCGTCTGCTTCCTCGCCATCCTCGTCCCTTGGAGCTCAACGCCATCGTCTTCCTCGCCACCGCACGTATACCGGAGCGGAGAGTCGTCTTCCTCCTCGTCATCCTCTCCATCTTCTGTCGCTCAACCGGCAATGCCGTCACGCCGTCCGGCATTCGGGGAAGCACCCCCTTTTCTATTTGCTTTTTCCCTCCTCCGGACCTCACGTGGTCCTTTACGTTTCATATCACCCGGCCCCTACGTGGCCCCTTTTGCTTTATTTACACACACACATGCATATATACACATACCTGTTTTAGGGGTTTTAAAAACCACCAAAAGGTGCGTTCTTTTCCATTTACCCCTTTTATTTCATTTTTAGGATTTGTATACTGCACATCCGTCTAATCCGCTTCTCATTTTATTATCTTTTTTGCAAGGTAACCGAGCTGAATCTCCTTTGCCGGCTGGCCGGTGGAAGGAGGAGGGTGAACCCACGCCCACATCCTGCGTTTTTTTCTATGGGTGAAAGGTACCCCTTTTCCGCCCGTTACTTTCGGTACCCTCGCGTACCTGGCGATCGCGGTTTCTTTATTTTTGTCATATCTTCTTTTCTTCTTTTTTTTATTATTCCATTTATCCCTTCTGTGTGGCGCACTGTTCTTCGTCCCTCCTAAAAAAGGGAGCGAAAAACACCGTCTACAAATTGGCGATCGTGGTGGGACCCTTCTTATTTTAGCTCGGTTACCTCCTTCGTGCCCCACGTGGCACTTCCTTTGGCACCCACGTGTGCCACTTTCTTTTACTGTATTTTTCCTTCTTTCCTTCTCGTCATTTTTTGTTCTGCCTCGGGTGTCTATTTGGAATCGCGTCCAACACAGTGGACGCGATTCAGTTTGCTATAACGCGGCGGGCTAGCCCGCCGCATTTCTGTTTTTGTCGCGGCGGTTGAAGCCGACACGTTTCTGTTTACACAGACCGTCCACAGGGACCTCGCGCGTCGTTGACAGCCTTTCTGGGGCTTTTAGTTTCCCGTCGAAGTGACTGGACGCGATTTGTGAATCACGGCGGCTGTACCCGCCGCGATTTAAAGTGTTGACAGAAATGCTCCTTCCGCCATTTTTGCTATAAACTGTTGCATGCAGGGCATTTTGCATCGGTCGTGGGACCTCCTTCCCTCATATCCTAGGCTCCACACACCTTTCTGGTGAAGGCGAACTCTCCATCGGGCATTCCGTCCCTTTGGATTAGTGAACCTTCTGCCGGAACCCCGTAAGACTCCATACCCCGTGGATTCCCTCACGGTGGACCGAGCTGGCGGTACCCTTCCGTTGACCCGGGTTAGATATCCATTTGCGTGGTGAGAGGTGATTCTAGTTGTACCCCGAAGTTACATCCTCTACCCAACTAGGATCTCACCTGGAGTGACACAATATTTTTCAATCTATTTAATTAATTGTGAAACACCTAAAAAACAAGCGTTAAACATTACAACTTGTTTGAACCACATATTGATTGATTAATCTTTGTTCAACTTGTTTTCTTATTGCTTTGTTAAAAATAGATCCATATTATCATGCTGATTATTATGAGGACTATGAGGATAATGTTCAATCTCCATCTTTCCAGTCCCATGTTGGTCCATCTCACCACCGTGAGGGGCAAGCTTCCACTTCCTACGGTTATGTGTGCACACCGCACACTAACCAATTTGATGTTCCTTCACATTTACCTCCAATCAGAATCCGACAAGAGCCTATCCCCCACCATGATTCCACAGTGCAAAATGTCCTGCATGCACTGGATCAGCTCACTCCTCAACAATTAAATATGATCCAATCTTTAGTTGAGCGTGTGACTCCTTCTCCCTCTCCTTCCCCTAGGCACCCACGTTTGTATATTCCAGCGACTTCGCCACATACCCCTGTACATCCTTCGTCACCTCGGCCCCCTGGCCATTTGCACTCCCGTGCCCTTGTCCGTACAGACCGTCCCTTAGGAAGGCCCACTAATTCAAGGCCACCTCCATGTACTCCCTCACATGCCCATTGACAACCTACTCCACTCGAAAATGCTCTTCTCCACAAAGTGAATAATCTGGAGAGTCAAGTTAACAAGCTGTCCAATCCTATGGGTGACCCCATCGCCGCCATGCCGGCTCTCCCTAAAATTTATATACATCCTTCGGAGATGCCAACGTACCGACTGTACAATGGCACAGGTAATCCCTACATTCATATCAAAGAATTCCTTTATGAGTCTTCACATTGGCAACGTGATCCCATCACGTTGGCATATTTATTTAGAAAATCTCTTGACGGCCCTGCGCTCGAATGGTTCTACTCCCTAGAGCCAAGCGAGACAGGAGACTTCCGCTCCCTACACAAGAAATTCCTTTAGAGGTACAAAGACCGCGTCAGCCCTTATATCTCTATCACATATCTAACATCCGAGAAGATGGGGGCAAACGAGGTCTTAGTGCAATTTGCTGACCGTTGGAGGTCAATGGCCGCTCAATTGCAGCATGAGCTCTCGGAGTTAGAGCAAGTTAAAATAATCATTTCAAACTCTACTTCGAGGTTCAGGCACATCTTGGCCATGAACCAAATCACCTCCATGGAGGAGCTCTACGAACGGGGACGCTACATTCAAGCCCATTTAATGGACTCCCCGATCGCGGAACTTTTTGATCAAATTAAACCGAGAGAGAACGAATCAGTGGACGCCATCCACCATCCACCTCACCAACATACAACATCCACATCATATGCGCCTCCGCATACCCCCATTTACCATGGCATGCCGCCACCCAGGCGTCCACTGATTCGTCCTTTCCAAACTCAACAACCTCCAGCTGGGCCCTACGATGCCCCTGTTTTTAATGAAGAAGCTCCTGTGCCCTATGTTGCACCCGCTCCGGCTCCCATACCAATTCCCATGCCTTCACCACGACAACCACAACAACCTCCACCCCCACCACAGCCTATTGCTCGGGCTGAAGTTGTCAATACCGAACCCCTCCAAGAAACCACTTGGTGCTACAATGATGAATCTTCTGAGGTCATGTTCGTGCATCATTTACCTACCCCCCCCCCCCCCCCCCCCCACTGCCATCCACATTTACCAAACCTTCCACAATTAAGCCTTCCGTTATTAAGCCTCCATTCATCATTACACCAACCATTGCACCTCCCATTATGCCAACACCCTTGGCAGCCGAACCCGAGCAACCCCTTGCTATTACACCCATTACGCCTCCACTGGTCATGCAGCCTTCCATTACACCTCCACTGGCCATACATCCATCCATTTCACCCACCATATCTACCCCTACCCAACGGAGCAGGCGCAAGTTTTTAAGGAGCAACAAGCAAGTACAGCAGCAGAAAGAAGTCCTGGGACCGGGCATGCTTTTCAAAATCCAAGATTGCATCCCTCGCATGCCGGTCATTGTCAATATACCGGGCACATTTACCGAGCAGGAGTCCTCCCCTCCAATCATGACCATCAAGAGGCCTTCTAAGAATATGCCAATCATACCTGTTGCCAACCGGGTTCATTTGAAGATACTCATAGGGAATCAAACCCTCCAAGCTCTCATGACCCCTCACACAATCATTGTGAACCTTCCCACTCTAGTGAAGGGGTCAGCTTCTCAAATTGTGCTCACGCACTCCAAAGCCAAACTATCGGCACAATCTATCGTTCAAGGGGTCGTGCCCCCTCCCATATCAAACATTATGCAATCCTTGGGCACAGTCTCCTCGTTGTTGCTTCCAACTCCACCAGTGGCACTCCCCGCCCTTTCATTAAACTACATTCCAAGGGAGTTTCCACTGTCATTTGACACTCCAACGGAAGTCAACAATTCTCCAATCATTAAGAGCCATTCAAATCAAAGGAGAAGAGCAAGACCATCTGCCCGCTGGGCAAAATTTGTGAGGAAGAATCTGGGGGTTAGAACGCCAGCCCCCAAGTCAAAGTCAAAGTGCCGGGCACAGCAAAAGACCAGGGGATCTCCTCCATCCTCTTTATTTTCTTTTCAGTCATCTTTTGTGCTGCTTAGCACCTCCCCGTGGGTTCTCTACATTCCCTCCCCACGGGAGGCATTTTATTTTCATCTTTTCTATAATCCATACTCCTACACTGGGCATCGTGCCCCTTTTTGTACTCCATTCCAGGCCCATCACGGCCCGCTTTTTCTTTCCTCTCCTCCGGCCCCGCCGGATTCTTTTCCTTTTTCAGGGCATCACGCCCTCCTTCTCCTCCAAACCCCTTCGGCCCCACCGGAGTCTCCAAAATCTTTTCTCCGCCTTCTCCTCTCCATTTTTAATCGGGTCCTTCGACCCTTCTCGCATTGTTTTCGGGGCTTTAGCCCCCATGTATCTTTTTAATTCCGAATAAAAAAATGTACATTTTCATAGACCCTCGAGTCTTGCCCCAGCGCAGGGCATTTGTCCTCTCTTTGCCCTCTTCGGGGCTTTAGCCCCACTCGTCATTTTAATTCCGAATAAAAAATATAAATTCTTTTAGACCCTCGAGTCTCACCCCAGCGCAGGGCATTCGTCCTTTCCGCATTTCTCTCCTCTCCATTTTCAATCGGGTCCTTCGACCCTTCTCGCATTGCTTTCGGGGCTTTAGCCCCCACATGTCTTTTTAATTTCAAATAAAAATGTAAATTCTTTTAGACCCTCGAGTCTCGCTCCAGCGCAGGGCATTCGTCCTCTCTTTGCCCTCTTCGGGGCTTTAGCCCCCACTCGTCATTTTAATTCTGAATAAAAAATGTAAATTCTTTTAGACCCTAGAGTCTCTCCCCAGCGCAGGGCATTCATCCTTTCCACATTTCTCTCCTCTCCATTTTCAATTGGGTCCTTCGACCCTTCTCGCACTACTTTCGGGGCTTTAGCCCCCATGTATCTTTTTAATTCCGAATAAAAAATGTACATTCTCATAGACCCTCGAGTCTCGCCCCAGCGCAGGGCATTTGTCCTCTCTTTGCCCTCTTCGGGGTTTTAGCCCCCACGTCTTTTTAATTTCAAATAAAAATGTACATCCTTGTAGACCCTCGAGTCTCGCCCAAGCACAAGGCATTCGTCCTCTCCGCCTTCTCCTTGCCATTTTCAATCGGGTCCTTCGACCATTCTCGCACTGTTTTCGGGGCTTCAGTCCCCATGTATAGTTTTGATTTCCAAATAAAAATGTAAATTCTTTTAGACCCCCGAGTCTCGCCCCAGCGCAGGGCATTCGTCCTTTCCGCCATTCTCTCTTCCCCATGATCAATCGGGTCCTACGACCCTTCTCTCACTGTTTTTGGGTCTTCAGTCCCCATGTATATTCTTAATTTCTAAAAAAATGTGTAAATTCTTTTAGACCCTCGAGTCTCGCCCCAGCGCAGGGCATTCGTCCTCTCTTTGCCCTCTTCGGGGTTTTAGCCCCCACATGTCTTTTTAATTTCAAATAAAAATGTACATTCTTGTAGACCTCGAAGTCTCGCCCCAGTGAAGGGCATTCATCCTTTCCGCATTTCCCTCCTCTCCATTTTCAATCGGGTCCTTCGACCCTTCTCGCATTGCTTTCGGGGCTTTAGCCCCCACTCTTCTTTTAATTTCAAATAAAAAATGCGTAAGTTCTTCTAGACCTCCGAGTCTCGCCCCAGCACAGGGCATTCGTCCTCTCCCACCATTCTCCACTCTCCATGATCAAGGGGGTCCTTCGACCCTTCTCGTACTGTTTTCGGGGCTTCAGTCCCCATGTATATTCTTAATTTCCCAAAAAAAAATGTAAATTCTTTTAGACGCTTGAGTCTCGCCCCAACGCATGGCATTCGTCCTCCTTTACCCTCGAAAGTCTTACTATATTTTAGCAGTGTCAAAAATTCAAAAATTCATAAAAAGATGAATAGTCAGCATTGCCATACTATCGCAGCAATTTTTTTGTTATGAAAACTCCGTGCGAGGAGTCTGAAATTCCCTCCCGGGTCATTAAAGTTTGCCTTTAGCATGGGCACCTGCACACATTTCACGGCGCCCTAAGTCGATTGCTCCCAGTAGACACCGTCACCGTCACAGCCACGCCTGAATGGCACAAAGTCTATTTCTCTCCTATTCGGCCAAAGTATGGGTAGAAGAGGCAGTCTGGGCAAGGCAACCAACCCAAAGCACCTCCATCATAAGAGGATGTCCTCCAAATGGGCAAAATCAAAATGACCAATCAAAATAAAGTCCAATGCATGTCAAGAGTGGCAAAGTCTCCGCGGAGATCCAAATGAACCCGGTCGTATGCATGCAAAAATCAAAGTCAAATCAATGATAAATAGGGCATGTCAAGAGTGGCAAAGTCCCCGCGGAGATCCAAATGGACCCAGTCGTACGCATGTCCCTACAATCAAATGGTCATCACTCAAGATTTCAAAATAATTGGAAAAGCCCAAGTGCTTAATGAGACAGAACCTTCTGACGGTTGTGCCAAGGAAGGAAGTCAAACCCAACTCCTCGAATATCCATACCAAGCTTATCTTCAAATGTTCTTCCCTTCTCCCTATTTAAGACTTAGGCGCCTTTTCAGGCATGGCTTTGGCAGTGGCACTGTCAACCACAAGCAATTAGCCCGTGGGCGCTACGTTAAAACGCACGCCCTACTCTACTCTGGGTATTCTTTTAATGAAACAGAGTTAACAAGGACCCCTTCACCGGTTAATTTTTATAATTTTAATGCCGCCATGGCATGACAATGTTCCAAAACCACAAAAAAAACAAGAACAAAAAAAAAAAAAAAAAAACAAAAACAAAAAATTCCAAACAAAAAAAAGAAGAAAAGAAAAAAAAATGAATATTTTCCACATAAAAAATCAAATATTTCCAAAATTCCAAACAAAAAAAAATCCAAATATTTTCAAAATCACAAACAAATCCAAATATTTCTAAAACCTACAAAAATCAAATATTTTCAAAATTCAAACAAATTCAAATACTTTTCAAAATCTCAAACAAATTCAAATACTTTTCAAAATCTCAAACAAAAATCAAATATTTTCAAAATCTCAAACAAATTCAAAAATTTCCAAAACCAACAAAAAAAAATTCAAATACTATCCAAAATCCAAAAAAATCATGATGGTATTGCACAAGGCAATCACCTTCTTCCTGCGACAGATCGAAGCAATCCTTCCAATCTTGGGTTCCTCCCATCTTGCACTTTATCTTTGGCCAAGTCCACTTATCCTCATGGTTAAAACAAACCAATTGAATGAGCCATGCTTGTTGTTTGAACGCTTTATCCATGCTGCATGCTCCATGCTAAATGCTATTTTTCATGATGTTTATTTTTTCTTGGCTAACTAGTTTTGAGCGCAGGATTCGAGTCACCTCATCTGGCGCAACACCGGGCATCGCCGCCTTCACCATTAGTTATCTGCATCTACTATATGTTATACCCTTAGAGCACACCAATGACCTTTTGGCTCTGAGGAATCTGGGATTTGAGTTCCCCTCTATAAAAAACAATGATTATCCCGGTGGATCCTTAGCCGCACGGATAGGCCGTTACGCTTGGCATGTGAGGACGATGGACCCATGCATACACTCTGGTCCTGACTCACCGGCGTAACAATATTATCCTTGGTTATTTTCTACTCCTCTTTTAAATCTTATTTTTCTTTTAGCCCAGCATACATGCATATTGAAATCACTGTGGAAATCCACTCTTCCAAGCCAATCTGAGGGCCATTCACGTTGAAATTCCAAAGCAATTTGAAATATTCCATTCCGAGTCAAATACCCAACTCCCTTTGTTGTTGCCTCCGGCCTGATTTCCTTTAGAATCTTTTGTTTGGACTTATCCCTTCTATTTTTTTGTTCCCAGAGATCCACCTGAGGCAGTGGCAGACGCCCCCGATGGTGAAACCTAACGGATTGTGTCCTTAGGTACTTCTCCTTCGCTGGAAGTTGATCTCTCCTTCTCTCCCAATACCCACCTAAGGTAGCGGCAGACGCCCCCAATGGTGTAACCTAACGGATTGTGTCCTTAGGTACTTCTCCGACGCTGGAAGTTGGTCTTTCCTTTTCCTTTCCTTCATTGCCCTTTTCTTTGTCCAAGCATTTATTTCTTTAGGTCTTCTTCCTGGTGGTGATTTCTTTGGGCGTTGGTGAAAGACTCTTATCAGGTGGCAGTCGCCCGCGTGTCTATTTTTCACCTTGACGTCTACTTTTCAGTCCACTCCACTTCACTCCACTGCGCTACGCTACATTTCTTTTCATTACGCTTCATTTCACTTCATTCATGTCACTCCACTCCACTCCGTATCCCTCCGCTTCGTTCCCCTGCTAAGCAGATGTCAAGGCGTGACAACTGTAGACACGCGAATTTTTCCACCGCGGGCAAAATTTCAAGTTGCGTTGTAACGCCACAAATGGACCTTATTTTGCCTTAAAAGAGTAATTTTCCAATATTTCTGGATCTCGCCCACTTCTTCCTCGGTGCTTCCCCCAGGGGGGCTAGTCACGCAAAAAGGCACTCAGCGACGGAATGGCGACTGGTATATTTCCGTCGCTAATCTGTCGCCAATCAGCGACGGATTAGCGACGACAAAATATCCGTCGCTAAATTGATCACTAAACAACTCTTGATTCGCGTCCACTTCAGTTGCCGCATTTCTTGAAAGAACATTGAAACGCGTCTGAAAATGTGGACGCTATTCATGAGTTATTCTGTCGCTATTCCGTCGCTAACCAATTCTTGATTCGCGTCCGTTACCGTGGCCGCATTTCTTGGAAGAACATTGAAAGGCGTTCGAAGTTGGACGCGATTTAAAAGTCAAACTATGCAGCTGTGCATCGAGGCGTCCACGTCGTGTAATCATGACAAAATCCCTGAATCGCGTCCTCGTCAGTGGACGCGATTCAGAGATGTCAAATCCAAACATCGCATCGGCTGACAGCGTACTCACGAGTCGGTTGCCTCGAAACCATGCAAGTCTTAAACGCGTCCGGCACGGTGGACGCGGTGCAGCGATTCCCCATGCTTAAACCGACCTTCTTAATCACGACATGCAGATCGGACGCGATTTAGGGTTTAATTACGACCGCTGTCCTAGACGCAATTTTACCCCAGTGCCTATAAAAACGAAGCCGCAGGGCCAGGGGCGAGGTTGGCTTCTTCGGTCCGCTTCTTCAGAAGAAGGGGGTTCATTCGGTTTTTTGGGGGAGGTTTTTAGAGAGAGAGAGAGAGAGAGAGAGAGAGGGAGGGGAATTCTCAAGCGGCGGAGTCCTGCTCGACGCCGTCTGCTTCCTCGTCATCCTCATCCCTTGGAGCTCAACGCCATCGTCTTCCTCGCCACCGCGCGTATACCGGAGCGGAGTGCCGTCTTCCTCCTCGTCTTCCTCCTCGTCATCCTCTCCATCTTCCGTCGCCCAACCGGCAACGCCGTCACGCTGTCCGACATTTGGGGAAGCACCCCCTTTTCTATTTGCTTTTTCCCTCCTCCGGACCCCACGTAGTCCTTCACGTTTCATATCACCCGGCCCCTACGTGGCCCCTTTTGCTTTATTTACACACACACATACATATATACACATACCTATTTTAGGGGTTTTAAAAACCACCAAAAGGTGTGTTCTTTTCCATTTACCCCTTTTATTTCATTTTTAGGATTTGTATACTGCACATCCGTCTAATCCGCTTCTCATTTTATTGTCTTTTTTGCAAGGTAACCGAGCTGAATCTCCTTTACCGGCCGGCCAGTGGAAGGAGGAGGGTGAACCCACGCCCACATCCCACGTTTTTTCTACGGGTGAAAGGTATCCCTTTTCCACTCGTTACTTTCGGTACCCTCGGGTACCTGGCGATCGCGGTTTCTTTATTTTTGTCATATCTTCTTTTCTTCTTTTTTTTATTATTCCATCTATCCCTTCCATGTGGCGCACTATTCTTCGTCCCCCCTAAAAAAGGGAGCGAAAAACACCATCTACAGTATGTCCTAGCTTGTTGCAGTGACTGCAACATGTTGTTCTAGTTATTTTTTCATATGGAGCATATTTAAAGTCTGATTTATATGCTACATCTTATTCTGGTATGAATTTTGGAGTTGGATATATTTTAGGGTATACTGTTGTGTTTTCATTATCTTGTGAAATGTAACCTAGTCCATTCTTCTTTTTACCTGACCGTCTAGCACCTTTTAATATTAAGAAATTTTTACCATTAGTAAATTTTTCTAACGTACTTGATAATTTTTTATTTTCTTCTATTAACATTTTAATTTTATTTTCTAATCCATCTACTGTCTCTTATTTTTCTAGTTTGATTATTTGTTTGTTTTTATCTTTTAAATCTTCGCATAGTAACTCATTTCTTCTTTTAAGTTCATTAACTTCCTTCTCTAGTTGTTCATTTTCTGATTTTAAATCTGAATTGGTATTCTCTAGACATGCAACATTTTTCTTACTAGTTTTTAGTAATTTAGATACTTCTCTATATTTATCATAAAGCTCGTTGAAAGCTTCTTCTAAATTATCTGAATCAGAATCATGATAGGAATCGAAAGATGAGTCAGAAGTTACCTTTTCTTCAGTATTTGCCATGAAGGCTAGGTTGGCTTCTTCTTCTTCCTCACTGCTTGAGTTTGACTCGCTGTCCGAGTTGCTGCTGTTGCTCCAAGCTGCTGCCATTGCTTTCTTCTTATATCTCCTAAATTTCTTGGAGCTGTCTTTCTTTTTGAATTCATATTTTTTGAGCTTCGGACATTCTGCTTTGATATATCTGGGCTTCTTACTCTCGTAGCAGATGGGCTCACCTTTCTTTGAGTCCTTTCCTTCTATCTTCTTAAAGTCCTTATTTTTCTTGAAGTGTCTTCTGCCGGACTGATATCTTTTCTTTTTGGCTAAAATCCATTGAAGCCTCCTAGATAGCATAGCTTCTTCGTCTTCACTGTCTTCGCTACTGGCTTCATCTTCTGATTGTTCCTCAGAGCTGCCTTCTGCTGCTTTGAGGGCATTTGAGTGCTTCTTCTTACTAGATGATTCTCCTAATCTTTCCATGTTTATCTCATAGGCCATGAGGGACCCAATAAGCTTTTCCAATGACATCCTTTTCAAGTCATTGGCTTCTTCTATAGCTGTTACCTTGGGAGTCCAAGAAGATGGTAGGGATCTAAGAATTTTCCTTACCATATCTCCCATCTCATAGCTTTTTCCTAGTCTGGCCAATTCGTTTGTAATATCTGTGAATCTGCTGAACATTTGGGTTATAGATTCTCCTGGCTGCATCTGGAACCTTTCATATTGAGTCACCATAATGTCTATCCTGGTTTCCTTGACTTTGTCAGTGCCTTCATAAGTGATCCTGAACTTTTCCCACATTTCATGGCGGATTTACAGGTAGATACACAGTTGAATTCCTTTTTACTGAGGGCACAACATAAAATGCTTTTGGCTTTGCAGTTGAGAGATATTTTCTTTCTATCATCATTAGTCCATTTGTCCTTTTTGTTGGTGACTAGAAGATCTCCTTCTTCTACAATTGACCAGAACTGAAAATCAAATCCTTGCAAGAAGTATTCCATCCTGGTCTTCCAGTATGTGTAATCTTCTCCATCGAACAGCGGTGGCCTGTTGACAGACTGACCTTCACAGTGACCTTGGGCTGCCATTGATCTTTACTCTTCAGATCGTTGGATCTTCTTCTTTGTCGAAGAGACTAGCTCTGATACCACTTGTTGCCCAGCTAGCTAGCCCAGAGGGGGGGGGTGAATGGGATATTAAAATTATTTGATACTCAAATCCTGTTCACACAATAGTCACAAAAACAACACTTCGCAGATAGTTAGTGTTAGTGAAGACAAAGATAAACACGCAAAAGCAATCGCACAACACAAAAAATTATCCTGGTTCGGATCTCCTTTCCTTAGGAGTCCTACGTCCAGTCCCTGAGCAATATCTCAGGATTTCACTAACCCAAGGGTACTGTCCCCCATATGGACCCTTACACACCCAACCGCAGCTGGTCTTCCTTCAATCTGAAGGGAAATACACCACCCTGGATACCCCACCAGATCTTCCTTCACAACCAAAGGGAACAACACCCTGGATACCACACCAGGTCTTCCTTCACAACCGAAGGGAACAAACACAAGAGAATGTGTTCAAAGAGATGATGCCCCTAGATCAAGCTTATAAAACACCGCTTGATCTGAAGCAAGGACTGAGAAGAAAAAGATCTACAATCAAGGACTATTCTCAGAACAAAAGGCTCTCTCACAGATCTGAACTTAGCACAGAGAGCAAGAGCTAAGACTAATGGGAGTTTTTGCTTGGCTCTAAGAAAAGCTTGCAGAAGATAGAAGACGTTGTTACTTCTTGTTTTCTAATCGCTCTTCCTTCGTATATATATATCATCTTTTGAAATTCGAACGTTGAAGTGCCCGTTGTCTCTATGCATAAGTGTACGTTAGACTACTTGACACTTGGAAGCTTCCAGTCAACAATCCTTTATCTTTTCATGCACGCAAAGAGAGAGATGATCTTCTGTAATCTTCTTTGACTTCTATTTTATCCAACATTGTATAACGGATGCTGTCAGAGACCTGCACATATTTAAAGCTTGAACAATAGACAACTAATTAGCTGTCTCTTGTTGTCAGTCAACGTTAGAACGAATGTTCATCAAAATAGTAATGTCATTTTGTTTTTCTAAAAGATGTCAACAGAGAAGATACGATAATGGAAGATATCGTCTGCATTCATGCAGTGATACGTTTAGTCTTCATAAATGCACAGTTGACATAAATATGCGTGAAGACTTTGACTTTTCAACGTATCAAAAATTAGCTTGAAAATTGAATCGTTGTCTTCCATGAAATCATTATATACATGACTTATGAAATCGTTGTGCAAATGAGTGAATCATTGTGCATTCATAAGTAAAGAGATGCATACACAAAACGTTATATGTATTAATAATCAAATCGTTATGAAGTTATAAACAAATCGATGTACAAATCGTTATGTCGTTATAAACAAATCGATGTACAAATCGTTATGAAGTTATAAACAAATCGATGTACAAATCGTTGTGACATTATAAACAAATCGTTGTTCTCACTTAAGGAATCGTTGCGGAAAGCAAATTGTTATGATTACTTAATGAATCGTTGTGAGAAACAAATCGTTGCAATCACTGAACGAATCGTTGTGAGGGAAAATCGTTGCGATCACTTAACGAATCGTTGTGAGGGCAAATCGTTGCGATCACTTAACGAATCGTTGTGAGGGCAAATCGAAGAAATCGTTATACTGCCCAAATCGATAAAAGCACATAGCGAATCCTTATGAATATCAAATCGTTATAGCTCTATAGAAATCGTTATGACCTATAATGGAAATCGATGTGTACTTAGAAAAATTTTATGTGTACTGAACTCTAAATACTTCAGGGTGAGATACTTACAGAATTTGCTTGACTTTTCTTGATTCATTTCCTGTGCTCAAAACTTGTAGAAATTATGTTAGATTAAACTTTATATAGTTTTGTTAATCACCAAAATGGATATGTAATTTATTTAAATTACATGGGGATAAACTGATCATTACAACCCCGTTCCCATTGTTAATAAAAGAGCGTGGCGGCGGTCACAACGTGCACTAGGAAAAGCCTACAGACCGAATGTGAAAAATAGAAGCAAAATGCTTACCCTGTTTCCTTTCACAAAAGTTCGACAAAGTCATATTTTTTCAGCGACAGACGGTCACGTATAAAATTGATAAACAAGATCATTTAGGATAGTGAAGTTTCCCCGTCTTGAAGACATTTGTTGTAGACTTGTCAAAATGCAGTTATTTGTAGTGAAAGATAGGAACAACTTAGCTAAAAAAAAAAGGGCAAATTAATTAGAGGTCCTTGTCAGAAGACTGACTTAATTTATAGTCCCTGTCAGAAGATCAGTAGTCATATAGTCCTTACTTTTTGTGTTAGTTTAATTTCTAGTCCATGTTTTTAATTTCTCAGCATTTATGAGTCTTGGAAGACGAGTCGTCCTTTTACCATCAACTATTTCCAATTTTGCCCTTCCTTCTTCTGCTCTTTCCCTATGTACACTTACATTCGTTACAGTTAGTGTATATATCGTTTACAGTGAGCCTTTATATCTCTTGTAGAAAGCATTCGTATCACTTACAGTAAGCCTTTATATCACTTACACTAAGCCTACATATCTCTTACAGAAAACCTTCATATCATTTACAGTAAGCCTTTATATCTCTTACAGAAAGTCTTCATATTTATTACAGTAAGCTTTGGTATCAGTTACAGACTACAACTATAAGCTTTTACAAAAGAAAAAAAAAATTGTTTACAAGTGCTAGGATTCAAATCCAAGTCTTCACAAACTCAACATGAGATAACCTTACCACTAAGCTACAACTACACTTGTGTTACAATATAACATATAATATATTTCATTAAGTATTGATATCACTTACAACAAATATACACATCATTTACAGTAAGTCTTGACATTACTTATAGTATATGTTAAATTCAATTACAGTAAATATTATTCTCTATTACAATACATGTTTATTTTCTATTATAGCATATGTTAAGTCTTATTATAGTAAATATTATTCCCTATTATAGTATACATTAAGTTATGTTACAGTAAATATTATCATCTATTATAGTAAACATAATTCTCTATTACAACCTATGTTAAGTCTTGTTACAGTAAATATCATTCCCTGTTACAATATACATTAAGCTCTGTTATAGTAAACATTATTATCTATTATAGTAAATATAATTCTCTATTACAACCTATGTTAAGTCTTCTTACAGTAAATATCATTCCCTGTTACAATATACATTAAGCTCTGTTACAGAATAACATACTGTAACAGAACTTAATATATATTGTAACATAGCTTATAACATACATTAACCTACATTAATAATATACATTAAGCTCTGTTACAATATGGAATACTGTATTTTAATCTATGTTACTAATAGAGAATAATATTTACTGTAATAAGACTTAACATATGTTGTAATAGAGAATAAACATGTATTGTAATAGAGAATACTGTTTACTGTAATTGAGTTTAACATATACTATAAATAATGTCAAGACTTACTGTAAATGATGTGTATATTTGCTGTAAGTGATATCAATACTTAATGAAATATATTATATGTTATATTGTAACACAAGTGTAGTTGTAGCTTAGTGGTAAGGTTATCTCATGTTGAGTTTGTGAAGACCTGGATTCAAATCCTAGCACTTGTAAACAAATGAAGTTTTTTTTTCTTTTGTAAAAGCTTATAAGTATGAAGACTTTCTGTAAGAGATATAAAGGCTTATTGTAAGTGATATGAAGGCTTTATGTAAGAGATATGTAGGCTTAGTGTAAGTGATATAAAGGCTTACTGTAAATGCTACGAATGCTTTCTGTAAGAGATATAAAGGTTTACTGTAAACGATATATACACTAACTGTAACAAATGTAAGTGTACATAGAAAAAGAGCAGAAGAAGGAAGAGCAAAATTGGAAAAAGTTGATGCTAAAAGGACGACTCTTCTTCCAAGACTCATAAATGCTGAGAAGCTAAAAGCAGGGACTAGAAATTAAACTAACACAAAAAGTAAGGACTATATGACTTTTGATCTTCTGACAGGACCATAAATTAAGTCTAACCCTCTGACAATGACCTCTAATTAATTTTTTCAAAAAAAAAACTCAACTTTTTAAATGAGAAATATTTATTGCATTTTCTTAATATATTTCTAATGCACTTTAAACCTCCTTCATCGACTAATGTGCTGTCGAACACATTGTGCACATCTAAAGAAGAGGCCTAAAGTGCATTAGAACTACATTGAAAAAGTATGCTAAATATTTCTCCTTCAACAGAGATATCTATATCTACTAGTTCTTTGCCCGTGCGATGCACGAAAAGTTTTTAAATATTTAAAATTTAATAAATAATAATATCTAAAAAATTAACATAGTTAGTTGTTTCAATATATAAATATCTTTTATATTGAAATTGGATTGAATTACATGTTTAGTCTGAATAATTTTTTTACGATGACTTTAAAAAAATTGTCCAAGATTCTATATGAATATAAATTTTCAAGTTAGATGTCAAAAAATTACAACATTCCCAACATCTTTATGTTTGTAAAAAAGAAACAACATATCTAACAACATAGTAAGAAACATAAGAAATGTATATAGTGATAAATCCAAAATGTCAGTAAATAAAAAGTCTTAACAAAAGTTTTCCCTGTGTCATGTAAGTTTAATTCATAAATATTCATAACAACAGATGTCATCTCAACTTCAAACATCTTCTTTTCAATTTTAATTTTTTTCATCTTGCTGCATGAATGTTGTGCAGGAATAGTGTCAACAGATAAATCTTCTCTACGATCATTGTCTGGAATACTTCTCTTCAATGGAGTAATGCTACTGGAAGAACATGTAATTGAAAAGGTATCATAAATCATAGATAGAGAATTTAATTAATGTCACTTTATAATTAATATGACACTTTCTATAATTGAATACTTTTGACTTTTAGAAATTAAAATTATGTAAATTAATTTACAGGTGCACCTACAGTATCCACATCAGTAATTTGTTCACCCTGTTTGATGCTCTCATCTAGTTCAAGATTTTCATTTGATTCCTGAAAATAATAAGACAAATAATATTACTTTGAGCATTAAAAAAATATAATAAGTGTATGTAATTCGGTTAATAATTACAATTGAAGAAGACAAATATTCTTCAATTAAACTGTTATCATTCGTCACACGAATAACTGTATAAATATGTCACTTTTGTTGAAGGTTGAACTCCGAAATTTGGATCTTGAAGATGAATTTTTTATGAAGAAAATTATCTAACTCTTCTGGGAACGACTCGGTATCTCCATCCTATCAAGAAAGTAAGAAGTTCATATTCAAATATAATGAAATATGTTGTGGATCCAAATTTCTTATGAGAAGTTACCTTTATCAATTTGTCACGTAAATTTATGGCAGTTTTATTAAGAATTTGATTGGCCTCTCGATCAAACAACAGAAATGATGCACTTCCAGTATGATCAATAACTCTAAGCTGAATTTTATACCTAAAAAAATTTATAAATTCTTTAAAATATACATATTATAATCAATCAAAAATTCAAAAATATAATTGAAAGTTTGAAATAATACCTTGGAACAACAAATCATACAAAGATTGAGCATTTGTCACACTAGAATTTGCCACCATCTGGCTTAACTTTCCTTCTACATTTGTTACATGAGTTGTAAAACCAATTGTATTCTGCCTCAATTTTCATGACTTTTGCCAATGTTACACATTGACCAATCTGTATTGTAAGAACTTGTCAAATCTGTTTAATTTTACTAATCATATGTTGAACAATAAATTTGTCAATTTGTATGAACAAAATGGAATATATCTTGCTATTCTATTTTTTACCTGACGTGTCTCCCGAATTTCATCCAAAAACTTTCTTTCTGTTAACTGAAGCAAATCTTCTTTCAAAGAATATGATGATTGAGTTGATATTTGAGAAATTTTTGAAGATATTTCTTGTCCACCCAAAAGTCTGTATATGAGTATATAAAGAAAGAATAAATTAATATGCAAGATATATTACATTTTATTTGTAGTGATAAAACTATACCTATTTTTGAATTCCAATATTTCAGGTAAATTTTGATCACATAATATTCGGGTAGTGTGCAAAGAGTTTGACAAAGTGCCAATGCCTAATAAATTTTTTATATAAATACCTTATGAAATAAACTTCTTCAAAATAATTTAAGAAATAAAAACCATCATATTGGGTTTAGTGAAATACCTTTCCACATCTTGATTCTCGCTAGATGTAAAAGTAAGACAAATGGAGCAGTAACATCATGCAATACATCTTTTGCGACTTGTTCAGCAAAATTACCCCACACTGTGCAAGTTAAATTTTTTTTCTAGAAATTTACAAAAAAATGTTAATCTTCAACATACTCAGAAAGATTTTTATCATAATGTAATGAGGAGTACTTACTGCTCATCTTCTAATTCAAATATCAATCTTTTAGTTTTATTTTCATTGTTCTCCCATTCTTCAATGTTTTCAATACCTGTCAGCTCTCCAATTACATCTGTGAACAATTTAAATAAGAAAATATATTATATATTTTAGATCTAAAAAATTTGAAGACATCATTTAATAAGATAGCTTACTTACCAACCAAGTATGTGACATCAATGCGATTTGAAGTGATGTCTTCAAATGCGATGAAATCAAATGATTTGGTAGGCATTAACATGTCATGGCATTCTCTAACAGACGTTGAATAAAGAAAGTTGATTCTGAAGGCATGTTGAGTAGGCTTATAGCTTCCAATATTCTTGCCAACTCCAAAGTTTGTAATTACATAAGAACAACATTCTTTCAATTGACAACTGAATTTATTGATGAGACTTTTCTTCATTGTTGCTTGGATATTTCCACCATGTTAATAATTGATATTAATGCATTTAATGATTACCAAAATAAAAATAATAGATTTGAATGGTAGACAAATTACCTTTTCATCTATTAAAATAAAATCAATACTAAACACTTCTTCAGGATTGTTGAACTTGCTTGTATTCCATAGAGTTGTTACTTTCACGTTAATTTTCCATGTCTCCTTAAATGGATTTATCTCATCGATAAAATCAATTTCGGGAGCCATAATCTGCATGACAAAAAATGACTCATCTTATTTGATATTAAATAATGTCACAACATATGATATAAAAATGTAACACTGCAACAAAATTATATTTTAAGATGAATTAAAAATAAATCTTGCATGGGAAGATAAACAAATAAAAAGGCTAGCAGAGTATAATACTGACCTATGTCAAATTTTGAAATATTTCTTTAAACACAACATTAGTTGTAGCGTTTGTTATTTCCCCTTGCTTATCTATCACCAAAATTTTCAATCCCTTTTTACTCTTAACTCTCGAAACATCAACATATAATTGTCCATGACTGAAAACTGGCCTTGGAAGATACAGACCAACATGTGAAAGTGATTGACCTTGACTCTTATTTATAGTCATTGTAAGGCAAATTGACAACGGATATTGTTGTCTTCATAGTTTGAAAGGCCATTTTGTTTGCGAAGGTGTCAGTATGATCTGAGGAATGAAAACTTTCTATCCAATTTTTTTTTTCCAGAGATGACCTGTGCTTCTACAACATGATTTCCCAAATTAGTGATTTTCAATCGCGTCCCGTTACACAACCCGACACTTTGATCAATATTTCTAAGCAACATGACAGGTATACCAATCTTCAACTTCAACATATGATTTGGGATTCCAGAAAATTTCAGACTATTGAGAAAGTCTGAAGTATAGAGATCCTCATGAGTTTCACTATCATTGTCAGCCTTGCAAATGGTGTCAGAACTTAGATATATATTTTCTTCTCCTGAGACGAAAGAAAGTATATATTCATTTATACTCTCAACATGATCATGTGTAGGAGCAAGGATAGCTCTCTCTTGCAGATAGAGTGTGTTGTGTAAATTATCCAATAATGATGGATATGTACTGTCAACTATTGCTGCAAGTGGATTGCATGAATCTTTAATAAGCAGTTCATCTGGAATTTCTATATTTGCTTCTCCATCATTAGGTTGACCTAAATGACCATCTCCAATTTTCAAAATCCAGTCTGCAAATTCTTTAATCTCTGTTATATCAGAATTAGAAGAACCACTCAATAGCCTCATATTTTTGCTTAGTTTAAGCAGCTGACATGAACTCCACAGGTATGAAGAATTAATTGTTGCAAACACAATGTCCTCTCTACTACCTTTAGGAATGACTGGTAAGATTTGTCTGAAATCACTTCCTGAAACAACCACTTTACCACCGAAGGGTTCATCTGCACTTGTTGGATTAGCAAATCTGAGGATATCTCTTAAAGTTCTATCAAGAGCTTCGAAACAAAATCTATGCATCATTGGTGCTTCATCCCAAATAATTAACTTTGTCTTAACCAACAGTTCAGCCAATAGACTTCCTTGTTTAATGTTGTAAGTAGAATCTTCATTCACCATCAAAGGTATCCCAAATCTAGAATGAGTCGTCCTACCTCCAGGAAGTAGGAGAGATATAATTCCACTGGATGCTACAGTAAGTACAATTTCTCCTTCAGAACGTAAAGCAGAAGTAAGAGTTCGCCATAAATACGTCTTTTCAGTACCACCATATCCATAGAGGAAAAATACTCGTCCATGGTTATTTGCAATTGCACTCATGATTGTTTCATAAACATCTCTTTGTTCATCATTTAGATTGGAAAATAATATTCCGTGCTCTCTTGACAATGCTTATCTATCATACTGCAACTCATCTTGCATGAGTTTATTTTGTCCATCGGTTAGAACAACACCTTCTGAAAATGGTATTGATTGATAATCTCTAAGACTCTTTCCATTGCTTCGTAGAATCTTCTCAATTTCATAGAGGGCATATTTCTTTAGTTCCTCGTCACTTAGTTGTAATATGAAAATATAATAAATTAACAATAGATAAAATTATACTATATTCCCTACAATTCTAAAATATATTAATTAAATAAAATTTCTAACCTTGATATTGTAGAAGATTTCTTTGTCTAGCCAAAATATCTTCTGCTAATAGACACCAAGTCTCCTCCCAAATATGTTCTGGCTTTGAAAAACTATTGGATAGCAATAAAGTGGCAAATAGTCTTCTCAAATAATAGTCTGACCCCCAGAATGATGCCTCCTCTATAGCATTTATATATTCCTTATCATCATCAAGCAATCCCAATGCATAACATGCTTCTTTGAATGTAGGGTACAAAATCCCATCGACAGTCCATATGTCTTGGAAACATTTTGGCCCTTTAACCTTATTAAGTAAAATTCTTAGATAATACAACTCTCCACTCCCAAGAGGCACATAGAAAACTCTTCCAATAGCAAATCTTTGTTTTCTTGGACTCCATTTCTTTTGAGCTTATTTCCAGACAAACTTTGTTGGGAATTCAGAGTAGGTTATGTGTTTTGCTTCATCAAATTCTGCATTAGCTTCCATCCATGCTAAAAACATACTTCTTTTGATTCCAAGTCGATTTAAAACTTCCTCAAGTGGATCTGCATCCGAGAATATGACACATTGCTCTCCTGGTAAATGGAAACTCAATCTTTCCACAGCAGGCTCTCTATGATGAATATCAAAATAAAAAATTCTCCACACTGCTTCACATGCAGATATGTATCTACAATCATAATACATCTTTATTTCATCGATTTCACAACTTTCAGAGTTCTCATAGAAGGCTGCAGTCACTCGATCATGGCCTTTGTTAATGTATTTGAATAGATATTTGATTGACCTTGACTGATTGCACCATTCCACATTAATATGAGCTTGATATTTTAGCAAAAGCTGATGAATATATGGTACTACAAATCTATTGTCCAGAAGAGCTCCATTTTTCTCAATAGTCATACCATCATCTCTTCTTCTATAGCAAGGATATCCATCTTCGTCAACAGTGGTTCTATCATTATATTTCTTTGAAAAATATTTTGCGCACCTTCCATCTCTCATGCTTGGAGAATTTCTGAATACAACCCCACACGGTCCATGAATCATGAAACTTTTTATGGCCTCATATAATTTTGGGAATTTTTTCTGATCAGGTATTTCGGCAGAAATTATTTTATCAATATCCACTGCTGTTGGATACTTATCGTCAGGATGCAAAAAGATTAAAATGTGAGCATGAGGTAGTCCTCGCTTCTGGAACTCAATTGTATAGACAACTGCATAAAGTGAATGAATTAATATTAATTCTTTTTATAATATTAAATTATTTGTTCAAAATAGTAATAAAAATTTTACACATACCTACTTTAAGTCTACCAAAAATGTTGTTGTGTTTCAAGTCATTGATCATCTGTTCACATTTCATTTTGAAGCATCTACATAGGATATCCGGTCTATCTTCAGGTCTAGTGCCATACTTTTCAACAAACCTGATTATTTATGGGCACTTTGGGTTGCAGGTGAAAGTAATAAAAAGATCTAGATATCCAGCCCACTTACAAATAGCCATAGCATCTTGATAGTTTTGAATCATATATCTTGCACCTCCGGTAAATGATGATGGCAATACTATACGCTTTCCTTTAGATTTAGGATCTGATTCACCCCTTAAAATAGCCTCAGTCAAACCTCGATACATTTCGGCCCTCAACTCCTTTTGATGTGATCGAATATAATGTAATCTCTCTGCTTCAACCATTGTGTAAGCATCAACTACAAATTGTTGAAATAACTTTCTAGATGCTAATATGGTCATGGCTTCAGAATTTCTATTTTGAAGTCTGAATGCAAAGAACTATCTCGTACTCAATCTTGTTCTTTTTGCAGCAGTATTTTTTCCTTTATCGCTGTGTTGAATATCATCTCTATAACCATCTTCTCCAAAAGGAAATAATAGAGGATATTGCATTGCCAGATAAGAAGGGTGCAATTCATTAATGTGCTTTAACTTACCATCTTGTGTCTCAACTATAATATCTCTGTCTTCATTAGAACATCCAATGTCTCCGACTATAAGAGCTGCAACTTCAGAAGTAGTCGATAGATTATAAGTCCTTCCATCGGTAGTTCTTATTCCAATCAACCTAATCTTTAAGTTCTGAAGTTTCGAATCATGGAATCTATCTCTAGCCATTCTGAAAGTTTTTGCCAAAGGATTGAATGTATCAAGCATCTCTTTTAGTTCCAACACAATTGTAGTGTCTAATCTTTGATGATCATTTATCCTGTATTAAAAAAATATACGTGTTGAATGAAATTTATATTTCAAAACTATTTCATAAAAGTATGTCATAGGCAAGTTCAAAACCAACCTGCTTGCCTTTATTCGATTTGAGATCTCATTCTCCGTATCATATATGTACAGTTGAGCGAATTTCGAACTTACACCTGGATTTAGAAGTAGACTTCTGATCCTGTGGTAATTTTGACCAAGCAATCTAAAAACATATGGTCCTGTTCCATTGTTTATGGAGGAATCAATCTTCCCTCCCATTGATGTGAAGGAGAACATCATGTTGTATGATCGGATGTTGTCTAAAAAGTGTCTACTCCTTGAATCCTTAGTATACATCAACTTGCGTAAAAGTTCAGAAGGCTCTTTCAATAAAGGAACTTGAATTTTTCCTTGCATACAACATAGAGAGAATTTTGGAGTTGTGCACTTCTTCTTCTTTTCCAATCTCTCTTCATACCACATCAATCCATCACATTTTTCACATGTCCATATGGGATCCCCAATATCCCAATAGTCAATCTGATCTAAATGTTGATTTTCATTAATCGTCTCATCAATTTCTGTTGACAAAATTATATTTACATGTTAACTTTATTATAAGTTGACAATATCAGATAAACTGCAAAAATAGACATCGATACCATTTGGGTGTAGATGCTCCTCTCCATCATGTGTATCATGTAAGTATGGCTGCCCTTCAGTATTTTTTTCAGTCTCTTCAACTTCTAATAATTCAGCTCCAATACATGAAATAGATTCCAAAATATTTTGCTTTTGAAACACACACTTTCCCCGTGTGATCATATGCAATGTTTCTCCTGATAAATTAATCGTAGGCTCAGGAAGAGTACTCTTATTCACAATGTTTGAACTATGCCCTTTATAATTTTGTTCCATGGTAAAGTGCATAGAATTGCATATTGCCATGGGATTTGAATGTGATGTATGAGACCCAATTTTTCCCACATAATCATCAGTATGAGCTGCTAATGTCTCTGATCTTGAACTGCTTTGTTTGATGAAGTTTGTAACATCACTTGAAGGAGTAGTTGTCATTGTTGGCTGTGAAATTCTTGATATCATACATGAATTTGATCCATGATGCCTTGAATTGATAACATAATCACCAGTATGAAATAATGATTTATGAGTTTCTGAATTACTTACTTAAAATCATAGAGTTTGTAACATCACTTAGCGAGTTCTATGAGCCCATGATTTCCCAACATTATCACCAATATAAACTTGTAATGTCTGAGATCCTGAATTGTTTAAACTGGTGATGATTGTACTATCACTTAAAGGAGTTCTTGTCATACATAAATTTGATCCAGAAGTCCTTGAACTTCCAACACAATCACCAGTATGAAGTAATGATCTTTGAGCTTCTGAATTTCTTAAACCCATGTGTAATCACAGGGATTGACTTCCCCTCGACACGGACATGGATATCAAATATGATAGCATAGGAAAAAGGATGTGATCGCCACCTAGATAAGTTGCCTAATGATATGGAAAGACAATGGCTAACTTAAACTAGGAAAAAGGAAGAGAACAGGAAATTGACCTGGTGTCGCGGTCGTCATGGCCGCCGCGTCTCTAGTATCGCGTCAGTGGAAATCGACGCGTCTATGTCGCGTCACCCCAGGCCGTCGCGTTCTCTGAATGCGGGAGAATTGATGTTGTGACCTTCTTCTAGTCCTCCAGCCGGCCAGAGCACCAGAGCTTCTCGTAGACTTTGTTTGCTTGCCTGTCAATCAAAAGAAAACACAAAGAAAAGACCCTATTAGAACATGTAAAGTGTAGTATCTATTCTAAAAGACGAAATGAGATGGGAGATCATGGTGGGAACGCACCTGGGGTGGTTTTAAACCCCTGTGGGTGTGGGAAAACGTGGGTGGATGGTGGATATGCTCTATTTAAAAAGAACATAAAAATGCATGTAGAAATAGAAAAGAGGAAGAGGAAAGGGAATGAGCCCCATTAGGGCGACTTCCTGGCGTGGATGCAGCTCCAATGATGTGCAAAGAGGTCCAGGAGATTGCTAGAGTCGCCCTCTTCACGTTCCTTGCTCCATTGATGGTGAAATGAGTGAGTTGTGAGGAGTGGAATGTGAAGGGAATGAAGGGAATGAGTGGCTGCGTGGCTAAGTCTAGTTCAAAGAAAATTTTGGCAGCCCTTCGGGGTGATCATGAGGCTCCCCTTGTCCATGAGGAGGGGCCTTCCTTATATAGAGCTTGGAGTGAGAAAATTAGGTATTATCTCCTCAAAAAGGTTTAGAAATTAAAAATGGGGGATAAAGCTCTATCAAAATAGGGTGTAGAGTCCTTAGGGGAGCTTAGGAGAGTCCCTAGGGCCAAGGATCCATCCAAGGGGTTGGGATAACCCTCTTAGACCAAGTCAAAGTGCATGGGAGGATAAATAGGGTGTGGTTACAGAGGCCAGAGATCTCGGACATTGTCGCGTCAGATCGTAGGGTCGCGACTAGAGACGCGACGGTGCGGGGGGACACGACAGCATTGCCCACGTGCATGGATAATGCATGGGCTGTCGCGGCGGCCCAACCCGTCGCGACTATAGTCGCGGCGTCATGATGCGTCGCGACAAGGAACCCGAATTATCTTTGATTATTATCTCTAACCACATGATAAAATAGGAGTCATATTCCTCTAGGGACTCTCAAATGATTGATTTCAGGATTTCAAGGTATTTTTAATGGATTAATGGGCTCAAATCAAGGCAAATGATGGGCTCAAGGTGAGTGACCAATTAGGGGCCCACTAAGGTAGCAAGAAATGTGGTTCAACCAAATAGTCATAATCGGGTGTCTACAGATTGCCCCTCCTTGGCTTCTACTTTGCAGGGGAGCGAAGCGGAAGTGGCGTGGAGATGTCATGAAGTGACGGTGGAACGGAGATGACGCGGAGTGGACTGAAAAGTGGAGGCCAAGGTGAAGAGACACCCGATGTTAACTAACAGGCAATTGGAATCCTTGTGAAAGCCCCGAGTCGGTTGTTCGAGTAGAATGCAAAGAAGAGCACAAGTCTGGACGAGGGAGAGAAAAGAGAAAAGAGGACGATCAACCCCTCGATTGAGAGGTACCCTAGCCGATTGGCCTGCGGGTTTCATTTTGGAAGGACATGTGCGTGCCTGGCAGGTAACTCATGACTCTGTCCTGGGAGCGGTTCGCAACCAAAACAGATCAAAGGAAAAGGATGAATATTTGGATGGAGAATCTAGACAGGGAAATTCTTGTCAAACTGACGGGAACAACTTGCTCGGAGGCAGACCTTCCGATTCGGAGTGGAATTGGATTTCTTGTTTGGAACATGAAGGATGATTGGGCACTCAACACGGGCTCATCAATAGTCAAGAATGAGTCAGGAAAGTTCAAAGTCCTACATGATGCATGCTGGGCTAAAGTAAGAGAAATCATCAAAGTGAATGCAAAGAAAAGAAAAAAATAGAAAATAGATCAAGGATAATATTGCTAAGTTAAGTAAGAACGGGTCAAGAGACTACCCACAACCGCGGTGCAGGCCTGAATCTATCGTCCTTGTGCTTAACTAACTCAACGGCCTATCCAACGATTAACAATGTGTACCTAGATCATCACTGTTTTTGGTAAATGGGAACTCAAATCCCAGAACACATTGAGAACCAGCCGGTCCTTGAAAGGATATAATAGATAGAATACCATATAGTAATGCGAGGAATAGGGACAGAAATACGATACCTGACTTACCTGGGACGACATTTCCTCATTTTTGGATTTTTTTTTTTTGAATCCTTCAGCATAATAATCACAAGATGATAAATGAACTTAATGAACATAGTCGAAGAAACACATATACAAAGCATAGGTAAGGGAAATAAACATTCGGGTATAGACGCGACACACCCATCGACCGCGACCTTGTCGCGTCGCAGCGCCCTGTCGCGACATAGTCACGTCGGATCGCGGCGTCGCGACTCGGACAGAGTCCTGAAAATGCAGAAAATCGGGACTTAGACTTATCCTAAGACATCTAGACTAACACTAGGACTCCTAAACCTTTCCTAGACTTATCCTAACTCCTAGTTGCGGGATTAGAGTGGGTTTCTAACTCCCTAAAGCTTATAAATAAAGGGTTTGGGCTGTTAATCCCGCAGCTAAACTCCTGGCATCCTCTGCTTTCCAAGTTCAAGCTCTCTTCTCCTCTCTTGCAGTCATGAAGAAGAATTATTCGGTTTTTGCAGAAGATATCCCCGCTTACTCCGACCCAAAAGCTGCTAGAGAGACGCATGCCGATCTAAAGCAACTCTCCGCCATCCCGGGGCACATCTACACGCGCCCAGAGCTTCAAGTAAGTGGCCTTTTCTTCCTGAGATTCTGCATTTTCTGCATTGCTCTGCTTTTTCTGCTCTGTTTTGCTCTTCTCTTCTCTCCTCTTTTCCTTCCGTTCTTCATGCTCTTCTTCTATCTCAGATCCTCCCCGGCCAACGGCGATTCTCAAAGATGACATGGCTGGTACCCATGCTCGAATTATTGCCGCCCACGTCTATTAGCCACTTGAAGGAGTGGGGGATGTCCACCATCTTTGTACGAGCCAAAACCTACAACAAGTTGGTGCATGTGTGGGAGAGTGTCACAGCCATGGTGGAGCTATGGCACCCACAGACCAACTCGTTCATCTTCCCTGAATTCGAGGCGACGATCCTCCTGGAAGAGTTGGAAATCATGCTCGGCCTCCCATGCTATCAAAGGGGCGAAGAGTTGGTCCTCTCCTACATCGTAGAGCAGATCAACTCCTGGAGCATTCTGGCATACATTACCACAAAGAAGAACGATCTCTACTCCATGACCAGTGGTATGCATGTTCACCTCCTCCCAATCGCTCAATGGATTATTTCCCAGTGTAAGCGGAAGACCACGAACTACACCGCCATCGCCAAGGCAGCCGCCATATGCATTTGCGGCGTCATACTCTTCCCGGAAGCCGACGGTGCCATCTCCTTTGGCAATCTTAGCATCATTGACTCCATCTCCGAAGGTATGAAAATTGGGCAAGCCGTCCTGGGTTTTCTATATACTGGCCTGACCTCTGTAGCACTCGGGGGTCCCTTCTACAGATCGGTCGTCGCCTTTGAGCTTTGGATGAGGATGCATGTTCAATTCCGGGCGGTGGAGGACCTGACCATGGAATGCAAGACAATGCTGAATCACCCACTGGCGTATGTGGGCGGACGGCTTCACATGAGCCCTCGGGCATGGTGCAAAACAGCTCAAGTGAAGGGCATACATGCATGGCGCCAATACCTCCAAAGTCTGACCGTGGCAGATTTTGACATGCGCCCACGATTCATGCACGGCCGGACAATTCACCTTCCTCAACGTACCGGGCTCGCTTTGAGGCTGCTGGGCAACAGGGCGCTAGTTTCCTACAACCCGGATCGCTTCCATCTCCAATGCGGTGCGGCTCGCAGGGTGGTTCCACTTCTATCACACTTCCCACCTATCCAAGAGAGGAAGAGGGGCGATGCACAGGACGAGCGCGACATGCGCAGCGCGGTCGTCCATTGGGAAGGATGCGCGACGAGCGCGATTCAGGCCGAGGTGGAAGAAGATGACGAAGCAATCGCGGAATACATTGAAGCTTTGAAGAAACTTCAGCCTGTGGGAGGGAACAATTGATTTGATTTGATTTGATTTGATTGTAAGCCAGATGATAGTTAGGAAAGGATTTGAAAGTATTGTTTGATTGTTTAGAATGAATTAGAGCATGTAACAGACTTTGCATTTGAATGAAATAGAGTGAAATTTTATGCAAACAGAAGGGCTCTGTTGATGACGCGACAGCCAGGGGTGTCGCCTTTATGTCGCGGCCATGCGGGGTGTCGTGACACTGTCGTGACAGCCCAGAGGGTCGCGACATGAACGCGACCGCCCGCTGCGTCGCGTCATGAACCGATCGATTAAAAAACAAACGGCCCCCCTTTCCTTCTTCCTTTCCGGTTTTCAAAAACCCAAAACCTTCAAACCTTCGAATCTTTCCCCCAATTCCCTTGCATTCCAACCTTCTTGCTAGCTCAAAACTCAACCCAAACAACCCATATTGCGATGGAAGGAGGAAAGGACATCGGCGAGGGCTCATCGCGAAGGAAACGCCAAGCGGAGCGTCGGAGCTCACGACGGCGGATGGAGGAGCCTCCGGTCGAGGAGGAAGCGCCCGAGGTCGCGATGGGAGAGGAGGAGGACGAGGGGATGGCTCCGGTCGCAAATGTGGAAGAGGAACGGAAAAGGCGAGCGAAAGCCATGAAAACGGTAAGTACCCCTCCCTCAAACCTTGAATGGTAGTAGTAGAGAGGCATACGGAGCCCCTAGAGGGCGAATGCAGGGCGAGACGCCCATGAAAACGAGGATCAAACAAAGAGGGCTCCGGCCGGTTTGAATTTGAGAACGCATCAGCGCGACCCGCCGCGACATGGTGTCGCGGCGGGGCGGGGCGTCGCGACAGTGTCGTGCCGTCGAGGGCCGTCGCGACCTTATCGCATCCTAAGAAGGTGACGCGATAATGTCGCGGTGGCCCGCACCGTCGCGACAAGGTCGCGGCTGCAAGAGCTGTCGCGACTCTGTCCGCACACACAAAAAAAAAACTGAAATTGAACTTGAACGAATTTTGCAGGGTGAAATGAGGGCTCGAGTGTCATGGACACTGGTGCTGGCTGCTTACCTGGCCTTCCCCTCCTTCCAGCGAGAGAGAGTAGAGGAGATGGGATTCGGGCAGATTTTCAGGATTGAGAGGATGAGGGTGGATCCGGCCCTCACACAGGCCCTGCGGAGCAGGTGGGATGCAGAGGCGAGTGCCTTTGCATTCCCATGGGGGCATATGATCCCTAGCTTGGAGGACGTGAGCCGGATCACAGGGCTTAGAGTCTACGGGCGGGCAGTGAGCGGTTACACCTATCCCTGCTATCACGACTTGGCCGAGCGCCTCCTAGACCTCCCAGTAGAGCGTAGGTCCTCTCTAGTGCCCAGGGTAGCCTTGCAGGAGAGTCTAGGTCTGTTTGAGGCGGGGAAGAATGCAGGGGAGAGCGAGGATGAGTACCTGGTGAGGCTAGCTAGGGTCAGCAGAGGGAGCTTGCGAGCGAGCCCGGGCCGCAGGCGGACCTGGACTTGCGCCGTTTTCTCGTTCTCTTTCTTGGTAGACTTTTGTTTGCCACGAGAGGCGACGCAGTCCACTGCCGCTTCCTGCCCTTGCTAGAGGACCTAGGTGAGGTAGGGGGTATGCCTGGGGAGCAGCCTTCTTAGCGCACCAGTTCGATGGTTTGAGCGCCTCCGAGCGGCAGACGTCTACGAGCGGCTTCTACCCCTTTCTTCAGGTACACCTTCTCTTCTAACTCTCTTAGATTTAAACTTCAATTTTGCTTAAACTGCCAACTAATTTGTCTTTTATCTTGCAGGTTTGGGCCTATCTACACCTCCCAGCCCTGAGGAGAGGGGATCTCACACGGTCGGGCCTCGTGCCCATTGCACGCCGTTGGGACTCTCGTCGAGACACTCGCCACCTTGCCGACCAGTTGGAGCGCCTCCAGGAGGCAATTGACAGCTACCCCTATCTGGATGTGAGTACTAAAACCTTCCCTTCTGATATACCCGTTGATTTGACTAATGATTGGCTAACTCTTGTTTTGCAGGTGGTTTGGCAGCCGTATCTGGGGGAGGGTGATGAGGGACAGCCTTGGTTGGTGCAGGCCCGCCCCTACTTCGGTAGGTCGGTGTGGTTGCATGCGCTAAACCTCGTGCTACCTCTGAACCTATTCCTGACCCAGCGCTCCTTGGGCCTCAGGCAGAGTGTCGTGGAGTTCCCCGTCCGGGACCGGTTTCGCCGGCCGGGTCGGAGCTTTCGGGGACTTCACGACACGACAGACTGGAGGAGCGGGCGCGCGAGCAGATAGAAAACTGGGAGCGGAAAGGCAAGGGGGTCAGATCGGACGCGACCACTGACGATGCCTACCTCCAGGCGTACGCCTTGAAGTACGGAGGAAAGGTATACAAGAGCGCCCGACACCAGGTAGAACTTTCTAAACCACAGCTCAAAGAACTGGGATTTAATGATTAAAACTGATGATTTGGCAATTCCTTGCAGGTGGACGTGACTGGTGAGATCGCATCGCTCCGAGCCTTGCTCCAGTCGGCGGTGCAAGATCGGGAGGCAGCCCAGAGGCAGACGACAGAGCTGGTAAGTACTGTGTTCACTTTCAGCCCCTTTGATTTAAGCAAATTTTGAAACTGACATGCCTTTTGCGTGCAGCGGAGTGAGCTGGAGAGAGTGAGGGGTACCGGAGCAGGCGGTGCTTCCTCCTCTCGGAGCGCAGGGGGTTCTCCATCGCTCATGGAGGCTCGACTGGCAGGGGCAGTGCTGAGAGCTGAGGAGGCTCAAAGGCACTTGGAGGAGCGGGTAAGTTCATTTAAACACTTGAGTCGTTTATTTCCAAATGATGCTGATTGATTACTTGTTGTGCAGGAGAGAGACTTGGAGTTGGCTCACGAGCAAGCCATGACGTTGCAGAGCGAGAGGGACCAGCTGCGCGTCCGGGCGGAGGCGGCTGAGGCACAGGTGGCGGAGATGACCCGGGAGCTGGCGACGCTGCGGGTACAGAGGCCACCCGGAGATCAGGAGGAGGTCACCCGACTGCGTGCAGAGTTGCTAGCACAGCAGACGCTGGCGCGGAGCCTTCAGCAGATTGTGACGGATATCGGCCGTTCACGCAGCCGGAGCCGGAGCGGCGTGAGCGTCAGCAGGGCGACCGGCGCCTCCGTCGGACAGTATCTAGCGGGTTCCTCCAGCAGGCGGAGGAACGAGGAGGAGGAGCGGCACCGTCAGGGCGAGGGTAGCGCCCATGATGGCAGAGGGGGTGGCGAGATGTTGCCACCTCCAGATAGGAGAGAGGGATCCGGGGAGAGTGGTGGTGGTCAGTGAGGAGTCTTGTGAGCCACCTCCCCTTTTATCTATGTACATTTTGTTCATACCTTAGTGCAGTTTTACTTTTATGCCAATATTCATGATAAATGAATGGTTTGTGATTGACACGAGTGAGAGGCGAGATTCAAACAAGCGAGAGAGAGAGTTCTGAGCGCGACGTCGTACTCTGCTTTTAAAATCCCTGTTCCTGCACACACTTAGAAGAACAAATTAGATCTGTTCTTAGGTTCGGCCCCTTGCACAGAACATGATAAAAGCTAACTCCGCAATTTGTCAAGGGGCCGAGCCTTATTAAATAGGCGAAAAGACTATGAAAATAATGCATGCTAAAGAAAAGCAATATGTACACACCTTTTATTTTTCTAAAAACTATATATATTTTTTGTGATTTTGAGGATCTTTTGATTTTTTTGGATTTTGGATTTTTTTGGTTTTGGGGATCTTTTGATTTTTTTGGATTTTTGGAATTTTTGAAAATCCTTTTGATAGCAACACTTCTTAATGTTGAGCGATTAACCGTGAGCCTTACCTCTATCTCACTTTGGCGAGTAAGATTTATGTGCAACGCATATTCATATTAGGTCTGCTAAGCTTTCTTGCCCCTGTGACAACAATGTTCCAACACAGACCAAGCGCATGGATTCTCTGGTCATTTTAGGGAGGATAGGAAGAATATAAATGAGATAAGACTTAATCTTGGAGTCGGGGTTGCCGACTTGTAAGACTTGCAACAAATAAGCTACATGTGCTATTCATCTGTTGTCCAGGGACTTTAGGGCCACAGTATTTTCTCTTTTGTCTGGGGCATGCGTGCGACCGGGCTCAAGGGCGTCCCGCGGGGAACTGTACTGCCACTCTTTAACATGCCCCTTCACTTTGTCATTTCGTCGCTTTATTTTTGTGCTATATGCTTTTCTTAGAACTGCCCGTCCCTCCTTGAGACTTCAAACACATGGTTTATACGTTGCAGGTTTACAGGTTAGCCTTCCCCTTGCCCCTAGACCTTGTCCGAAATAGGGAGAGAATTGACCTCTTGTTTCCCCGAGCAAGGGCTAAGTGAGAACACTTGTATATGAAGGGACAATGACCTTAGGCTACCATGTTGAGTACGTGATTGCACATAAATATTATTTCGTCAATATGAGAGGGAGCGAGACACTTGGCAAATGGCTACTTATTAATTGGTGTTGTTATCCAAAGACTTTTGATCAGGGGTAGAATCTTTTAAGATATAATCCATTCCATGGATGAGAGAGTTCATCACCATCGGCATTAACTAACCTATATGCGTTTCCCGGGTACACTTCTTTAATGACGTACGGCCCTTCCCAGTTTGCAGACAATTTTGACCTTGGACCTCCAGGTTTTATGAAAATTCGCTTCAAAACCATGTCTCCTTCTTGAAATTTACGCTCAATCACTTTCTTTTGAAAAGACCTTGAGAGTCTGTTTTGATATGAAAGCACGTGATCGGCTGCAGCTAGACGCCGTTCGTCTAAGAGTTCTAGTTGTGTAAGTAACGCCTCCCGATGTTCATCGGGATTAAGTTCTTTGTCCAACTGAATTCTTAGCGAAGGGATGAGAATCTCGTGCGGACATACCGCTTCCATCCCATATGTAAGTGAGAAAGGAGTTTGCCCCGTAGGTGTGCGGATGGAGGTGCGGTAGGCCCACAGAGCCTCAATTAACTTTTCTGGCCAATCAGCAAATTTACTAGACTCACAAGTCTTCTTTAAGATTTTCAAAAGCGTTTTGTTTGTGGCTTCGGCCTGGCCGTTGCCCTGCGGATAATAAGGAGACGAATGATGCAAAGAAATATTGAACTTCTTACAGAGATCTTGAAGGTCTTGTGATATGAACTGGGGTCCATTGTCGGTGACGAGGCTGCCAGGTACTCCAAACCGTGCAATGATGTTCTTCATGATGAACCTGCACACAGTCGAACCTTTGATTTCTGCAAATGCTTCCGCTTCGGCCCATTTGGTGAAATACTCAGTAGCAGTGAGGATGAAGGATTTTTGTTTTATCTGAGCATTAGGATCACCAAGAGGCCCAATGATATCAAAGGCCCACATGGAGAAAGGCCAAGGAGAAGATAGTGGATGCAAAGAGGAAGACGGAGCATGAATTTTATCGGCATGGATTTGGCATCTGACACACCTACGGACGTAGGCGGCACAGTCTTCTTCTAAGGTTGGCCAGTAGTAGCCCTGCCTAAGGATCTTTTTGGCTAACATCTGACCATTCACATGCCCTCCGCATTCACCGGAGTGAGATCCTTCCACTATCTTCCAAGCCTCTTCATCGGTCACGCATCTGAGGAGCATTCCATTTAGAGCGCGTCTGTAGAGAACTTCACCCACGAGGGTATACTTTAATGCCGCTCTACGGATAGCTCGCCTATCTTCTGCTTCAGCTTCTTCTGGGAAGGTACCGTCTCTGCAAAACTGCTCAATCTCATGGTACCACGGCCTCTCTTCTTCCATCAATTCCCCTAATTCAACAAGCAACAACTCCTTCGCTTCTTTCTTCTCTGCCTTCAACACTAGGGAGCTCCTAAGATTTGAGAACCAAGGATCCTGAGTTGAGGGAGCTTCTAATCTCTGAACGGTGATAGTCTCAGCGCTACGGCTGAGAGGGAAGGAGAGAGACGAAGCTAACGATGCCAGAGCATCGGCCAGAATGTTTTGGGAGCGAGGAGTATGAATGTAGATGAGTTGACGGAATTGCTTGGCGAGGAGCGTGACCAGATCTTGATATGGCTTGAGTTTGGGGTCACGAGTGCGATAGGTAGAGAGGACTTGCCGAAGAACGAGCTGAGAGTCTCCTATGATCTTAAGGTGACGGGCACCTAAAAGGTAGGCAAGCTTAAGACCGGCTAGGAGAGCCTCATACTCGGAGATGTTGTTGGTGGCGTAGAACTGGAGTTGATAAGCCAAAGGAATGGTGATCCCTTCTGGGGTGAGCAAGACTGCACCTATGCCCCGTCCCCTAGAATTGAGAGCTCCATCGAAATGGAGTGACCAGAAGGGATCGTGAGAGACAAGTGATAGGTTTTCATCGGGAAATTCCTCCTGAACCGTATCACTATGAGGAAGAGGGAGGTGAGCAAGGTGCTCAGCAATGGCATACCCTTTTATGGCTTTCTGAACAATAAAGGAGATATCAAACTGAGAGAGGAAACTTTGCCAGCGTGCCAATCTGTCGGCGAGACTGGCTTCTCAAGGAGATACCTAATAGGGTCCATTCTAGAGATCAAACTCACCTTATGAGCTAGGAAGTAGTGCTTCAATTTCTGCACTACCCAAACTAGCGCTGCACAAGTTTTCTCCATTGTGGTGAGTTTGAGCTCGGAAGGATTGAATAGCCTAGATAGGTAGTAGACTGCCCTTTCTTTGCCGGATTCATCATGCTGAGCAAGGACAGCTCCTAGGGAGTCCTCAACAGTCGACAGATATAGGATTAGGGGTTTCCCAGGGATAGGCGCCTGAAGCACGGGCGGATTCATAAGGTAGCTCTTGAGCTCATCGAAGGCCTCTTGGCATTTATCATTCCATTCAAAACTGACTCCTCCTCTCAACAGTTCGTAGAAAGGACGACATCTTTGAGAGTGCTGAGATATGAATCTCCTTATGAACTGCAGCCGACCAATCAAACCTCGAAGTTCAGATATGTTCTTAGGAGGAGGCATCTCATTGATTGCCTTGGCCTTGTGTGGATCTATTTGAATCCCCCGCTTACTAACTATGAAGCCTAATAATTTTCCTGAGGAAACTCCAAATACGCACTTCTTTGGATTCATCTTCAATTGATACTCTTGTGCGCGACGGAAAACTTTGGCAAGTACGGAGGAGTGCTCTTTTCGGGTCCGCGACTTCACCACGATATCATCCACGTAAACCTCAACATCAATATGTATCATGTCGTGGAAGATAGCTAACATTGCTCTTTGATAAGTGGCGCCGGCATTCTTTAGTCCAAACGGCATGACCACATAGCAATATGTTCCCCATGGGGTGGTGAAGGAGGTCTTCTCTTGATCCTCCGGGGCTAGACGAATTTGATTATAGCCGGAGTACCCATCCATGAATGATAGAGTTTCGAACCCTGCTGTATTATCGATCAAAACATCCAAATGAGGTAGCGGGAAATCGTCCTTAGGACATGCCTTATTCAAATCCCGGAAATCTATGCAGATGCGCACTCTTCCGTCTTTCTTCATCACCGGGACGATGTTTGCCACCCACAAAGGATAGAGGACTACACGGATAAACTTGGCTTTGTGTAGCTTATCAATCTCCTCTTTCATCTTTAAAGCGATGTGGGGGAGGAACCTCCTTAGCTTCTGTTTAACGGCAACTGCCCCTGGCTTCAAAATTAACCTATGCTCCACCAAATCGGGGTCAATGCCAGGCATGTCATCATAGGACCAGGCAAATGAATCCTTGAACTCCCTTAACATTTCTATGAGCTCTTCTTCTTCTTCAGGCGGGAGACCAGAAGCTATGGTTAAGAGCCTGGGGTCCTCTTGCGTTCCCACATTTACCTCTTTAGTAGGTTCATCGACTGCTGAGGTAGGTTCATCGAATCTCCTCATACCACTAGCATACGCCTCAGCAGCATCCTCTATCTCAACACCATTCTCATCTAATGGGTCTTCTTCGGCTACGATTTCATATATCCCAAAGCCGTCGTCTAGCCCTTCCTCTATCGGCATCTCCTCTAAGTCCAGAACTACCGCTTCTTTGATGAACTCTTTGACAGCTAGAAGAGCGCCACATCTATGGACTAAGTCTAAGAGGTATCTACGGGGTACGCCACTACCCTTCTTCTTCCTAGACGGGGACGGGGACTCACTAGAAACTACCCCTGAACTTGAGCTAGATTTGATATTTACAGGAGGCTCTGGAGAAGCGTCCAGAGGTTTAATGGAAGGGAAAACAACGGGTGCGGCAGGGCCGCGAAGATCCTCCGATGGAGCTGGAGGAGGAAGCGGGCCACCCGAGCTTAGGGTGCCGGCAACAGCATCGGGGTGTAGGGGAGCAGAAGGCCCCTCACCCGAATCGCCTGGAATGGCCATGTCTGACCACCAGGTGAAGGCACGACTGGAGCGAAAGTATGACGACGATGGCCGCTGGGGAGCAGATGTGACGGGGATCGCCGTCGAGAGAGGGAGCAGGAGAGGGGTGACGGGGATCGCCGTCGAGATCGGGAGTAGGAGGGAGGTGACGGGGATCGCCGTCGGAAGAAGGAGCAGGAGGGGGTGACGGGGATCGCCGTCGGAAACAGAAGCAGGAGGGGGGTGATGGGGATCGCCGTCGGAAATAGGAGCACGAGGGGGGGTGACGGGGATCGCCGTTGGAAATAGGAGCACGAGGGAGTGACGGGGATCGCCGTCGGAAGCAGGGGGGACACACACACATTTTTTTTTGTTTTGTTTTTTTTTTTTTTTTTGATGAAAAGGAACTACATTAATTAAATGGCTTCGAAAAAAGACAAGACCGAACCGTTGAAGGAAATGGCGAGGTGGGGTGAAGGACGAATGAATGCCTCAATGGCGGCGGGCGAGATTTGGACAATGAAGGGAAGAGGCAAAGGAATGAAACTAACATTAACATCGAGTATGGATGAAACAAAGTGAGTGGGAGGCCGGGAGAACCCTGGCCAGAACTCCTGTATAAGTAGGGGTAAATGATTTGACTGGTTCTCCTCACCAATTCCAGGCAACTGTCGCCTGGCGGTGGTTGTTGATGCTGATAATGCTGCTACTTGTGACACATCTTCTTCATTGAACAGTTGATTGACCGCAGAAATAAGGTCTTCTAATTCTAGCTTTTCTCCCTCAGCTTCTGATTTTTCAAACAACAGACTAACTGATGAGACAATCATCATCTTGATCCGGATCCTCAGTATCTTCCTCAGCTCTCTTCTTCTTGTTGGGTCGCTGCTCCTCTAAAGTTTGATAGGCTGATCTTGGCGTTTCTATGGTGGTGTTATATCCGGGCTGAATGGGCCCTCTGACAAAATGCTCGTATAAGACCAAGTGAGCGGTCCATGGTCTGATTGTGGAGGAGATGAGAAAGCGGCCCATTCTGAATATCCAAGGCCACGCTTTGTGAATTTCTTAGCGGTGGCGACAGTCTTGGTTTGCCCCTGAAGATGAGCACCCAGGCCTTTTCCTGACTGATAACCCAGCCTGAACATGATGTCCCACCCCTTTGTATTCTTGCTCACATCCTTTCTGACTGCCATTATAGGAGGAGACCCAATTGGGCGGTTAGAAGAGAAAGTATAGGCCCAAGTGTAGTTAACATCAAGCACTGAGATTATGGGCTTATTGGACGGCCATACTGATGGCAGCACTCTCTCAACGGCTTCGACTGTATGCGTTGTCGTCATACTCTTTACCTTGACTATCCGCCCTTGGAAAGGGAACTTCAGACACTGATGCGCTGTAGAGGGTACTGCCCCTAATGATTCGATCCACGGGCGCCCTAGAATGGCTTTGTAGGTGTGATCAATGTTCAGCACATAGAACTCCACAGACATGACGAGAGGGCCTAATTCTGCTTGCAAAGTGATAACCCCGTGACAGGCACGTCGCGAATTGTCATATGCAGCAATAGTGGTAGGCGTGGGCTGCAATTGACGTTCCGATATGTTGCAAGCTCTAAGAGTGCTTAGTGGACATACATTAATGGAGGCTCCTGTGTCCACCAGAGCCGCATCGACTGCCACTTTATTTATGGTAAGTGTCACACACAGGGGCATTTTCCTGGCTTCGGGGGCAGCCAACTCGCCATCAGAAAAGGTAATGGTGGGTCCTCTGTTCACTATTGAGAGCACTGAGGGTAGGTTGTCCGGATTCATGTCCTCGCTGACCATGACTTTTGCAAAAAAGTTCTGAGAGCATCTTGGTGAGTCTGCGATCTCTTAATGAGCCAATATGGAGATCTTGGCGGGAGTCTGATCGAGATGCTTTAGGATGTCATATTGAGTTCCCGGCGCTGGATCAATTTCTTCTGTATCTTGTTGCTGCTGATTGTTGGTTTGCAGACCTGGCATAGGTATGGATGCGTTAGGATACATCCGATGAAACATTCGCCCGCTCCGGAGGGCAAGATTATGGTGGAGTGGAGGGGTAGGGGTGTTAAGGATAGAAGGGTCGGCTAGTAGTGGTGCTGGCGTAGGGGAGAGAGGGGTGTTGTTTGGTGGAGGGATGATGGGTGATATGACGGGAGAATAGGATGGTGAGGTGATGGTGGCAATATGGGGTGTAAAGGGAGGGGGTATGGTGGATGCAGGTGCGGGAACAGTGGGCGTGACGTGAGAAATAGCCAGAAGCTGGCCCACCTCATGGTCGTCATCGAAGACCCACTGGGCTTCTGGTGGTGCATGGTGGATAACGGGGTTAACATGCGCAGGCGGAGGAGGTGGTGGAGCTGGTTGAGGGTTCGGAGCAGGTTGATGTTGTGGCATGGGGTTACGGACTATGCCTAGGTCGTTCGCCGGCTGCTGCGGCTGCTGCTGTTGCTGCTGTTGCTGGTGTTGCTGGTATTGCTGTTGGAAAGGCTGGTATTGCTGTTGCTGTTGTTGCTGCTGCGGCTGCTGTCGCCTCTGTTGTTGCTGCTGTTGCCTCTGGCCTTGCTGGTCCCTCAGAGTTTGGATCAACCTCTTCATTTCTGCCCAATCAATCTGATTCTGCTCATGGAGATCGTATATCATGTCCCGGAATTGGAAGCAATCGGACACATTGTGGCCCAGATGACGATGATAGACGCAGTACTTTGTTTGATCGGCCGCCATATTCCAATTCGCCTTCTCAGGAGGGAGTCTTAAGGCATTTAGAGACATGAGGGCTGCAAAGACATCAGCTAGAGATTCGGGTAATGGAGGGTATTGGGCTCTCTTGGGCCCATTGGGTTTCCTGGGGGCATAGCCATTTTGAGGCGGAGGAACCTGGGAGTATTGGCGCTGATCTTGAGGGGGATTTTGTCCTTGGGGAGGTGGCTGCCTATTGTTGTTGTTGTTCCAAGACTGTTGGGTTTGCTGGGTATAGGGGGACCTACCTACTGGGCCTTGGGGATTGCTAACGGCACCTACTTGTTCATTGGTCTGGATCCCCTCGGTGACTGGGCCTTGCGGCTTTTTAGCATAACGGGCCTTGGGGGTCTCGAACATGGAATGTATAGGCGAGTCCTTGAGTTGGGTTTGAATGAAACGGGGTCGACTATATAATTGGTGCATGGTAGAGATGTCGTTCATGGCCAAAATAGTTCGGTAGGTGGGTGTGGCATTGGAGATCAACAACTTTACTTTCTCCTCCTCAGGCATTGGGCAACGGACCTTGGCAGCCAAAGAGCGCCACCGGTCAGCATAGGTGGAGAAATCCTCTTCTGGTTTCATCTTTTCAGCTACCAAATCCACAAAAGAGTATTCGGGTCCCACCCGATCTTGAAACTGCTGCAGAAACCTTTCTTGGACGATTTGGAAATCCTCGGCTTCCTCGGGAGGCAAAGAATAGAACCACTCTAAGGCTGGACCATCTAATGATTTTCTGAACAAATATGCCATGAGATGGCGGTCATACTTGTGCGGCGCCGATTCATAGACGAAGTCCTTCAGATGAACATAGGGGTCCCCTACCCCAGAGTATCGACGATATACAGGGAGCTCGGACTGGGGAGGCACCCGGAGGTATTGGAAGGATGGGAGGGCAATGTCAGCTACCTTCCGAGGATCAATTTGCCTCCGGAGGTCATGAAGCTCCTTCTTCATACTTGTCCATTCCGCCAAGAAATCGGAAGGAGATTGGATCTGATGCGTAGGGACAAGGGAGCGTGGCCGCTCGAAGGAGTGAGACCTCTCGCGAGGAAGCGGAGCTGGTTCGGCCGTATAATATGTAGTGGGAGGAGACCGAGGCCGAACATCTCGTGGGGGGAGGTAGCTTGGTTCTGAAAAATGAATGGCCTGAGGACGGAGAGGTGTAGGGTCTGCCCAGACGAAGAAAGGTGAGGGGCTGAAGCGACGCGGACGGAGGACTCCGCCGGTCGGGCTGGATTTTGACCCCGGGGAGATAAAGGTTGTTTCCCCTTGGCAGCAGCTATGAACTCTCGGACTTGGTCTGGAGTGAGGTGAGGAAGGAGCTGGCTGAATTGAGAGTGAGGGTCATCATCCCCGGGAGGAGAAGGAGGACGGATTGGATCCCAGTAATGGAGGGAGGCTGATATGCCCCGGGAGAGTGGCCATGGAAGGTTGGGCCACTTCCTCGAGCAACCCAAGGGGTAGGGCATCGTCGGCAAGGACTCGAAATTGGTCCATGTCGAAGAGGGGATTATGATAAAGCACGAGGATCGGAGGGGACTGACTCGATCTCCCTAAACAATGACGCATACACCCTCCAACCAATTTGGGGGGACACACCTAAACTCTATCACGACAAGAAAGACAGAGAGGAGAAGGGGGATCAAAGCACTCAAGTTATCATGCTTACAATGCAAATTTCTTGAGATTCGAACTTGACCTTTTAAGTGAATTGATTAAAGGGATGTCACTCGGTCATGCGGTCCCTGATAGGAATGAACTCAAGTGCTCCAGTATGACTAAGGGTGGTGCACACTCACTCACGAGGATGGCTCAAACTAAAGGTGCAACTGGTACAACCAGGCCGGCGAACTGCAACGTGCGTACGGTCACGAGGACTTACGGAGGTCCTCGGAAGGCGGGTCCGAGTCAGCCTACGAGTGCTCGTAGGTGAGAGGACTCACTCAACCAAGGGGGAACCTGATCAACTGGGATGAATAGCATATGCAAAGGGACTAAAAAGTCCAGAATGTATGCAAGAGTGGGGATAGGGAGCAAACAGGGTGAAAAACCAGCCCTCGGGGGAAGTCGCGACGGCCGGGTACGCCTTGATAAGATCGCGACAGCGCGGGCTGCCGCGATATGGACAGAGACCCAAGAACACAGTGAGTCACCAACCAATACAAACAAACTTCCCTACCAAGATAAGCAACACAAAGAAACACTAATCAGGTACAACATGGATCTAAAAGCAGACAGAAACCGATTCATGGGTGAAAGCAGTAACATACAAAGCAAACCTGTTAACGCATCGCCTGTCCAAACCGCGACCTTGTCGCGTCTGCTCCTCCGACCGCGATAAGAACTGGAAACTTACAGATGAAACTAAACGGAAAATCCGAACACTAACAGGATACTATCGGACAAAAACGCGAGCAAACATGATCTAAGCAATATAAGAAAGATGAATGCTCTCATGGGCATTGAACAGAGAGGACAAAGGGAACAGCAAGCAATAACATGATGACGCGTCCCCCTCGCGCGACGCGACCTTATCGCGACACCGCGATCGGTCGCGACAATGACAGAGAGGGAAAAATGCAGGGAATGAAAAACAAAACCCTAACAAGACACTATAACGACAAACAACAAGGAAACAAGGCAAGCAAACAATCAAAATCTACGAGGGTGGCAGTGAAGGTCCCACCGTGATCGCCAAAAGGTGTAATCACAGGGATTGGCTTCCCCTCGACACGGACATGGATATCAAATATGATAGCATGGGAAAAAGGATGTGATCGCCACCTAGATAAGTTTCCTAATGATATGGAAAGACAATGGCTAACTTAAACTAGGAAAAAAGGAAGAGAACAGGAAACTGACCTGGTGTCGCGGTCGTCATGGCCGCCGCGTCTCTAGTATCGCGTCAATGGAACTCGACGCGTCTATGTCGCGTCACCCCAGGCCGTCGCGTTCTCTGAATGCGGGAGAATTGATGTTGTGACCTTCTTCTAGTCCTCCAGCCGGTCAGAGCACCAGAGCTTCTCGTAGACTTTGCTTGCTTGCCTTTCAATCAAAAGAAAACACAAAGAAAAGACCCTATTAGAACATGTAAAGTGTAGTATC
>CM024760.1:15753514-15866014 GCA_014218235.1 Colocasia esculenta | reverse complement strand
AATGGACAAAAAACCTTCTGCTTTTCGAATGTTGTTATGTACATTAGGCTTGAGTCGATTCGTCAGGCGACTCAGGTCTATTCGATGGGTTTTAAAGAGTGCGAAAGCAGCCTTTCGGGGTTGTCCTGAGGATCCTGTTCCTTGCAATTATTTGAAACGCTTGAAATGGTACTCTTGGAGAGTTTATGGTTTATATATGTTGTATAAATTTGTCTCCTCGTATAATGAGGAGGAGGAAAGAAAGAAAGAGAAATAGAGCTCTTCTCACAAAAGCTATTCCCTATTGCGTAGACCACTGTGTGCTCCTTTCTATTGTTTAACAAGCAGGTATCTTGTAAGCTAAGCCCTTTGTCTCTATTTGTCTGTGGTAAGACCAGTATCTGCCTTGAATAAAGTGAGAGGAAGGATGTATTACCACGGAATGCTATGTGAAGTAAAAGGTCGTCGACCGCTACTAAGAACCTAACAGAACTTGAATTTGTACTTGAGCAAACGGATCCAATACGCATATGTCTTATATGAGATTTCATAAATGAAAAAAAGTCAAGCATCGGCGACCCCGCCTCACTGAACTTACACCAATCAAATTGACAAGCTTCTCCGACTACCGATTCTCCGACTACCAATCTTCCGCTTGGTGGGGTCGAGAGAAAAGAAAATCGCACACTAACTAATACCACCAATCACGGATCCTGCGTTATAGATACCGGAAGGGATAGGGAAAAGCGTATAATCAGTCCTAGCTTTGGTTCTCTGCGCACTTCCCACTCAATTTCCTTCATTAAGGAAAAGAGACGATAGAAGAACACCGGGAGACTGCAGGCACCTGCCAGGACTCAAGTGCTTTCGTTGGACAATCTCTATACCTTTCCCAAGCTTTAAATAGGAGCCTGTAGCGTACGTATAAATTTCTTTCATACGCCGCCCTACGTGGACTATGACAAAGCGTTGGAGGTTTTAATAATTCCTCCTCCCGGGGCAGTCGGGTCTATGCTCATCCAAGCATACCAGGCGATAAAATCGAGATGCCTTTTCATCCATTGCTGGAATAAAGCCTCAAACAACTCGTCGTCTCCATCATACGAAAGACGCCATCGATCTCTCGAGGATCGAAATCTCGAGGCTTCCGTACGATAAAGTCTCGTACGAACCCGATACGATAAACGTCCACCGCTCCCCAAACCCCAACGAGTAGAGCTCTCGTTCCGCCGCACTTGAACCTGCATCGCCTTCTATCTGCATTTCTAAGACCAGTCCCTTATTCCGCTAACCAATTAGGTTGGTTCATCAGGTGCCAAGGCATCTCTTTCCCCCATGTCCCATCTCGAACATTCCCGGAGGGAGAGGCGACCACCTCCACCATATCAAAGCTCTTTCTTATTCTCCCAGCCTTGCGATCAACATTTCTTTTCATCCCGCGCGCGGCCTAATGAATGCAAGCTTGTAAGCTAAGAAGCCCCTGACGGAATTAGACTGAATCCAACCGAATCACCTCGTGAGCCAGGCACTGGAAATTTATCCCATTGTTTCTCATACCTATTCACGATTAGAGTGGGAGAGGTGAAGCGAAGGTTGAGGAAGTCGCTTCTGCAATGCGTGAAAGTACGGACCCAGGCTAAGCAACTCGAACGCGGGGAATTCCCAATCAATGGCTTATATCGAAAGTCAGACTGCAACCTCCCATGACGAAGGCATGGAATTGCCTGCAAGGGCTAGCTTATTTGACGGGGCTTGACCCTCCTTGCGGGAACTGAGAATATCCAAATTACGAGGCTTATCCTATGACTGCTAGAAAAGCACTTCTAAACCAATGGCTTATTCGATACTGCGGCAAGTAAAGGCTTTTTCCTTCTTACTGGCTGGCTTATATGTCTCTATAGAGATAAAGATAAATTTAAATTATGAGAGAGCTCCTCAAACAGCCTGCTTGCCTTTCTCTTATTGCATCCAAAGGAAGGAAGCATCTATTCCAGCGGATTCCGCTTTTACCAACCCAAGAGAAAAAGGAAGAAGAGGAATGGCAGGCTAACGCAGCTAAGCTAAAAGTAGTGGGTAAGGAAGCGCTCTTCACCGCATGACCTGCAACCCTCAATGACACGCTTGGACCCCTATACCACGCTAACGAAAGCAACCTGACATAAGCGCACTAGCACACTCATTTTCAATCAGTTTTGAATCTGTTTTCATCTACTCGTGCACCTGGTTTTTACACTTTTTGAGCCAAAAATGAGGCTTTCCTTTCGTAAAAGCCAACCCCGAAAATCATCACTTAGTTTAGGCAACTTCTTTAAACGTGCCAAGCTGAAAAGCAAAGAGGGCTAGGCCAGAAGTGGCAGGGTGCCAAGCAGTTCCTTCCATAGATAGAGAGATAGGTGGTATTCCCGGATCACGCGTAGGGAGAGCGCTAAAAGGGAGGAGTTAGCTCGTTCGAAAGAGGTACGGATACCGAGTTGCTCAAACCAGTTTGACCGGGGCAAGCTGAGAAGTTTCTCTTTTCCACTATTGACTGACGGATTCCAGGACCGGTCCTTATATAATTCCATCTTCCTTTAGTGGCTACCCTATGGTTTAGTGCTTTGTTTCGCTAGTTATGCGCGAGCTCTTTCTTCGCTGCTTCTCCTGGTTGCCTTCTTTTCTTTCGTGCTTGCTTATGGCAGGCCCTTACTGAGGGGTGGTATCTGCGCAAGAGGGCTTCTTCTTTCTTTCTTTCTCTGCTTGGTGTTCCGAGGAGTTCCGGGCTAAGTACGAAGCGAGTACTTTAACCAACCTTCTTTTGAAAGGCCTTCCTTTCACCAGGATCAAATGTATCCTCGCTTGCTTATTCATATGATCTTGGATTTGCAATTGAAACTAAAGCCTCACTAGCAGCTTCATCTTCAGTTTCTAAACCCTCTGCCCTTAAAAACCGACGTTTTGGACCCGGGGACCTAAGCTAAAGCCGTGAAAAGGAGGGTTGTCTTTTGGCCTAGTTGGACTGGTTCGCCTAATCGAAGAGACCCTACCTTACTTGTTCACCGTACTAGACCTCCATATGTGTATAGAAGGACAGGAGTGGTTCCACTAGCCGCCGATGCTTAAGCGTCAGCCCTTGCCTCCTCTTCCCCCATAAGCCTCATCTGCACCTGAAGAAGAGTAATCATTTGCCGAATCTACATCCTCCGAAGCCTATAAATGTTCAATATTTAGTTCCATCCGGAATGAATTTCCCACCTACCTTGGGATAGGCGGTTTCGGAGGCTTGAAGCTGACTTGTTTGGGCAACACTTCCTCGTAGGGCCACCAAAGCAGGCTCCTTTAGCCGCATCGATTGTTAGAGCTCACTTCACACCAACAGAATCGTAAGCTTCCTTCTCTGTCTCAGCTTGAGAGCTCCTTTCTACATCAAGATCTGGCCCTGCCCCAAGGTAGGATTCCTATCCTCGATCGACTCCGGCTATGGTGTGATTCCTGGCATATGTACACCATAGTAGCTAAGACAACCCCCCGTCCCAGCTCGCATTGTATTTAAAGTTGAGGATTTCGCTTCAGTCAACTTACCGATCCGCCGGCCCAACCATTATCTTAGTGTTAGCCCACATTTTCGACATGCCACCAACATTCAGAACTGCCTTCCGGGTTCAACACTTACCCTATCATAACAGATGAAGCGGCCCCGACCCCTCAAACCCTCTTCCTCCTGTTCTCTGAAACAGCATTCCAGCTTAACTTCGTCTTCATCCAACTCGATTCCCTACCCTGAAAGAATGCCGCACCCGCGCCCGATTTAGTTGGCTATCATAGTTGGTATCTCCGGCTAGCACGTGGGACTCAATTTCATCGACCCTAAACCTATCGGCAGAGCGATTTCATACCTCTTATTGTAAGTCGAGCACTGAACCATACTCTCGTTTCGTTCTCGCTCAAACATCTGCCCGTTCCAGTAGCCCACTAGTTGTATAGAAAAGGGCAGATCAACCAACATAGTATTTACCCCTGAGTAAATGTCTGTCTATTCCTTTGAAGGCAGCAACTTGCTTGCAAGTTCGATAGCCTGCTTTGGTATCTAAGCGTCAGTTTCACGCCAGCATGTACGGGCAGGTTAGTGTGAGAAGGAAGTACGCCATAGAGTAGAGCGGCTTTTTTCAATAAGGCTTTCAAGTTGAAATATGCATCCAAACCTTTCTTCACTTGATGACCTTAAAGCTAGTCTCGTAAAGGGAAGAACTAGAGTGCCCCAGTTCCCCGATAGAAAGGTGCAAGAGCCACTGATTCTTTATAGTTTTTCTTCGTTGAAAGCTGGGGAATGGAAGGATGGAAAGAGACGTAAAGCCCATAAGAGAAGCGAATAGCCATCCTAAAAATAGGGTGAACAAAGCATGGCATAACAGACATAAGAGCAAGCACATTCATGAAGGGTGTTTGGTATTCCAGCATAAAAGTTTATGTTACAACCTGGTAAGCTTCAAACTAAATGCTTGCTTTCAGAGTGTATTAGATAATGTAGAATGGTTCTGTAAGAAACCAGGATTTTAAAGGCAACCCTTTGCCTACTCCTATTAACGGTTCTAAATGAAATTGAGGCGTGGACCCGACCGGATTGTTCTGTACGAATGATTACTGGTTCACTTCGTGGTAAGCAGGATATGGATGAAAGACTGCCTTTCTCTCATTCTAAATGGATCTTTTTATAGGATCGAAGTGAAGATGTCCCTGACAGGTGTCTTTTGAAGACAAAGTGGTCACCCTGGTGCAACGAGTTCGACAGATGTCAGACGGCTCAACCAGCAGCCGAAGGGGCTGACGCTTAATAAGTCCGCAGGGAATTCGAGCGGAGGAATGGTTGGACCGATACAAGGCCAAGTGCTAGGGTGACTAAATGGAAGGACGAGAGTCAACCGTTGGATGCATGGTGGAATGACGAAGGAGTCAATTGTTAGACCGTATGGGATACTACAAGTGGGTCCTGCGGAAGCCTAGAGGGAAAGCCTAAGGAAAGGATGGGAGTCGTCGTAATCATCAATTGTCATGACCTCCCGATTCAGTGAGTATTGCCTTCTGCCATCGACGTTCTTCGCCTCGTCTCGAGTAGACTTTTCTTTCAGAACCTTTCTGTTCCTTCCAAAGTCCTTTGAATAAGCGAATGAGAATGGCAGGCTTGTAGTCACTCTCTCGCTTCATTGCATCAGTTTATCGCAGGTGCGGGATCCGTGGTGCCTTTGTATTTAGAGAACTTATAGGTATCATGGGGTAAAGATGAGATGCTTTAGGCGCAATGGACTGTCCCCCCGCCTCTGAAAGCGTCCTTCCATAACATTGTCTGGTCCGCTTCTTTCTTGAATGTGGAATCGTTTTAGATCGTACCCGCCTCTACTCAAACTGATTTCTGTTTAAATCTAAACGATGTTTCAATTGATGACCAGTCTGTCCCCATGTAATTTTAATTAATTATAAATTTATTTTGGTGATTAACAAAATCATGTCAAAGATTACTAACACATATTCCATAAGTCTTGAGCACAGGAAATACTACAGGAAAATCAAGCAAATTTGGTAAGTATCTGAAGCAATATTAAGTTCAGCATGAAATTTCTCTAAGTCCACATCGACTTTCCTTATGCTACAACGATTTCAGTAGAACTGTAAAGATTTCATAAGTGCCTTAATGATTTCCTCATAAACCTGAAACATCATTTAGATTTAAACAGAAATCGTTCCCATAACGATTTGCTCATCGCAACGATTCCTTTAGTCATCGTAACGATTTGCTCATCGCAACGATTCCTTAGGTCATCATAACGATTTACTCATCGCAACGATTCCTTTAGTTATCGTAACGATTTGCTCATCACAATGATTCCTTTAGTCATCGTAACGATTTGCTCATCGCAACGATTCCTTAGGTCATCGTAACGATTTACTCATCGCAACGATTCATTTAGTCATCGTAACGATTTACTCATCGCAACGATTCCTTAAGTCATCGTAACGATTTGCTCATCGCAACGATTCCTTAAGTCATCGTAACGATTTGCTCATCGCAACGATTCCTTAGGTCATCGTAACGATTTGCTCATCGCAACGATTCCTTAGGTCATCGTAACGATTTGCTCATCGCAACGATTCCTTAAGTCATCGTAACGATTTGCCCATCGCAACGATTCCTTAAGTCATTGTAACGATTTGCTCATCGCAACGATTCCTTTAGTCATCGTAACGATTTGCTCATCGCAACGATTTCTTTAGTCATCGTAACGATTTGGTCATCGCAACGATTTCTTAAGTCGTCGTAACGATTTGCTCATCACAACGATTCCTTAATGTCATAATGATTTGCTTCACACATCGACTTCTTTAGTAATCATAACGATTTGCTTTGCGCAACGATTTCTTAAGTGTTCATAACGATTTTCTTAATGAACACAACGATTTGCCTTGTACAACGATTTCTTTATAGATCACAACGATTTTCTTATAACTCATAACGATTTGATTATATTGTCTTGATCATAACGATTCTTTTGTAGAAACATAACGATTTGATACTAAGTTACAATGATTTGGCGGTTAGTGCATAACGATTTCATAAGTCATGAATGCATCGATTTTATGTTTATAACGACTTGATATTTAACAGCGTTGAATAGTCAAAGTCTTCGCACATATCTTTCTGACATCTATGCATTTAATGAAGACTGAACGTATCTCTGCATGCATGCAGACGATATCGTCCATTATCGTGCCTACTCTGTAAGCATCTTTTAGAACAACAAAATAGCATTACTACTTTGGTGAATACTCACACCAACGATGTCTGACAATAAGAGATAGCCTAGCTGTCTACTGTTTTAACATTTAATATATGCAGGTCTCTGACAACATTCGTCATACAACGTTGGACCTTGTAGAAGCCAAAGGACACTTCAGAAGATCCCATCTCTTTGCGTGCACAAATGGATAAAAGACTGTTGACTGGCAGCTTCCAAGTGCCACTCAGTCTAACGTCCACCAAAAGCTAGAGGTAACGGATACTTCAACGTTCAGATTTCAAATTGAAGCTATATATTGAAGAAAGAAGCTTCAGAAGAAAAAGTCGTATAGACAGAGAACGACAGTCATAGAAATCACTCTGATCATCAAGTCTTCTGCGAGTTCTCAAGAAAGAGCCAAACCTCATTCCATTAGATTAGCTCTTTGCTCTCTGCATTGTTTGTAGATTTTCGAGAGAGCTTGTTTGGTTCTGAGAGTGAGCTTGTGTTAGTAGATCTTTTTTCTCCCAGTCCCTAGCTTCAGATCTTAGCTTGTCAAAGCTTGATCTAGGGGCCTAATCTCCTGCTTACTTGCTTCTGTGCTTGTACCCTTCGTGTGTGAAGGAAGACCTGGAGGTATCTAGGGTGTGTGTATGCCCTTCTAGTGAAGGAAGACCTGGTGGGGTATCTAGGGTGTTGTTCCTCTTCAGGCTGTGAAGAGAAGACCATCTGAGCTGGGTGTTGTAATGTCCATAGGGGGACTGTACCCTAGTTAGTAAAATCCTGAGTTGTTGCTCAGGGACTGGACGTAGGACTCCTGTGGAAAGGAGGTCCGAACCAGGATACATCTGGTGTTGTGTGATTGTCCTCTTGTGTTTGTTGTTTTTCTTTACTAACACTGACAATCTTCAAAGTGTATTTCTTTGTGAACATTTTAGTGAACATGTATTAATTGATAAATTTCAAAAGACCCATTCACCCCCCCCCTTCTGGGCTACCTAACTGGGCAACAAGTGGTATCAGAGCGAGTCTCTTCGACAAAGAAGAAGATGCAACGATCTGAAGAGTAAAGATCCATGGCAGCCCAAGGTCACAATGAAGGTCAGTCTGTCAACCAACCACCATTGTTCGATGGAGAAGACATGCTTACTGGAAAACAAGAATGGAGTATTTTCTACAAGGTAATGACTACCAGATATGGTCCATAGTTGAAGAAGGCGATCTCCTAGTCACCAACGAAAAGGCTTAATGGACAGATGATGACAGGAAGAAGATTTCTTTAAACTGTAAGGCTAAAAGCATTATGTGCTGTGCTCTCAGCAAGAAAGAATTCAATAGAGTATCAGTCTGTAAATCCGTAATGGAGATGTGGGAAAAATTGAGAATCACTTATGAAGGCACGGACAAGGTTAAGGAAACCAGAATAGATATTCTGGTAACTCAATATGAGAGATTCCAGATGCAGCCAAGAGAGTCCATAACTCAAATGTTCAGTAGATTCACAGACATTAAAAATGGATTAGCAGGACTTGGGAAGACCTATGAGATTGGAGATATGGTCAGAAAAATCCTTAGATCTCTTCCATCTACATGGACTCCCAAGGTAACCGCCATTGAGGAAGCTAATGATCTAAAGAGGATGTCTTTGGAAAAGCTTATTGGGTCCCTTATGGCCCATGAGATAAATATGGAGAGACTAGGAGAGTCCTCAAGCAGAAAGAAACATTCAAATGCTCTTAAAGCAGAAGAAGACAGATCAGATGAGTCATCAGCAGAAGATGAAAGCTCAAATGATTGCGATGATGAAGAAGCCATGCTATCAAGAAGACTGCAGCGCATTCTAGCCAATAAGAAGAAGTTCCAATCTGGTAGAAGACACTTCAAGAAAAATAAGGACTTCAAGAAACCATATGGAAAGGATCAGAAAAAGGGCGAGCCCATATGCTACAAGTGCAAAAAGCCAGAACATATCAAAGCAGAATGTCCAAAGCTCAAGAAGCCTGAATTTAGAAAGAGAGAAAGCTCCAAGAAATTGAGGAGGCATAAGAAAAAGGTTATGGCAGCAGCATGGAGCAACAACAACGACTCAGACAGTGAGTCTAGCTCAAACAGTGAAGAAGAAGAAGCCAACTTGGCTTTTATGGAAAACACTGAAGAGAAGGTAACTTCTGATTCATCCTTTGATTCTTACAATAATTCTGATACTGATAATCTAGAAGAAGCTTTCAACAAATTATACTGTAAATATAGGGAAGTAACAAAACTGCTAAAAGCTAGTAAGAAAAATACAACATGTTTAGAAAACACTAATTCAGATCTAAAAACAGAAAATGAAGAATTAGAAAAACAAATAACTGAACTTAAAAGAAGAAATGAACTATTATGTGAAGATCTAAAAGATAAAAATGAACAAATAATCAGATTAGAAAAACTGGAGAGTTCAGATGAACTGAGAAAAGAAATTAAAACTTTACATGAAGAAAATGACAAATTGTCAAGCACATTGGAGAAATTTACAAATGGTAAGAACTCCTTAATATTAAAAGGTGCTAGACGTTCAGGTAAGAAGAAACATGGTTTAGGCTATACACCACCAGAAAACGAAGAAACAATAATTCATCCTAAAATATATCCAATTCCAAAATTCATACCTGAACAAGACATAGAATATAAATCTAATTTTAAATACATTGAAAAGGTAACTAAAACATCCTGCTGTAGCCACTGTAATAAGTTAGGACATATAAAAATAACATGTCCAACTAGACATAAAAAATGGATAATTAAAAAGAAAACTGTTGACACTAACCAACAAGGACCCAAAATAACTTGGATACCTAAAACTTAATGTCTCATTTTCAAGAAAACCTTCGAGCATCAAAGTGATACCTGGACAGTAGATGCTCAAGGCACATGTCAGGGAACATGAAGCTATTCACTCATCTCCAAGCTGAAGAAGGAACAGTCACCTATGGAGATAATGGAAAAGGAACAGTGATAGGCAGTGGTTCTGTGAGCAACAAAGGGAAAACAATTATTGAAGATGTACTGTGTGTCAAAGGGCTAAAGCACAACTTCATAAGCATTAGCCAGCTTTGTGACAAAGGTCATCAGATCAAGTTCCAAGAGTCCAAGTGCAGTATCCTGAAGGATGGAGCAGTAATCTTCGAAGCTAACAGAGAAAAGAACATGTATGTGCTCTATCTTGAAGAACTCAAGGATCAAGACATTTGTTTAGCGGCAAGCAAAGAGCAGTCAACTGAGCTGTGGCACAGAAGATTGGGCCACTGCAGTTTGGATGGCATGAACAAGCTCAGAAAGAGAAGTCTTGTGGAAGGTCTGCCAAAGGTCATCTATAAATTGGATGGTATCTACAGACCCTGTGCAAAAGGGAAGCACACTAAGAGTTCCTTCAAGTCAAAGTCTGTGGTAACCACCTCTAAACCCTTAGAACTCTTTCACATGGATTTATTCGGGTCAATGAGGACCACTAGTCTTGGAGGAAAGAATTTTGGATTTGTTATCGTGGATGATTATTCCAGATTCACATGGGTTTCCTTCTTGGAGCATAAAGATGACACCTTTGATAGTTTTGTAAGCTTCAGCAGAAGAGTACAGAAAGACAAGAAGTTTTGCATTGTTGGAATCCGGTCAGATCATGGAGGAGAATTTTAAAATGAAAAATTTGCAAAATTTATGATGACCAAGGGATTGAGCATAACTACTCAGCACCAAGGACACCACAGCAAAATGGAGTTGTTGAGAGGAAGAATAGAACCTTATTGGATATGGCAAGAACAATGCTGTCATAATATGATTTACCAAGGTATTTCTGGGCCGAAGCAGTGAGCACAGCAAGCTACATCATTAATAGAGTAATGATCAGACCCATCTTGAAGAAGACTGCATATGAGTTGTTCAAAGGAAAGAAGCCAAAGATTAGTCACTTCAGAACATTTGGATGTCCATGCTTCATTCACAATAATGGCAAAAGAGACATTAGTAAGTTAGATGTCAAATCAGATGAAGGCATTTTCATGGGGTACACTTCTAAACCCAAAGGCTATAGAGTGTTTAATAAACACACTTTATTAATTGAGCAGTCTGTACATATTATTTTTGATGAAACTAACCCTTCCTTGAGAAAGGAAGAAGATAGTGACATTGATGATGCAGATGAATTGTCTAAGAAATTAAAGGATACATCAATTGAAGACAAGAATGATCTACCTCTGGAAGATCTGCAACAAAAGGACATTACAAAGAAAATCTTTCAAAAGAGTGGAGATACAAAAAGGATCACCCATCCGAGAACATCATTGGCGATCCATCTGTAGGGGTAAGAACAAGAGGTAATGTAATACCTTGTGATTATCTAACATTTGTTTCTTAGATTGAGCCTAAGACAGTCAATGAAACTCTCACTGATGAATCTTGGATTATAGCCATACAAGATAAACTTAATCAATTCAAGAGAAACCAAGTATGGTCACTTGTTCCCAGACCATCAGACCATCCAGTTATTGGCACCAAGTGGGTGTTCAGAAACAAATTGGATGAGACTGGTGTAATCTTAAGAAACAAGGCCAGACTGGTAGCTCAAGGCTATTCTCAAGAGGAAGGCATAGATTTCGACGAAACCTATGCACCTGTAGCTATACTTGAGGCTATCAGAATTTTACTTGCTTATGCATCAGCTTTGGATTTAAAACTATTTCAAATGGATGTCAAATCTGCTTTTTTAAATGGTTTTATCAAGGAGGAAGTTTATGTGGAACAACCCCCAGGTTTTGATGACACAAAATTTCTTAATCATGTTTTTAAATTTCATAAGGCATTGTATGGTTTAAAGCAAGCACCTAGAGCCTGGTATGAAAGGCTTAGCCATTTTCTTTTAAACCATGGATTCAATAGAGGTCAAGTAGTTAGCACTCTTTTTATAAAGTCAAAGGTCAACCATATACTACTTGTTTAAATTTATGTAGATGACATAATTTTTAGATCTACTGATGAATCCCTTTACAAGTATTTTGAAAAGTTGATGCAGGGAGAATTCGAGATGAGCATGATGGGGGAGCTCAACTATTTCCTTGGACTACAAATCAAGCAAGGAAAAGATGGGACCCACATCTGTCAAACAAAATACACCAAGGAGCTTCTGAAGAAATTTGGATTCGACAATGCCAAGCCACTGTCAACACCTATGAGCACATCAACAAGGATGGACAGTGACAAGAATGGTAAGAAAGTAGACCAAAAGAACTACAGAGGTATGATAGGTTCTTTACTTTACCTAATAGCTAGCAGACCTGATATTTTGTTTAGTGTATGTATGTGTGCTAGATACCAAGCTGATCTTAGAGAATCACATCTGATCTCAGTTAAAAGAATCTTTAGATACCTATCTAGAACTCATGACTTAGGTCTGTGGTATCCAAAATCATGTGAAATTAACTTAGTGGGATACTCAGATGCTGATTATGCTGGATGTAAAATAGATAGAAAAAGCACTAGTGGTTGTTGTCAATTTCTTGCAGGTTGCTTGATATCATGGTCCTCCAAGAAACAAAACTCAGTAGCACTGTCAATAGCTGAAGCTGAGTACGTAGCTGCTAGAAGTTGCTGTACACAACTCCTGTGGATCAAGCAACAACTTGAGGATTATGGACTACATATCAAGACAATTCCATTATTATGCGACAACACCAGTACAATAAACCTCACCAAAAAACTAGTACAACATTCAAGGACCAAGCATATTGAGGTTAGATATCATTTCATTCGGGATCATGTAGCTAATGGCAATTTAAAATTTCATTTATTGATGCAAATGGTCAGTTAGCAGATATCTTCACAAAAGCCTTATCCGAAGAGAGATTCAAATCTCTTAGAAGGGAATTGGGCATGTGTAATTTGTGAAGAAATTTCTGCTTAGAACTGAAACATAAATTTTCAGAATTTAAGTAAATTTCTCTCCCTGGCTTTTAAGCAAAAGAAAAATTCATATTATCTTTCCTTGGCGGTTCTCTTTTATAAAGGCTTTCAAACTGGTCAAATATTTTTGTCGTTTTCTGCCTTCCCGGTTGGCACCTCACTTTTCGATAAAGCATTTATTTACTTCGAAATCGATGTAAAATCGATTCACCTCCAACCTTTACCCTTTTTCCCTCTTTCGTTCGCTTGCCCGAGCTGATACCCTAACGACTCCGGCATCAACTCTCTGCAAGTTTGAAGTCTCTCTCTTCTTCCCGTGAAGAATTTCTTGAGGGCTTTCTTTCCTACTTCCATCTCCACCCTCTAGAAACCCTTCTTCACTCGAATCCATGGCTGCATCAGTTGTTTCCGGCAGTCTTGGAGGCTACAGCGCTGAGTTTCTCACAACCGAGCAGCAGGAGAGGTTCACTTTTGTGAAAACTAAGCTATGTAAAAATAAGGCAGTAGATGTTGCAGATCTTGAGAAGAATGGTATGCACAGCATAGTGGCCGCTATGAACATGATGTAGTGGATGGAAATCTCAACCTTCTTAGAGGTAAGCTATCCAGACCTCGTGAAGGCCTTTTATGTATGTTTGCGATCAGAGGCAGATGGGTCCTTGACATCCTCTGTCAAGGGAGTCCAAATCAAGATTGACCATGAGCTTCTGAAGACCCTGTTTGGTGTGAGCACGTCTAGTCACAGTGGAATCCACTCTGTGGATACCCAGGCAAAGGGTCTAGGAATTGTTGGTCTAGGATTTAGGTTGAAAGATGGTAAATTGGATATCAATCAATTGAATGCATTCAATCGCCTTCTACACTTTATAGTCTGTCAGATTTTGGTTCCTAGAAGTGCTACCTTTTAAACCTATACTAAAGCAGATTCAGATATGATGTTTTGGGCAATTCAGAACCATGAGGTAAATATGGCTGCAGTGATTATTGAAAGAATGAAGTTTGCTCATGATCAAGTTTGGGATACTAAGAGCAAGTTAAATGTGTCCTTGCCCTATGCCCACCTGCTCACCAAGATTTTCAAACATTATGGCATATATCTGTCTGGAGCAGTAGTTGAGAAGATGGGCCAAGCAATTAGGTCAAGAAATTTGAGAAAGAGTGGTTTTTCAATAGTAAATGGTGTATGGTCCAAGACCTCTGTGGCTGAGGGTGAGGCCATAATTGGCGAAGCCCAAGAGGTCCAGTAAGAGGTAGTAGCAGAAATAGCAGTAGCAGCAGAAGATTCAGCAAAAGCAGTAGCAGTGGAAAGAGTAGGCGCAGAGGAAGCTTCAGTAGCTCCAGCAGGAGCAGTAGTGGAAGAAATTGATAAAAGAATTGAGGGCATTCCTCCTGAGATTATTGTCCATGTTGGGTCAATATCAGAAGAACCTCTACCCTCCTCCTTAGTAGCTTCGGTGCTTCGAGATGTCCTAGATTCCATCCAAAGCACTCCAGTTATTCCAGAAGGTGATGGCAGTTCTGTAGAAGAAACTGTGGCATCAGGCCACGTTGAAGAAACTTTGTTAGCAGATGCTCCCAGCCAGGGGGAGCGAAGTGTTAGTGGGCCTCAATTATCTGAATCCGTGGGAGTGGGCCACACTGTTGAAGAAGCTATGGTTGAAGCTCCAATTCAGAAGGAGCAAACAGCTGTTCAAGAAGATGTTGTTATGGAAGATGCTCTCATTGAGGGGGAGCATTCAGTGTCAAAGGAAATTCAAGCAGAGACTGGTGTGACATCAGGCCACACTGATATTCCTATAGAAAAAGAAGATCCAGCCCAAGCAGCAGTAGCAGCAGCAGCACACACTGATATTCTCTTAGAAAGTGTGCCTACTGAAGAAGAAAATTTGAATGTTGGTGAGACTCAAGGGCAGCACACTGAAGGTGTTCCTGTGAATGAAAGATCAGATGCAGACCATGCTAACTTTGAGGAGCCCGTTGGCAGGGCAAGCAAAAGGAAGAGAATAGCACTCAAAAGGCTAAGGAAAATAGAGAAGAAGGTAAATTTGAAGCCTGTCATTAAAAGGTTGGATGCTCAAGGTGAGATCCTGTGCTCCGTTCAGTCAAACGTGAATTCCCTCCTTATGAGCCAGACCTCAACCTCCAAAGACATATCTCAGATAAGAAATGCCATGAAGTGGTTTAATAAGGAAATGGGCAACATGAAGACAATGCTTTCTGAGATGTTGAAGGCCGATGTTCAAAGGCCATCAGGGCCAAGTGAAGAAGATGTTCCAAGGCCATCAGGGCCAAGTGAGTAAGAGGCAGGGCCACCAGGGCCGGCAGAAGCAGTCCCTCCAGCTGAGGTTAGTGAGCAAGAGCCTTCTCAGGCCAGGCAGCAAGTAGAAGAAGTCGAGCCATCTGGGCTCATGGTGGTTCAACCAGAAGGTCTGTCCAAGCCTCAGGCAGTTCAGATGGAACCAGCAGGGCCAGTGATCTCCAAGGATGTGCAGTCTGGTGTAGAAGAGCCAGCAGTTGCTCCTGAAGCCCCTGAGCCTTCATTCCTTGCAACACCAGCCCCTTCTTCCCCACCATCCTCATCCACAGCACCTCAAGCACCACCCACTTTTAAACAACCTATGCCCCGCACCATATCCTCACCAACTCCATTTCCATCTCAATCTCCCTTCCTTCCTACCTCTTCTCCAATCATTCCTCCACCTCCATCTGTCATTGCAAATCCTCCAGCTTCCTCATCAGCTGGAGCCTCCTCCTCATCTGGTCATTCTTTCACACGACCTTCTTCCACCATTACTCCAAGATCATTTATTCATCCTCCTACTCCACCCTCATCCATTACATTCATAAACCCACAACTTGCCAGTGTTTTTCACCCAAGTTGAGGATGAGTTTGAACGCTCAACACTCACCTCAGTCCTATCAGTTGCCACTCATGTTCACAGGCCTAATCCCCCCAGTCTTGTTCAGAAAAAGAGGAAACTCTCCACTTCTGTAGCCATACTCTCTACACCCAAATTTCCTCCTCTTTGGTTCTCCCTCACTGTTGAAAACCGAAGGAGACAACTCTACTGTGAATATCTTCAAAAATGCATTCTTTCCACCACTTTTGGCATTCTCCATTTCAACCTAACTGATCACCTACACATTATTCTTCCTTATTGCCATATGTCCAAAGCTGACCAATCAAAAATCTTTCATCTGGCTGAGTGCAAGACTGAAGATCAGTGGGCAAAAGGGCACAAGTCTCTCTACAATAAATACCTCGCTGCCAGAGCAGATAGCCTTTCTCGTCGAGATCACCCACTCACTCTCTCTGAGTGGTTTGTTCTTCATCATCAAACTCTCTGGGCCCCGTTCATTCTTAAAGAAATCAGAATAGCAAGGTATTTTCAGCTTTATAGCGATTACTGCTATCTTAACAAGATCCCTGAGGTACAGTTTGGTCAATTCCATGGAGCTCTTACTCTCCTCCGGACAAAACACCCTGTAAATTGCTCTTTCAAAGTGGATTTCACAACCCTCAAAATGCCAGATATAGTTTTCCTTCCCAAGTTACACTCCTTAGTGTTTGACTCCTCTGCTGGCTCTCATGCTTTTGAGAGATTTGCTCGTGTAATGGGATGACTGTCAGCTAAGCAGGGTCGCCTCCTGTAACGACCCGAGAACCCGACCCTCGGCCCACGCCGAGGACCCGATTTTCGCGGTCGCCGCCCATGGACCAGGGGGACCCGGAAGGGCTATAACACACGTCTGACAGGATATGTAACGGAAGTAAACGTCAACTGCTAAGCTAGAAGCGTACAAGCGGAAACAGGAAAGTAAAGCGAGATCGCTGCGTACCGCTCTAAGTACAGTCCCAACACACGCATGCTAGTACAAGTAAAGAAAGGGGAGAGACAAGTCCCTTAGGGGCATACCCCGAGGGTGACGTACACTGAGAGGGGGAACCACTGCTGGCTACGGGGGCCAACACTACCGCCCCGTCTCCTCCGCCCGACGCGCGCCCTGCCGCTGCTGGGAAGACTCACCTGGAAAACAGAGGGATGAGCTTCACAACAGAAGCTCAGTAGGGACTACCAATCTCCTACTAGCTCTAAACAGGCAGAGGAACATATACAACTATTAATAAAGAAAAGACGGCAGTTTATATCTTCTACCTACAAAAGGAAGTGCGGAAGCGAAGCTAAAGCTAACACGGTACGGAAAGCACTCTCGGTCGGGAACTCCGTACGACTGCTCGTCGTGACCACCACACGGCTAGTAAAACACAGACGGAGGGAACCCCGCCTGGACAAGGAACACTAGCTACGGGAACAACACCACTAGTCAGACGGTTAGGTGCGTCCACAGACGTCTTATCCTCGACCTAGGTCCTGACCCTCGTGTCTCGTCAGAGCGAGGTAGGACACAAGTACAACAACAGTAACCGCCGTAGTCTGGCCGGACTACGGTCCCACGCCTGACCTCTCCAAACGGTTCTGGGGCCGTAAGGAGCGAGGCAGTGAGAAGAAGGACTGGCTGGCCTGCGCTGGGTAGAACTCCGAATTGTCCTCGGTGTCCCAGACCAACCACGAGAGCTCTGCAAGCGACTCACACGCCACTGTCCTAACCACCGTTTTCCCCTCAGCTCTAGAGTCCGCCTAAACGGCTGCCAACTCGAGCACACTCGTAGCCCGGAGTACTCCCTCAACAGGCTCCCGAGGACGGGGGTCGCAGGTAACGGTAACAACCTCTCGCACGGGACAAGCCCTTAAGTGCCGCGCACCGGGCGAACGAATAGTGTGAGACCGTACTAGGGAACTAGCACAGGTGCCACGGGTACAGTAAAGCGAAAACAGAAGCGGCAATAGCACAACCTGCCTCTGGACTGAGAAGGCAACATAGGCCCTGTCTCATCCTAAATGCGACATAGGCCCTGTCGCATCCTGAATGCGACATAGGCCCTGTCGCAACCCTGGTTGCGACACCCAAGGTGTCGCCTTACCAGTCAGGTAGCGACATGGCCTATGTCGCCTTCAGGCCAGACGGGGGTTCCGGGAGCTCTCTCTCCGGGAACCTCCCCGAAACGAGAGAAACACTACACGGCGAGGGAGGGGAGCATGCTTATCATGCTAGAAAGTCATTAAACACACAAACCCCCCTCGAATACCCCAAGAACATGGATTCTACGCTCGGAGGAAAACCTTACTCACACGAGCATGGAGTTCTCACACTCCCAACCCCAAACCACAAGGAAAACATGCTTTAGAGGAGAAAGGGAGTATGCTTAGGGCGAGAGGATCAAGAGTCCCTACCTCCACGCGAAGAACGAACCTGTTGGGGCCTTCTCATAGGTAGAAACGTCTCCTCCTCGCACCGCACGGCATGAACACGACCCCTGCACGAACGGAGCGACACCCTCCTCAGCACGGCCGCCTCAACACGGGGGAGGCACTCCCAAAATCGCCGGAGCTCCGAGAGGGCGAGAGAAAGAGAGGGGGAAAGGAGAGGCGCGAGAGAGAGGGAAGAGCTCGGGCGCCCGGGCTTTAAGCCCACGGAGCTGAGAAGGCGACACACCCCTATGTGGCCATCCCTCAACCAGAAGGCGACAGTGGGTATGTCGTCTTCAAGAAGGCGACATACCCCCTGTCGCAATACCACTGACAACGGTCAAATCTCGGAATTCGAAAAAGTGAAGGCGACAGCCATCTTGTCGCGTTCACCCGACACCCAGAGCCGTACTGACACAAAGGACGCCCGTCACGTTTGTTAGACGGCGTCTGGGGCGACGCGATGGGAAGGCGACATAGGCCATGTCGCCTTCAAGAAGGCGACATACCCCATGTCGCTACCCATCAAACAAGAAGGCGACAGAGGTTATGTCGCCTTCAAGAAGGCGACATACCCCCTGTTGCAATCCCAAGCAGAACCAGACACCGACGCGATCGGAACACGGTTCTGCCAAATGACCTTAACCAGCGGAATCTGCTTCCTGCGCAACTGCTGAACTCTGCGGTCGACAATGCTGACCGGGTACTCTGGCACTGACAAATCTGGCGCCACCTCTAGCTGCGAGTAGTCCAACACGTGCGAAGAATCTGCAACGTACCTCCTGAGCTGCGAAACGTGGAAAACGCTGTGCACACCTGCTAACTCTGCCGGAAGACTCAGCCTATACGCCACCTCGCCGACCCTCTCGGCAACAGGGAAAAGCCCGACATACCTCGGACTGAGCTTTCCCTTTCTGCCAAACCTCATGACGCCCTTGGTCGGCGAGACCCGCAAGAAAACCAGGTCACCGACGCTGAACTCTAGCGGTCTCCTGCGGACATCCGCATAACTCTTCTGCCGACTCTGCGCTGCCCGAAGCCTCTGCCTGACCAAACTGACTGTCTCTGCACACTGCTGCACTAACTCTGGCCCCAAAAGCTGCCTCTCACCAACCTCGAACCAGTGAAGCGGAGTCCTGCACCGGCGACCATACAAAGCCTCGTATGGCGCCATTCCGATGCTCGAGTGATAACTGTTGTTATATGCGAACTCTACCATCGGAAGGTGAGACTCCCAAGTGCCGCTCCAGTCTAAACAGCACACTCTCAGCATATCCTCCAGTGTCTGAATGGTCCGCTCTGACTGACCGTCTGTCTGCGGGTGGTACGCTATGCTGAACTTCAACTCTATACCCAGTGCTCTCTGAAGACTGCGCTAAAACCCTGACGTGAACCTCGGATCTCTGTCGGAAACGACTGAAACTGGGATCCCGTGCAACGAAACAACTCTGTCCACGTACAGCCTGGCTAACCTGTCCACTGACCACGACATCCTGATCGGAAGGAAATGCGCTGCCTTGGTCAAACGATCCACAATCACCCAAATACCGTCGTGCCTCTGCGGGGTACGGGGCAAACCAACCACAAAGTCCATGGTGATGTCGTCCCACTTCCACTCAGGAATGGGCAACGGCTGCAACTCACCACCAGGACGCTGATGCTCGGCCTTCACCTGTTGACAGGTAAGGCACCGGGCAACAAACTCTTCCACGCCCCTCTTCATCCCTGGCCACCAGAAGGACCTCCTCAAGCAATGGTACATCTTGGTGGAGCCAGGATGAGCAACATACCTCGATCTATGAGCCTCTGACAAAACCGCCCGGCGTGCCTCCTCAGGAACGTACAAACGGCCTCTGAATCTGACCTCGCTGTCCTCGCTGAGCTCTACATCTGGCATCCGCAAAATTTCTGCTAACTCTGCATCTGCTCGCTGTGCCTGCAACACCTGCCTGAACAGTGACGGCCGAACTGACAAACTACTCGCCACAGCACGGTCTCTGGTCCTCGACGGAACAAACACTCCCTAGGACAGCTCCTCGAACAGCCTCCACTCTCTGACCATCAGCGAACTCAAGCGCACGCGCCTACTCAAAGCATCGGCTACAACGTTAGCCCTTCCTGGATGATAGGAGAGGGTTAGGTCATAGTCCTTCAAATACTCCATCCAACGACGCTGCCTCAAGTTTAAATCCCTCTGGGTGAAGATGTACTGCAAACTCTGGTGATCGGTGAAGATCTGAAAAGCCTCGCCATACAAGTAGTGCCTCCACAACTTGAGAGCGTACACCACTGCTGCCAACTCCAAGTCGTGGGTGGGATAGTTCTCCTCATGCTTCTTGAGCTGTCGAGAAGCATAGGCAACGACCCCACTATGCTGCATCAGCACGGCACCCAAACCTGACCTCGACGCATCGGTGTAAACCACGAACACACCGGTGCCCGACGGCAAGACCAACACTGGCGCTGAAGTCAACCTCATCTTCAGCTCCAAGAAACTCTGCTCACAGTCCTCTGACCAAACAAACCTTGTATCCTGCCTCGTCAACCGAGTCAAAGGTGCTGCAATCTTGGCGAAATCCTGAATGAACCTCTGGTAGTAACCTGCCAGACCCAGAAAACTGCGGACCTCTGCGACTGATGTGGGCTGCTGCCACGACAACACTGCCTCAACCTTGGCCGGATCCACTGCCACACCAGAACCTGAGATCACGTGCCCGAGGAAGTGCACCTCGCTCAGCCAAAATTCGCACTTTTCGAACTTGGCGTAAAGACGGTGACTCCGCAGGGTCTCTAGCACGATCCTCAGATGCTCCTCGTGCTCCTCTTCAGAAGCCGAGTAGACCAGAATATCATCAACAAAAACAACAACCAAGCGGTCTAGGTACTCACTGAACACCCTATGCATCAGATCCATGAATGTTGCAGGTGCGTTCGTCAGCCCAAACGGCATCACGACGAACTCAAAGTGACCGTACCTGGAACGGAAAGCCGTCAAACCAACATCTGACTCTCTGATCCGCAGCTGGTAGTAGCCGGATCTCAAGTCGATCTTCGAGAAAACTCGGGCCGATTGCAACTGATCAAACAAATCATCAATTCTCGGCAACGGGTACCTGTTCTTCACAGTGACCTAGTTCAACTGTCGATAATCGATGCACAAACGAAGACTGCCATCCTTCTTCCGCACAAACAAAATAGGCGCGCCCCACGGTGAATGGCTCGGACGAATGAAGCCCAACTCAAGCAACTCTTGCAGCTGGCGCTTCAACTCACGCAGCTCCGTCGAGGCCATCCGGTAAGGTGCCTTGGACAAAGGCATCGTACCAGGCAAAAGCTCGATGGAGAACTCTACCTCTCGCTCAGGCGGCAACCCAGGTAGATCCTCCGTAAACACGTCAGAAAACTCAGAAACAACTGGTACATCAAAAACTGAAGACCCGCTAGGCTCCAAGGAACAAACCGAAGCAAGGTAAGCAATGCAGCCATCAGGATCAAACGACGAGCCTTACTGAACGGCCGATCCGGATCTCGACAATCAACTTGAACCGACGGCTGAGTGAGCCTCCAACCAGTCCATGCCCAGGATGACGTCGAAGTCGCAAAGCTGCAGTGCGTACAACCTGGCCGGCAACTGGTGACCCTCAACCTCGACTGTCACACCCTCCAAGTAACCGAAAGAACGCATGTAGTCACCGGACGGGAGATCGACCATCACGTCACACTGCCTTTCGGGTGTGTGACAAGCAAGAGACTCGTAAAACTCCTCGGAAGCAAAACACAAGGAAGCACCGGGATCAACCAAAACACGAGCAGCTCTGCCAAGAATAGGTAGAGTACCTATCACCAGGTTCGATGCCTCTGCTTGCTCTTGGGTGAGTGCCATCACGTGACCACGACCACGTCCACGCTGCGGCGCCTGCTGGGGCTGCTGCTACGGCGGTTGCTGGTGCTGAGGAAACTACTGCTGCTGCTGCTGGTACGGCTGGTACTGCTACGGCTGCGGGAACTGCTGGACCTGCTGCTGGTACTGCCCTCTCTGCTGCTGATGCGGTGCCTACTGCTGGGGAGGGTACTGGTACTGAGGTGGCTGCTGCACGTACTGCACTGGCAGCTGCTGCTGTGGAGCTTGCCCCCTAGGGCAATCCCTCCTAAAGTGGCCTGGCAAGCCATAAGTGTAACACACTGGCTCCTGACTGCCCTGCTCAGCACCCTGCTGTACTGACTGCTCTGCAAACCTGGACTGACGCCTCTGCTGACGGCTCCGTCCACCCCCGCGAGTAGACAACTTCCTGAATTGCGAGCGAATTCCAGAGCCACCGGAACTGCCCGAGCCTGAGGAAGAGGAAGTCGCACTACCGCAGCTGCCTGCTGGACGCTGGTACGGCGAGGACCTGGAAGAGGCTCCTCCCTACTGCTGCTGCTGCTGCTGAGGCTGCCAAGCCTCCCTATCCAAGGCGGTGGCCTTCGCCACGGCCTCTCCCAAGGTGGTACACATGTGTGCCGTCACACCCCACCTCAGGTCTGGTCTCAGCCCTGCTATAAACCTCTCTGCATAAGCATGGTCACTGCCTGCTACATGAGGCACATGCCTCAACAACCGGACAAACCTCTGGTGGTACTGAGAAATTGTGAGGTCGCCCTGCACCAACTCGTGGAACTGGTCCCGTCTCTCACGTCGAGCGTAGTCGGGGAAGTACTCGCCGTGGAAGACCTCTGAAAACTGCTGCCAAGAGATCTGGTCCAACCGCTGCCCCTAGAAGTGAGTCTGCCTCTGAACTCTCCACCACTCATGGGCTGCTCCCTTGAGCTGGTATACTGCCAAACGAACCTGGTCCTCCTCAGCGCACTCTATAGTCTTGAAGATGCGCTCCAACTCATGGGTCCAGCTCTCTGCCTTATCTGGATCATACTCACCGTGGAACATTGGTGGGTGAAGATGCATGAACCTCTCAAGGAGAGCGGTCCTTGCCTCCGACACTACAGCCCTCCGCTGACCGGACCGGGTACTCCCAGTACCTAACCGCTGCTGGCGGACTGGCTGCTCCACCTCTGGCTCCACCTCCTGCTGCTCTGGTACGGCTGGGGGAGGTACTGGAAACTGACCACCTGCTGCTGCCTGCCCGGGCTGCCACGCTCCCTGGTACATAGCTCTGAAGAACTGCTCGGCCATGGGAAACCAGTCTGCATACTGCTGAGGCTGAGGGTGGTACTCCTGCTGCTGCTGCTGCTGCCCACCTGCCACCGCTGCCTCTGCTGCTACTGCCTGTGCACCCTGAGGCTGCGCCACTGACTCCTCCACGGACACCTCCTCCTGAACCTGCCCCTGAGCGGGCATGTCGGACTCATCCTGCTACTCAACCAGCTGCCTAACCTGACTGCGCCTACGCGGAGCCATGACCTACACGGCAACACAACTGAAAAAGGTTACAAATACCTCTCGGGCGGCTAGCAGTGTACTTGTACTATTGTTGGGACTTACTGTTGCAGTTTAGATCCATTACAAGTCCTGTCAGACCAAGCTCTGATACCAATTGTAACGACCCGAGAACCTGACCCTCGGCCCACGCCGAGGACCCGATTTTCGCGGTCGCCGCCCACGGACCAGGGGGACCCAAAAGGGCTATAACACACGTCTGATAGGATATGTAACGAAAGTAAACATCAACTGCTAAGCTAGAAGCGTACAAGCGGAAATAGGAAAGTAAAGCGAGACCGCTGCGTACCGCTCTAAGTACAGTCCCAACGCACGCACGCTAGTACAAGTAAAGAAAGGGGAGAGACAAGTCCCTTAGGGGCATACCCCGAGGGTGACGTACACTGAGAGGGGGAACCACTTCTAGCTACGGGGGCCAAGACTACCGCCCCGTCTCCTCCGCCCGACACGCGCCCTGCCGCTGCTGGGAAGACTCACCTGGAAAATAGAGGGATGAGCTTCACAACAGAAGCTCAGTAGGGACTACCAATCTCCTACTGGCTCTAAACAGGCAGAGGAACATATACAACTATTAATAAAGGAAAGACGGCAGTTTATATCTTTCTACCTACAAAAGGAAGTGCGGAAGCGAAGCTAAAGCTAACACGGTACAGAAAGCACTCTCGGTCGGGAACTCCGTACGACTGCTCGTCGTGACCACCACACGGCTAGTAAAACACAGACGAAGGGAACCCCGCCTGGACAAGGAACACTAGCTACGGGAACAACACCACTAGTCAGATGGTCAGGTGCGTCCACAGACGTCTTATCCTCGACCTAGGTCCTGACCCTCGCGTCTCGTCAGAGCGAGGTAGGACACAAGTACAACAACAGTAACCGCCGTAGTCTGGCCGGACTACGGTCCCACGCCTGACCTCTCCAAACGGTTCCGAGGCCGTAAGGAGCGAGGCAGTGAGAAGAAGGACTGGCTGGCCTGCGCCGGGTAGAACTCCGAACTGTCCTCGGCGTCCCAGACCAACCACGAGAGCTCTGCAAGCGACTCACACGCCACTGTCCTAACCACCGTTTTCCCCTCAGCTCCAGAGTCTGCCTAAACAGCTGCCAACTCGAGCACACTCGTAGCCCGGAGTACTCCCTCAACAGGATCCCGAGGATGGGGGTCCCAGGTAACGGTAACAACCTCTCGCATGGGACAAGCCCTCAAGTGCCGTGCACCGGGTGAACAACTAGTGTGAGACCGTACTAGGGAACTAACACAGGTGCCACGGGTACAGTATAGCGAAAACGGAAGCGGCGATAGCACAACCTGCCTCTGGACTGAGAAGGCGACATAGGCCCTGTCGCATCCTGAATGCGACATAGGCCCTGTCGCAACCCTGGTTGCGACACCCAAGGTGTCGCCTTACCAGTCAGGTAGCGACATGGCCTATGTCGCCTTCAGGCCAGACGGGGGTTCCGGGAGCTCTCTCTCCGGGAACCTCCCCGAAACGGGAGAAACACTACACGGCGAGGGAGGGGAGCATGCTTATCATGCTAGAAAGCCATTAAACACACAAACCCCCCTCGAATACCCCAAGAACGTGGATTCTACACTCGGAGGAAAACCTCACTCACACGAGCATGGAGTTCTCACACTCCCAACCCCCAAACCACAAAGAAAACACGCTTTAGAGGAGAAAGGGAGTATGCTTAGGGCGAGAGGATCAAGAGTCCCTGCCTCCACGCGAAGAACGAACCCGTTGGGGCCTTCTCGTAGGTAGAAACGTCTCCTCCTCGCACCGCACGGCATGAACACGACCCCTGCACGAACGGAGCGACACCCTCCTCAGCACGGCCGCCTCAACACGGGGGAGGCACTCCCAAAACCGCCGGAGCTCCGAGAGGGCGAGAGAAAGAGAGGGGGAAAGGAGAGGCGCGAGAGAGAGGGAAGAGCTCGGGCGCCCGGGCTTTAAGCCCACGGAGCTGAGAAGGCGACACACCCCTATGTGGCCATCCCTCAACTAGAAGGCGACAGTGGGTATGTCGTCTTCAAGAAGGCGACATACCCCCTGTCGCAATACCACTGACAACGGTCAAATCTCGGAATTCGAAAAAGTGAAGGCGACAGCCATCTTGTCGCATTCACCCGACACCGCCAGAGCCGTACTGACACAAAGGACGCCCGTCACGTCTGTCGGTCGGCGTCTGGGGCGACGCGATGGGAAGGCGACATAGGCCATGTCGCCTTCAAGAAGGCGACATACCCCATGTCGCTACCCATCAAACCAGAAGGCGACAGAGGTTATGTCGCCTTCAAGAAGGCGACATACCCCCTGTCGCAATCCCAAGCAGAACCAGACACCGACACGATCGGAACCACGTCGCGACAGTCGCCCTGCCACGACCCAGAGGATGGGGCCAAGGGCCCAAGGGGGCCGGGGTGTTACACCTCCCCTCATTTTAGAGATTTATCTTCAGAGAATATCACTTGGGCCACCTCTCCTCTGAAGTTCTAGCTCCGTTAATTTCTGAATGTGAAAGGCTTTCTCCCACAGACTGGGAAAAGCACTACCATCAATTTGCACTCCAGTTGGAATCAGTAAATAGTTCCTTGGTCAGGGCAGGCAAGCCTCGTCTATCTGCTGAAGCCTTCTTGGATCTGAATTCCATTAATCCAGTTTAAGAACTGTATGTTCAATGGGCTTCCAAGTATTCAGCTTTCAGTTCTTTGAAGAAGGACCTGCATGATCACCAGATCTTCTATCCTATCACTCTTGATTGTTTCCTTCAGCGTGCTAGTTTTAGGCAGAGCAGCCACTTCAGATTTACTCTTGACAAGGATCAGTATGTGCTCTTCTTGGAAGATCAGCGACAACTTTACATTAAGCGCATGATCCCTTCCATGGGTGACTCCTTTTCTATAGAGTCTGGGGTTTTCCAACAAATTTTTGAAGACCAGGAGGTTAAGGCTTGGGCCATTATTTCTCAGCATGCCTCCCTTCTTTCTCCTCTGGTCTATCTTCCTGTACCTCCTCAAATTTAATCCAATATATTTGGTTATGTGCTTCTCTCTTACATCTTTTTTTTTTCTCTTCTTTGTCTAAGTTTATCTTTTTGCTTAATGACAAAAAGGGGGAGAAAGACCTAGTTTTCTGAAATACATTTCGAAAAGCTTTTGATTATTCTTTTTTTTGTTAAGTTTTGTCATCACCAAAAAGGGGGAGATTGATGATCAATCTGTCCCCATGTAATTTTAATTAATTATATATTTATTTGGTGATTAACAAAACCATGTCAAAGATTACTAACACATATTCCATAAGTCTTGAGCACAGGAAATACTACAAGGGGATTAGTTGCCCGGGGTTACACACAGGAGTATGGGGTTAACTATGAGGAGACCTTTGCTCTCGTGGCTAAGATGACTTCTGTTCGGACCGTCATCGCAGTTGCCGCAATTCGCCAGTGGCCAATTTTTCGGCTCGATGTGAAGAACACTTTTCTGAATGGCGATCTCTCTGAGGAAGTCTATATGGAGCCATCACCAGAGCCTAGTTCTCTGAAAGGCCCCATACCAAGATGCCCTTATGATGATGGGCGTGATCCATAGCCCGTTCAGATGTTGGCGAGAAGCAGTATCTGTTGAAGCTATTGAAGCACGAATGAGACCTTTCAGATCGATATGGAGTTAAATATCATTTTAAAGAAAGTCCAGGTGTAGGGACAGATCAAAATCCATTTGATCGAGAACGAGTAGCTATAGCGGATCCATTTAGAGATCGGAACCCCGTTCCGGGTACACCCATTTAAGTAGCAACTGTCCCTAAGCCGGTAGGTCGAGTTCAAAACCCACTTTAATTGATGTGTCCTGATCAATGTGCTCGGTGATGGGCAATGCGTTCGTGTGGTTCCGTGAACCGCTGGGGCCCAACAAACTAGATATTCAAACGCAAGCGCCTTCTCCGATCTCTTGCTCTCATATGTGCCTTTCCGTGACCACGTACTGCTACCCGGATTCCAACAAAACCATCCCTGCTGTTTACTTATCCCAGGAAGAAATGCAGCATCTCTCTGCGCCATTCCGCTGCAAGCGCCTTGGTTTACGTCTTCTTCCATTCTTCCTTGCTTGAGCTTTCTTCTTTCCTCTGCTTTGGTCTACTTCCTTCTTTTCATTCTGTGTAATTATTACCCATCTTCCATCTCTTCTTGGTCCATTCAAAGACCTGTAAAATAAGTTTCATTGATTTTCTTTCAATAAAGCTTGTTCAGTCCCTCTAATAGAGTGATTATTACTAGTGAAAAATGAAAAATGCAAAAAATTGCTTTCTTTTGGGCCTGATCCGCCCATTCCTACTTTTCTCGAATCTCGTCATCGAGAGTGGCAACTCTCTCAATCAACTTGGAGCTTTCCCTTGCTTCCTTCTTTGTTCCGGTAATCTATTTAAGTAGTTATTAAAGTATTGGTAGCCTCTAGCCTTGAGTTCTCTACTATCTGTATAGGTCGTCCCTTGCAATTCAATTGGGACAAGGGTCTCAGACTCCTCTTTCTTTGGTCATCTGTTCGCGAATTTTTTGGAAAAGCTCTTTCTCTTTGCTATCTCAATCAGTCCACGAGTACCCTCTCTTGCTTACTTGTTTACAAAACAAATCTATATTTTATAAAGTTATTGACTCCATTCATAGGTATGCGTGAATCCCATCCTTGGTCAATCTACTCCTGCCTTGCCAAGTGCTCAATCAGTAAGATGACAAGCTTATTGACTTGAAAGACTACTTCCTTTGCCCTCTAAGCTCTCTCCTTCCTTTCCGGAGTGAGGTACTAAGTCTATATGCCTTCCTTTGTTTAGTTAGTAAGAATATGCTAGTTCTCTCACTGAGAGGTACTAGGGTCCAGTTACAAGTCTTGATAAGAGGGTGCCTTGGCACCTAGCATTTGAAGTCTCTCTATGTCCTTAAGCGACAGCCCTTCTTCAATCGAGAAGATAGGGGCCCCGCCAATAAGAACTCTCGAGAAGGCGCCTTCATTTCCGTGCTCAGTATCCAATTTCAATGCGCTATCATTACCTTAATGCAATTCAGTATTAGAGTCTTCCGTGAAGGAATGAATTCAAGAGTGAACGACTGCGGGACATAGGGAATATGGAATCTGAAACTCAATTATGTATCGCCTGAAAGGGTTAAAAAGGGGGTGGAAGCTGTCGCAACATTTGTCACATCTGTCTGTATCGGATCTATGCCCTCCTCATGTTTATAGTGCCTCTTCAAGCTCTTTTTCTTTTATAGGTCTTTCTACCGAAGTCTCTAAAATAGGCCTTTTAGGCCAGATCTCTCATAGGTAAACTGAAAATGTACAATAGATCCGGTAAGGCTCAGATAGGCTATGGCTCTGAGCTCATCTGGATCTGATAACGCCAATCGGCTTACTCCGGCTCTGCTGGTGCAATTGGGAATATCTCTCTAGCAGTACCTCATTCATTCCTATAATTTATCCCATGTTTGGAAGCGGCAACAAAGGGGCGGAGCGAAAGAGGTGAAAATCGATAAAAATAACTAACCCAAAAACAAAACAAACAACATTTTTTCGGAAGGAAAAAAAGAAGTTCTATTCGAGTCATTTTTTCTCATTTTGAAACGTTATCAGCATCTATCTTTTAGCAACTGAACGGGAAGATCTTTGATCAATGTTGGTTATAGGTTTGCTTACCCCAAGGAGCGGTAAGCTTAGCATTGGACCTCCCAAAAACAACCCCACCGGTCCCTGACGGCTATTCGAAAAGCAACAAGGGGGTTCCTTTTGTGTTAAAGGCGATCTCATGGACCGGTCGCCTTTGGTACTTTTGTAGTCAATTTAGTTCATTAGCGCCTAAACTAAATAAGAAAAAAAGGGGCTATAAGTAGGCCGTTTGCTATTGCTATAAGGGCTGCTCGCCTTTTGATGGCTTGGCTTTGCTATCGCTCCCATGTAGTGGTCGGCCTTAAAAGGAGTCTTCCGACCATACCAGAATGCCTACAGACGTTAAGCTTCGCCAGAAGCAAGCAAGACGAGGAAGTCTCGCATCGTAGACAGGGCTGGTTCCGTGCTTGACTTACGAGCTCATGTAGGAAGGCCTCGCCCTACTGAAATAATGGCTTATGCACTCCACTCGTTGTCTACTAAACGAGCGTTAGAGTGAATTGAGTGAGCGAGCGAAGCCTTCCTGGAGCTTCCCCCCTTCCCTCACCCTACAATTTCATTTCTGTTTCAGCTTCCCAGTTTAGTTGGTTTGGAGGATTAATTGATTGGATACCCGAGAACCATAATCTTTCAAAGGAACAGCTTCTACGACGATAGATAGGGGTCAGGTTTGGCATCTATGCCCCCTGCCCTCCAAACAGTATGGGAGCCTTTCAGCTCGTACTGCTCACACTCCTAGATCTTCACGGCACCTCCTCCACCTTTGAGCTGGGAGCAGCTCCGAACGGCCTACTTCAAAATTCGCTTTAAAGTCAACGTCAACAACAACACCACGAAAAAGTACACGTTGGTTGCCCACTGATCTGATCATAGGTGAAATCCAATCCCCTCGCTTCGCGCCAGGCTTGGAAGCCGTAAGCCCCTACTCTCTAAAGCTCCCTTCGCCTCTCGGAAGCGAGAAAGGGAGCAGCAAGCTACGGCTTCGACAGTGGTTTCTCATAGTACGCTGAGTACTAGCCTTTTTAGGTGGTGAAGTGGAGGTCTTGCAGTGAGACCTTCCACTTGTTGTGTTTTACCCTTCCTTGGGTAAGTTTCCGAATAAGGTTTAGTGTGCGATGGATTGGCATCGTGGTAGCCAGTCCTGTTACTTAAGTGTGACATTCGATATATCGTGGTTTAAGGGTATAAAGGATTAGCTCTTGGTTAGCAGTCCGATTACCCATGTGTTGGAGGCTTGCCAGTGAAGCTAGTAGCTTAGGCAATGCTTTGCCTATGTGGCTTACAGCTTAGGCGACCAGTTGTTGAGGTGGTGTGCCTGTGAGGCCTGTGGCCTAGGCGTTTTAGTTGTTGGCCAGACTAGTTGTGCTGTGCTAGTCCTGTGGTCACTCCTCCTTTCCGAAGAATGTGTATTTGTTTATGAATCATTGTTTAATCTATTTCATATTATAAATGTTGTGAGCGTGATATGGTTTGGCTACCGGTGTTGCCAGTGAGACCCGTTAAGGTTGAGGTCCTCCCGTGTTATGTGTAGTTTTTGGGTGGTCCCCTATTGAGCTAGTGACTTGTTGAGGCTCACTCCCTTACAGTTCTTTTCAGGGTTTACCATTGGTGTGGCTTGTGGAGGTGTCGTGACATACTTGTACCACCAGCAGTAGTGTTAGTACAGTTGTGTGAGCTTGTGCTCCCTCGGGGTATGCCCCAGGTAGTTGTACTCTTTTTAATCTGGACATGTAATAATGTACTGGGACAGTTGTAAATTGTTATATGCAGATATGAACACATGTACTTTCTTGTGTCTCTTACTGTTGTGGTTTGTCTTTTATATTCTTCCTGGACACGTGTACGAGCTATCCCTTGCAAGACTTCAGTCCGTTCGCGGGAGACGGATCTGGATATGGACCCTTATTGGGTATAGATATCTTGGACCGTTACAGTTGGTATCAGAGCAATGGTCCAGTTAGAATATGAAAAGACATTAGGATTACAATGTGCCAATACATGATTTAATGTCCACTGCTGGTCGTAAGTCTATGGTTTCTTGTGCTTTTTAGTACGATTTTCACATGAATCTTGGTATGTGAATTGTATGTTTAGCTGGTCAAATTAGTAGTTGTGGGTAATAGCAGAGAGATGATATGGTTGGTGGTGTAGTGTGAGTGGTTATTGGGGTGTCAGTGATGGTTAAAGTATAGTTGATTAAAGGTTCTCTGCTATAAAAATTAAAAGAATCAGTGAATTTAGTTATGAAATTCAGTAAAAGGTGTCTTAATGAGGATCAGAGTTGGTAGAGAAAGGTATAAAGTAGAGATGTGATGGAATAATAGAGAGAATTGTATTGTGATGAGGAATAGGGCTTTTTGATTAGAGCTGTTAAATGGGTGAATTGTGGTTGAGAATTGTAGCAAAGACAATTATTGTGTTTGAGATTTATGTTAATAAAGTGTTAAAGAGCTGCTTGGATAATAATATGATTAGTGGTATGTTAGGTGATAATTGCAAAAAAAATTCATGTTAAAGTTCATACATATAGTTGATTTTAGACATCCTTTGTATATAAATAAAGTGCAATTTGATTTCAATTCTCATTTCATCCTTGAATAAATTTTCGAACATTTTAGTTAAATTTTTGTGTAGAACACATAGTTAGATTTAAAGTCAATACTTCTTGAATAGTTTGACTAATAAAGTGTTCTCATTTTTATAAGTACATTGTACATAAATAATTTTTGGTCTTATATTTTCATAAAGCATCTTTTAATCATTCTTGTAAATATTAGTTTGTAAAAAATTCAAATTTTAAAACCCACCCAATATCATCCTTTTAATCACATAGTGCCACATACCCCCCTTTTTCATAAGTCCATTGTACCACCATTTCTTTCTTCACCACATCGGCACAGTGCGCCATATTCTTTAATCTCATCTCACCCTAACTGGCCACGTATACCATCTTTTCACCTTTTTCTTCTTCCATCAGGTTGACGGAGGCAGCTGGAAGCTACTGTAAGCAGCAGCAGCTTGTGCTGCTGGGTTGTTGCAGAGGCAGCCAGCTGAGATGGGCGATGGAAGCCACGGCGGTGTGAAGCTGGTGGCCTTGGGGGAGGGGCTCCCGTGTGAAGCAGCATCAGGGGCTGCTGAAGCCCGTGCGCAGCAGATGCAATAGAGATGGGCGACGAACGGCCGGATCTGCTGTGGAGCTGGGGCGTACAGCCAGATCGTGAAGGGCTGGGGCATGCGATGGAGGCTGGTGTGCTGGAGCTGTGCGCAGCAGTTGATGGCGGGGTGTGCAGAGCAGCGGAAGCTGGGAAGCGAGTGCTGCGGAGGCAGGATTTGGGGCCAGCGGATCCGGTGCATGGCTGAAGGCACTGCAGATCCCGTGCAGAGCTCGGGCTACAGTGCGCAGCAGAGGCGGAGCAGCTGAGGTGGCGCAATAGCAGGCTGGCTCATGCTGAGCTGGACTGGTACGCTGCAGTGCACAGTGCGTGCAGATTTGCTGAGGCGATGGAGAAGGCAGGAAGAGGAGCTGGGCGAGGCGCCTATGAAAGGACCCCAAGGTCCTCATGGCCAGGAGGTTGGCTAGTTCGATTTTTTTTGGGTTTCTAGTTTAGCATTTTGGGTTCCATTTTTTCTTTTTGAGCATTTGAGGGAGTTCAGGATTGCTGGGAAGGCTTCTTCTGTGATTTTTCTTTCTTTTGTAATTTTTCTTTCTTTCTGTAAGCATTGGAGAGATCAATCCGGAGTGCTTCTTTCATTTTTCTGCTGTGAAGATTCCAGAGGGCTTTATGCAATTTTATTTTATCTTCTTCTTCTCTTCGCTGCTGTTGTGCTATTCTTGCTGCTGGGAGGGAGATCAGATCTGGAGTTCTGTACTTTTTGCTTTGGATTTCTTCTTCTTTGCTGTTAGCTGTTGGTTGGGGAGATCGGGTGTTCTTCCATTTCTTCTGTAAGGATTTCTGGAGAGTCCGACATTTGGGAGTTCGAATTTTATTTCCATTCTTCTGTTTGTTGTTCAAATCTGAGTAGTTCAGTAATTTTGAGATTGTTCAGCATGCTGGGAGGAGGTTTCGGCATCAAAGGGTTGGGAAACTAAATTAACTGCTTTTAATATTTCTTCTGTGCTGGAGGGCGATACAGTGAGATTTCTTCTTTCTTTTGTGTTTTGTGAGAGTTGGGGAGTTCGATCCAGTAACATTTTCCATTTCTTCTGTGTTGGAGAGATCAGTTTGACTGCTTTCTTTTTCTCTTCTGTGAAAGGATTAGTGAGGATGGTGTCTGGGAAGGCTTCCAGAGATCTACCTAGTCCAAATTCATGGAAGAGCTCATGAGTTCAGGTTTCTGTTGCAACAAGGAGCAATAGATCTGGATTCAGTGAAGATTTCTGAACTGTTTTAGTTTTATTTCGAGTCATTAATTTGTTCTTCTTCCTGTTCTTCATAGCATGAGAATTTCGATTTGATAACAGTAAACTTCTGTTCTTATTTGTTCTTATTTTCTTTTAGATTCTTGAGCTGTGAGGATACTGATTCGGTGTTTGTGGAGAGTTATGATTGTTCATCCCCTGAGCTGTAGGGGTACATTGGTTTGATAATATTCATTTGAGATTTCTTGGTCTATCATTTTTTTTATTTCCTTGAATTTTAGATCATTTCAGAATTAGAGTTACATCTTTGTGCAATCTTAGTTAAATCTCTATTTCAAATTTCTGTCTACTTGTTTGATCCCTCAATTGAGAGAGTATAGTGAAACTAATTCTCTTTTAATTTCAATTCAGCTCGTTCTTTCATTATGTTTGATCTGTTGAGTTGTGAGGGATTTGATTGGTGATGTTTTCAGAATTGATTCTAGTGTAGTGTTATTTTAGTTAAAAGTGTATGTTAAAATTGTTTCAAGTCAAAGTAGTTTAAATCAAGTTTTATTCAGCCTCTCCGTGGAAATGACATGTTCTCACCACTTTTCTAGTTCATCTTTGCTATTTTATGTTTGTGAGACAGTTTAGAGAAAGTGAGCATATTGACTTGTGCAAGGAACTCTGGACAACGAAAGTGCACAGCCAACAATGCCACGTTCATCTTGGCGTCGTTGCCGGGGAGGCATTAGAGTTTGATTTAAATCTGTTTTTGATTTGATTTCAATTGCATTGAGCTTCTTAGTGACTTGTTGTTGGGCTTTTTATTTTAGATTTGCACAAGAAGTGGAACATGGAGGTTGGGCTTAATATTTGAGCCCATTGGAGGAGAAGAGCTTGCTGAATTGTTTCTACATTTTCTTTTAATTCAGAATTTTAGATAGAAGAGTGTGAGTGAAACTTGTAGTGAAGATTTCATGTACTCTCTGTGCATGTACAGAGATTTCTTTCTAGTTGGCATGTAATAATTCACCTTTTTGGTGGTTTGTGTGGTTTGGAATTAGTTTATAGTATCACTTTATATTTTCTTAGTTAAATTTCATTTCATTTAGTTCAAAAAAACCAAATAAAATTTTAAAAAATCTAAAATCTAAAAAAAAATTCCAAATCGCTCTTTCATATAAGCCGTTTGTTTTGCAATTAAAATTTTCATCTTCTTAAGATTAGAATCACTTGTTTTAGGACATTCATCATTTTAATTGCCATTTTAATTCCATTTCTTTTTCTGCATTGAAGAGTGCGGGAGGAAGATAAGACTTCCATCGTTTGTTTCATGCATTAGACGTAGCATTAGAAAATCCTTGTTTGAACTTGATGTGTTGCATTTCATATTTGTAAATGGGACTGCTTAAGGGCATCACCCTTTAGAAAAAATAAAAAGATAAGGTGAGAGATTTCATCACCCTTTCCTTTGCCCAAAAATCACAAAAAAAAATTTCCACATTCTTGCATTTGCCTAAACTTTCAATAAAAACTAGTAGACGTAGCCCTAGGATTCATAATTAGATTTATCCTTTCTTAATTCCAAAAATTTTTCTTTAAGTCTGGTGTCTAGGATTAGAGGTTAAAAAGCTTATGCTTAAGTGAGCTAGAGGTTATTTAATTGGGTCCTTGCGAAAACATTAGGGGCCTCCCTCTACTCCACCTCTTACCTGGCCGGTACAAGAAGAGTTAGGATTGGACTTAAGCAAGCATAAATCCAATTTTAAGAAAAATAACATAGGTTCAAGGAACACTTAGTGTTTAGGTTAATTTGTTTTGAAAGTGATTGTTTGTTTGTTCATAAAAATTCAAAAATCAATAAAAATTTCAAAATTTTCAAAAATCATAAATAGATGGCTTTTCAACTGTGCATGCTTGGTAGACGTTCCCAGAACTTAGATTTAGCTCAACCTATAGACGAGATTGAAAAATTCTCTCATAGGATGGCCAACCAAAATCAAAACCAAGTTGCTAGAAATGTAGAGGAGGTCGCACCCAGACAGATGAAGGAGTACTTTATTCCTTCTGATTATCAACCTGCTACTTGCATTAGGCCAGAAATACCTGCAAATCACTTTGAAATCAAGCCAGGAACCATTCAGATGCTGCCATCCTTCTATGGCAAACCCAATGAAGATCCCTATAAGCATATAGATGAGTTCCTAGAGATTTGTTCCACTATCAGGATCCAAAATTTTACTAAAAATGCCTTAAGATTGACCCTATTTCCATTCTCTTTGAAAGATAAGGCCAAACATTGGTTAGGAACCATAAGGAGAACCATTAGAACATGGCCAGAAATGCTGCAAGAGTTTTTGAAAAAGTTTTACCCCATTGGCCGCACCAACACCATGAGAAGAGCTATAACTGGATTCTCCCAACACCCGGGAGAGTTAATGCATGAATCATGGGAGAGATTAAAAGAGTTGCTTAGAAAATGCCCCCATCATGTGGTCTGTCGAGGTGGCAAATTGTCTAAGCTTTTTATGAAGGTCTGACAGAATCGAATAGGCAGATGGTTGATGCCTCATGTGGAGGAGCATTCATGACTAAGAGCGAGGATGAGGCATATAATCTGTTTGAAACATTGAGTGAGAATTCTATCAATCATGCCTCACTCCACTCTTATGAGAGAGCACTAGGACCTATAAAGAAGGCAGGGTTGTATGAACTAAAGGAGAGAGGAGAATCAGACTCTAGGGTAGAAGACTTGTTAGCTAGACTTGACCAAAGATTGGAGCAGAAGTTGGAACAAAAATTCGATCAATTACTATCTTTGACTGGGTAAGCCACACCCAAATTTTCTCAACCACTTGAAACTTACGCTATGTGTGCTAGCCCAGCTCACTCCACTAATGCTTGTCCCACTACTGCCCAATTGCCCTCTTTTATTCAAGAACAAGTCCAAGCTGCCCAAGGTTTCTACAAACCCTCCTATAATCCATATTCTAACACATACAACCCTGGTTGGAGAAATCACCTGAACTTTTCTTGGAGAAATCAATCTGAACAAGTGTCTCAGCCTTCTTTTAAGCAATCCATGTACGGTCAATCCTATCCTAATCAGAATCTGGGATTTGGCCAATCTTCTTATTCCAAACCTCCACAAGTCCAAGCAAATCAAAACTCCAATCAATTTGCTTACACCAATTTTCAGCAACCTTCATATCAACCACCACCTCCTCAGCCCAATTGGGAAGATAAAATAAATCGAATCCAAAACATGATGGTGACTCTATGCCAAACTGTGCAAGAACAACAAAATCAATATCAAAATCAAAATCAAAATTTTCAACAAAATTTGGCAAGAATAGAGTCCCAAATTGCTGATGTATGTCATAGGAGGGAGTCAGGTCAACTGCCAAGTCAAGCTGTAGCAAACCCAAGGAACAACCCTCCCAGATTTTATCAGAATCAGCAATACCAACAAGTCCAGGGGTACAGACCACCTACTCGACCAAATGCACCTCCACCATCAAACACACAACAAGCTTTTGTCCAGAACATTCCAGCAACACAAAACCCGAATCAACCTATACAACAGGATCATCCTCCTGCCCAAGTTAGGGGCCCCCAAGTAGAAAATGTTAAAATTGTGTCAACCTTGAGAAGTGGAAAATTAGAATAAATCCTCACCCACACATGTCAACATTGCATGAGGATAAAGAAAATGAAAATGAAATTGGAATTGAAGAAGAGAGTGAAGAAAATGTTGAAGAAGAAAAATCCAAAGAAAAAGAGAAAATGACTAAAGAACCTCTAGACAAAATCAAAATGAATGAAGACCCAAGTTGTTACATTCCAAGAGTCCCTTTTCCTGAAGCTTTAAAGCCAAAATCCAAAAACAAACCAACTGGTAATGAAGAACTCTTGGAACTCTTTAAGCAAGTTCACATCAACATTCCTCTCCTTGATGCCATTAAGCATGTGCCTGCTTATGCCAAATTCTTGAAAGAAATGTGCACTCCAAAACGTGAAATGAGAAATAAAACTGAAACAATCACTCTTCCAGAAACTATAAGTGCCATTATCTTGAACCAACTCCCTAAAAAGCTTAAAGATTCAGGCACTCCACTAATTCCTTGCACCATCAGTGGAGTCACTTTTGAAAGCAGCATTTTGGATTTGGGAGCCAGTGTCAATCTCCTACCTTATGCTATTTTTGAGAAATTCAAGTTAGGAGAATTAAAACCCACTCCTATTGTCCTTCAACTAGCCGATCGTTCTGTCACCACTCCTAGAGGTTTAGTTGAAGATGTTATTGTGAAAATCAATGATTGTTACTTCCCTACTGATTTCATCATTCTGGACATGAACACTCCTCAAGGTTTAACTCAGTCCACCATCATCCTTGGTAGACCCTTTTTGGCCACAGCAAGAGCTAACATTAATTGTGCTACCAGGATGATGGACATATCATTTGGGGATAGGCGGGTTAGTATCAATATTTTTAGGACATCTAGGCACCATGATCAAGGAGAGAGTTGTCTAGTGGTAGACTCCTTGGAGGAATCTTGTGAGGAAGAAACAATAGACCAACCTTGTGCTTTAGGGTTTGAGGGAGAGGAAGGACAATTTAGTTTCATGTTTCAGGATAATGATCCATCATTTCCATTAGAGTGTCCTCCTAAGGTTGAGCTAAAACCACTCCCTGCTAGCTCAAAGAACATCTTTTTAGGAGAAAATGAGACTTGGCCCATCATAATTGCTAGCAATCTTGTAAAGCCAAAGCCAAAGTCAAAAATCTATAAAGCCAAAGCCAAAACATTCCATGATAAACACATTCATAGAAAATTTTTTCAAGTGCATGATAAGGTCTGGCTATTTAATTCTAGGCTTTGTCTGTTTCCGGGAAAATTGAAGTCTCGATGGGATGGTCCTTACACTGTTGTCAAAGCTTACGACAATGGTGTTGTCATCATTCTTGACTTTAAAACTAGACAATCATTCATTGTTAATGGGCAGAGGTTAAAGCATTTCTTTGAAAGCCCACTTTCCTTAAAAATTGAGTCTACCAAGTTAGCTGAGCCAAACGGAGCCTAATTGCATCCGGCTGCAGATGATAAACTTAGCGCTCTTGGGAGGCAACCCAAGTGTACAGATTTCCTTTATCAGGTAATTCTCTGTCTTACTTTCTTTTCCTGTAAATAAGTAGGGGGGAGAGGTAGAATAAACATGCATTCATAGTCTCCATCCTAACCAATGCTTCATTTTCTTTCTTTATATTGAGCATGTGCAAATAAAAAGAAAATTTACAATGTTTCATCTTTGAATAAAAATGTGTGGCATTGTGCAACCCAGACAATGTGTCTGATCTTTAACCATTAAAATTTTGTAGTTGTCACAATCCTTTGCAAACATCCATGTTAGGTAGCCTCTCGTAAAGGATTACATATATTTCTTGTCTACCTTATGTAAGGATTTATGGCAAGAGGTTTTTATACACACACTACACAGCCACTTAGACTAGCTGAACCCGAATGTAGCAAATTTGTTAAGGCTAGTAGGACAGAGGTGATTGGTTTTCTCCCTTCCCCTTAAGTGAATTGCGAAGAAAGTGAAGGCATGTGATCAAAGAACCTGACTGTCCATCCTTCCTTTAAGAGGAAAAGAAAAGAAAAGGAAAGAAAATAAAATAAAAATCAAAAGAAAAGAAAAGAAAAAATATATCCATGAAAAAATGCCCGAATCTGAGTAAAGTTGGACTCGCTACTCTTGAAAAGTGATGGGTTGTGCAGTATTGTGGATGAAAAAGAAAGAAAAATTCTGAGTGCACAAAGTGCAAATAAAGGGGCAAAGTCCTCAGCTATGAAAAATAATCCTCAAGGAAGTTTGGCAGAATGGAACTGAGAGAAACAACCCAATCTGACTGAGCAAGGATCTTATTCCACAATTCTTTTCTTCTCCCTCGAATTAATCTAATCTCAATTACTAGCTGAGGCAGAGATGTAATGTCGCACATTTTTCGGATCCTTGTGGATCTTGTGTTCAGCGCTTGTGAGGCCAATGTGACTTGTGTTCGGTGTGAGCGTGCGTTTTTGGGGCTTACTGGGCCGATAGTTTGGGCCTACAGTACCCCAGGGTTCTCTGTCTGTGATCGTGACAGCAGAGGATGTCGCATTCTGAACGCGACACTCTTGCCCGTCGCGTTCTTGTTACCGCTTTGTGGTGCTGATTGTCTGCATGTGCGCCACATGTTGGGTGCTGGACGAACTGCAGACGTCAGCCTTAGGAAGGCGACGCCCAAGACCGTTGCGATGAGGTCACGACTGAATGGTCCGTCGCGTTCCGAACCGCAAGCGGTGCTTAAACCCTTGCTGGCCAGACAGAGCTGAGCATGCTCTGTTTGGCCAGGGGGAGGAGCTTTGCGGGTTTTCAAGGGCGTTTTGGCGTGGAGGCTTGGCGTTCGATGTGTTCTCGCTGCGGGGACTTCGTGTGGAGCGGGGGAAACATCGAGAAATCGTCGGGTTGTGTGTTCTTCGCGGAGGTAGGGTAAATCCTCCCATTTTTGGGCTGTACATCGCGGGTGACAATTGTTCGACTTGTTATTTGTGTTTCCAACAATAGATACCATGACTAGGGACTCACAAAAGCATGAAAAACATGAATTAAGGGTGGTTTGCATAGCATAGAATGGTAATCCGTGGAGAGGATCCCGGATTAGGGTTTCTACCTGTGAAGGCGACAGAACCCCCTGTCGCGATCTGATCGCGACAGGTCGACCAGTCGCATTCAGGTGGGGAACGCGACATGTTGGTGTGTCGCGTTCATGTGATGAACGCGCCATATCAGGCCGTCGCATTATGAAGGCAACACAGGCCCATGTCGCGACTACAGCCGAGTAGTCTGAATATGCATAACTGATGTGATGTGATTATCCGATTATTATTATTCGATGTATTTGGTAATATCGTGGGGTGCATTGGCACCTGTAGCACTCTGGGAGCGCATGTTTACGAGGCTAGCATGTTGGTTACGTAGTTATCTAGTGGTTTGTGCGTTGGTGTGGTATGGACGCGAGTTGCACTATGTTCACGTGTTGTGGACTGTTGGCACTCGTGAAAATTGTCGGATTTCACGTGGTTTGTGCGGTGCGCACGTGATTTTGTGTGCGTGGCAGGTGGTACGACGCCTACCGTGGTTACCTCTCCAGTTGGGTGCCCCAGGTTCTCTGTGAGCCAGGCTGTTAGTTCGGGGCTTGTCCTGATACTTGTGTTGTACCGTCCAGGTCTGTGTCGTCTGTCCTGGACACCCTCACTCTCTTGTTTGAGTTGTATGTCTGGCTGAGGGAAAGACGACAGTGGGACAATGACTCTTGAGTTTGTTTTTAGTAACTTGTAGCGCGCTCTTAGTTGGGGGTACAGACACCAGTAGTCGACACTGGTCCCCAGCTAGTCCTTTCCAGTGCCTCACTCTAGGGTGCTCCGGCCAGAGACCCTAGAGGTGCCAGGCATGGGCCTGCGGTTGTGTGTCCGCAGGAGTGGTGTTTAGTTGGTCTCCACAGTTGTTTGACTTTTCCACGTGGAGCGGCAGCTGGACCTTTCGTCCGTGGCTGCGAGACTGAGAGGTAGACCTGTGTTTGTTTGTCCGAGTCAGTTACTGGTGTCGCGAACCAGTCTACGTGACTCAAGTGTGGCGGTCTCTACTTTAGCTCGTACACGTAATTGAGTTTTGCTGTTTATTTACTTACTTTGTTTAATATAGTCGGCAAAAGGTAAGTATGTTTATTGCTTTAATAATCTACGTGGTTGTGCTATAAATTGCTAGTATAGTTTACTGCTTCTGTACTTGTGAATGATTTGCTCAAGTTGGGGGAGTTCCCTACTGAGCCATTGACTAGTGAGGCTCACCCCTACTCCCCACAGGCGAAGGTGAAGAGGAAGTTTCATTACTGTCTTCCAGTTCGGAGCTGCATCGCAGCAGTGTTGGGCCGGCACCTACAGTAGTGTAGCTTCTTTCCTCAGTTGTACTAGTTTACCTCGGGGTATGCCCCAAGCTCCTGTACTTTCTTGTACTTTTGTTGAAATTTGGCTATGTAAATCTTGTACATTATATATGAAATGGTGAATCATATATGAGATCAAGTGTGTTCCTTTCTGTTTTCACAGACTCGTGTGGTATCCCTTGCGAGGCTATGGCCCGTTCGCGGGAGGCGGACTCGGACCAAGTTCGTTATTGGTTTAATGGACTTGAACGAGGCATTCCGTCACAGTTGGTATCAGAGCGAGGTCCGTGTAAATATAAAGGAAATGGGAAATTATATAGCCATATTTCTACATTTGTACACTGCTGGTAGCTGACTCTAGTTTTGTAATGACCGATTTTGTTTGTAATGAATAAGTTGTTTGTGTAGGAAGTTGAGATGGCTGATAGAAGGGATTGGGGTGGTGGAGGAGAGGACCCTGAAGAGTCCACTCAGCGTATGATTGAGAGGATTTGGGAAAGCCTATCTGATATTCGGATGAGGATGGATCAGCAGACACCGGTACCTCCAGCAGCAGTACCACCAGATGCTGGAGTACCCATGGCCCCAGTTGTACCACTGCCAAGGGTGGAGGTACCCTATGTGGCACCTGTACCACCACCACCAGTAATGGCAGTAGAAGAGCCAGTGATGCAAGTTGAAAAAATTCTGAGGTTGCAGCCGCCCACTTATATAGGAGGGCTGAATCCAGATACAGCAGAGCACAGGATTCATGAGATTGAAAGGGTCTTTACGACCATGAGGTGTCCAGCAGCGGATAAAGTTGTGCTAGCTACATATCAGCTGAGAGGCTTTGCGCAGCAGTGGTGGCGACTGAAGATGCAGACCACCTTTGCAGGCAGGACAGAGGAGGTTATTAGCTGGCCGGAATTTCTCGAGGCATTTAATGACACGTTCTTTCCACTTCAAGTGCAGCAGGCGAAAAGAGGGCAATTCCGGACACTTTAGCAAGGTAATACCTCAGTTTTAGAATATCAGATGCGATTTATGGCACTTAGCCGATATGCACCTTATGTAGTATCAGATAATGCTATGATGGTTGAATATTTTATTCGGGGTTTGAGAGAAGAGTTGCAGAATGCGGTGATACCGTTAATGTGTAGAACAGTTGAGGAAGCACCCCAGAGAGTAGCTACACTTGAGAGGTCTATTCGGGCTCGTCAGGCAAGCAAGTCAGGTTTGGGTAGTTTTCGGCTACCCCAGTAGGCAGCAGGAGTTAGTAGGGGAAAGGTTCCAGCATGACCTTCTTCTTCAGGTTTTGGTAAATGGGGTCAGAAATTAAAGCAAGTATTCAAGGGTAAAGGAAGAGGAAGAGGGGGACGTCAGCAGTTTCAGCAAGGGCGTGGTTATACGCCAGAGGTAGAAGAATCGCAGCAGAGTACTGCTAGGCGACCTACTATTCCACCAGGTTACATGTGTTATAATTGTAATCAGCTAGGGTATTTGATCCGCAATTGCCCCTATCCGAGAGAATATGGGTATGGTAGAGGTGTTCAGCAGCAGCAGCCCCAACAGTCATTAGCAGGTCGTGGTGGAGGTGCACCGCAGCAGCGAGGTAGAGGTCGGGTTATGGCTATCACCCGTGCCCAGGCAGAGGCATCGAACATGATAGAAGGTATAATACCTATTTATGATTTTTCAGCCAGAGTTCTTTTTGATTCAGGTGCTTCTCATTCTTTCATTTTCGAAGAATTTCTGGATTGTTTGGCTCATCCTCTAGAAGAGAAGTCATGTGAATTAGTAGTGGAGGTTCCCTCGGGTGAGTTTATGCTCACCTCGTGTTACATAGATGAAGCTCCTATTGTGGTTCAAGGGAACCAGATGCTGGGCCGATTGTATGCTCTTCAGTTGTCTGATTATGATATCATCTTGGGTATGGATTGGTTAGAAGCTTATGGAGCTATGCTAGATTGCAGAAAGAAAAGAATCAAGTTTTGTCACCCTAATGGTGCAGTGTTTGAATATCAAGGTATGCCCTCTCGTACTTCTAAGTTTATGATTTCTGCAATTAAAGCTAGAAAAATAGTTAATAAGGGATGTGTAGCTTATTTAGCTGCTGTGAGTATGGTTAAGGCTGGTAAGTCAATAGAAGCAGTTCCCATGGTTAGGGAATTTGTAGAAGTTTTTCCAAATGATTTACCGGGTTTAGCTCCACACAGGGAGGTAGACTTTACCATTGAGTTGTTGCCAGGCACCATGCCGATCTCTAAAGCTCCATATCGGATGGCGCCGGCAGAACTTAAAGAATTGAAAAAGCAGTTGGAAGAATTGCTGGAAAAAGGGTTTATTAGGCCGAGTCACTCCCCATGGGGGGCGCCGGTGTTGTTTGTAAGAAAGAAAGATGGAAGTTTTAGAATGTGTATTGATTACAGGAAATTGAATGAGGTGACCATAAAGAATAAGTACCTGTTACCTAGAATTGATGATCTATTTGATCAGTTGCAATCAGCTAAGGTATTTTCTAAAATTGATTTAAGGTCAGGGTACCACCAGTTGAGAATTAGAGAAGGTGATATTGCTAAAACAGCATTTAGAACCTGATATGGTCACTATGAGTTTGTGGTTATGCCATTTGGGCTAACCAATGCTCCTGCAGCTTTTATGGATCTAATGAACAGGAGTTTTCATCCATATTTGGACCAATTCATTGTGGTCTTTATAGATGATATTCTGATTTACTCAGCATCTGAAGAGGAGCATGCAGCGCATTTGAAATTTGCCTTGCAGCTATTAAGAGATAATCAGTTGTTTGCCAAATTCAGTAAGTGTGAATTTTGGCTAAAAGATATTCAGTTCTTGGGCCATGTCATATCAGCTGAGGGAGTGGCAGTTGACCCAAGTAAAGTGGAAGCAGTGATGAAATGGGAGGTGCCTAAGACAATTACTAAAATTAGAAGTTTTTTGGGGTTAGCAGGCTATTATAGGCGTTTCATTCAAGATTTTTCTAGGATTGCGGCACCCATGACTAGACTGACTAGAAAGGGTGTGACATTTGTATGGTCTGGTGAATGTCAAAGCAGTTTCATGGAATTAAAGAAGAGGCTTACAGCGGCACCAGTGTTGACATTACCGACAGGTAATGGTGGTTTTGTTGTATATACAGATGCATCTAGAAGAGGACTTGGCGCAGTGCTAATGCAGCATAGCAAGGTAATAGCTTATGCGTCCAGGCAATTGAAACCAGCAGAAGAGAATTACCCCACTCATGATTTAGAGCTAGCAGTAGTTGTGTTTGCCTTAAAGATGTGGAGGCATTATCTATATGGCGAGAGATTTGAAATTTTTATAGATCATAAAAGTTTAAAGTATATCTTTTCCCAGAAAGACTTAAATCTCCGTCAGCGTAGATGGGTGGAGTATTTAAAAGATTATGATTTTAGTTTGGCTTATGTGGTGGCTGATGCCCTAAGCAGAAAAGCCTATTTAAGCCAAATGATGATTAAGGAATGGATGTTGTATGAGGAAATAGCAGAGAACTCCCTGTATGTGCCAAGCAGTCAACGACGGGCAATATTAGCTAGTAGTGCTGTGGAGCCGTCACTGTATTGGCAAATTGTTGAGGCCCAAAAAGCAGATGTGAATTTAGCTGAAATAGTGAAAATGGAAGAGGTTACCATTGATGATAGTTGTGTGGTCAGGCTCAGAGGCAGGTTATTCGTGCCAGCAGAAAGAGAAGTAAAGTAGAGAGTATTAGAAGAGGCCCATAAATCTCGATACACTATTCACCCCGGTAGTACCAAGATGTACCAGGATATGAAGAAACATTTTTGGTGGCCTCATATGAAAAAGGAAATAGCAGAATTTGTTTCAAGATGTGCAGTTTGTCAACAAATCAAGGCAGAGCATCAAAAGTCTGGAGGTTTATTGCAACCATTACCTATTCCGCAATGGAAATAGGATGATATTGCTATGGACTTTATAGCAGGCTTGCCAAGATCAGTAACAGGACATAATGGAATATGGGTATTTGTTGATAGGGTAACCAAAGTATGCAGGTTAGTAGCAGTAAGTCCTGGTCAGTGGACAGATTAGCAAAGGTTTATGTTGATAGAATTATTGCATTGCATCGTATCCCGAAGTCTATTGTATCCGATAGAGATCCCAGGTTTACTTATGGTTTTTGGAGGAGCTTGTAGAGAGTAGTTGGCACTGAGTTGAGATATAGCTCAGCTTACCACCCTCAAACAGATGGTCAAACAGAAAGGACTATTTAGACAATTGAAGATATGTTGCGAGCATGTTGTTTAGTTTGGGGTGGTAATTGGGAGCAGCATCTGGGAATGGTTGAATTTGCTTATAATAATAGTTATCATACTAGTCTCGGAATGGCACCATATGAAGCGTTATATGGAAGGCCATGTAGAACACCATTGAATTGGCATGAGGTGGGAGAAAGGCAAATGGTAGGCTCTGAGTTGATACAGTAAACTACTGAAATGATAAAGTTTATTAAAGAAAAATTGCAGACAGCTCAGAGCAAGCAGAAAAGTTATGCTGATAATCGAAGGAGACCACTTCAATTTAAAGTTGGAGACTTTGTCTTCCTGAGAGTTTCTCCTACAAAAGGTATTGTGTGATTTGGTAAGAAAGGAAAGTTGAGTCCAAGGTATGTGGGACCCTTTCAAATGTTAGAGAAAATTGGAGAGACAGCCTATAGACTTGATTTGCCAGCTGATTTTGTAGATGTTCATGATATTTTTCATGTTTCTATGTTAAGAAAGTGTATTGAAGACCCAACTCAAATAATCAGTTATCAGGGTAGAGATTTGAGGCCAGATATGTCTATGCCAGAATATCTAGTACAAATTACAGGCCATAAAACAAAGAAGCTAAGGAACAAAGAAATTGAGTTAGTTAAGGTCAGATGGGAAAATAGGCTAGGAGGTGAGGATACCTAGGAGCTAGCTGAGGAAATGGTTAAGGGGTATCCTTACTTGTTTGAATAAAGTTTTAAATCTTTTTAGATGATAGTATTTGTAATTATGTTTTAAAGTTGAATGTATTTGGAATGTGTTATGGATTCCGAGGTCGAAATTTCTTTTTAGATGATAGTAATGTAACGTCGCGCATTTTTCGGATCCTTGTGGATCTTGTGTTCAGCGCTTGTGAGGCCAATGTGTGGCCAATGTGACTTGTGTTCGGTGTGAGCGTGCGTTTTTGGGGCTTACTGGGCCGATAGTTTGGGCTTACAGTACCCCAGGGTTCTCTGTCTGTGATCGCGACAGTAGAGGATGTCGCGTTCTGAACGTGACACTCTTGCCCGTCGCATTCTTATTGCTGCTTTGTGGTGCTGATCGTCTGCATGTGCGCCACTTGTTGGGTGATGGACGAACTGCAGACGTCAGCCTTAGGAAGGTGACGCCCAAGACCGTCGCGATGAGGTCGCGACGGAATGGTCCGTCGCGTTCCGAACCGCAAGCGGTGCTTAAACCCTTGCTGGCCAGACAGAGCTGAGCATGCTCTGTTTGGCCAGGGGGAGGAGCTTTGCGGGTTTTCAGGGGCGTTTTGGCGTAGAGGCTTGGCGTTCGGCGTGTTCTCGCTCCTGGGACTTCGTGTGGAGCGGGGGAAACGCCGAGAAATCGTCGGGTTGTGTGTTCTTCGCGGAGGTAGGATAATTCCTCCCATTTTTGGGTTGTAGATCGCGGGTGACAATTGTTCGACTTGTTATTTGAGTTTCCAACAATAGATACCATGACTAGGGACTCATAAAAGCATGAAAAATACAAATTAATGGTGGTTTGCATAGCATAGAATGGTAATCTGTGGAGAGGATCCCGGATTAGGGTTTCTACCTGTGAAGGCGACGGAACCCCCTGTCACGATCTGATCGCGATAGGTCGACCAGTCGCGTTCAGGCGGGGAACGCGACATGTTGGTGCGTCGCGTTCATGTGATGAACGCGCCATATCGGGCCGTCGCGTTATGAAGGCGACATAGGCCCATGTCGCGACTACAGCCGAGTAGTCTGAATATGCATAACTGATGTGATGTGATGTGATTATCCGATTATTATTATTCGATGTATTTGGTAATATCGTGTGGTGCATTGGCACCTGTAGCACTCTAGGAGCGCATGTTTACGAGGCTAGCGTGTTGGTTACGTAGCTAGCTAGTGGTTTGTGTGTTGGCATGGTATGCACGCGAGTTGCACTATGTTCATGTGTTGTGGACAGTCAGTACTCGTGAAAATTGTCGGATTTCACGTGGTTTGTGTGGTGCGCATGTGGTTTTGTGTGCGTGGCAGGTAGCACGACGCCTACCGTGGTTACCTCTCCAGTTGGGTGCCCTAGGTTCTCTGTGAGCCAGGCTGTTAGTTCGGGACTTGTCCCGATACTAGTGTTGTACCGTCCAGGTCTGTGTTGTCTGTCCTGGACACCCTCACTCCCTTGTTTGAGTTGTACGTCCGACTGAGGGAAAGACGACAGTGGGAGAGTGACTCTTGAGTTTGTTTTTAGTCACTTGTAGCGTGCTCTTAGTTGGGGGTACGGACACCAGTAGTCGACACTGGTCCCCAGCTAGTCCTTTCCAGTGCCTCACTCTAGGGTGCTCCGGCCAGAGACCCTAGAGGTGTCAGGCATGGGCCTACGGTTGTGTGTCCGCAGGAGTGGTGTTTAGTTGGTCTCCACAGTTGTTTGACTTTTTCACGTGGAGCAGCAGCTGGACCTTTCGTCCGTGGCTGCGAGACTGAGAGGTAGACCTATGTTTGTTTGTCCGAGTCAGTTACTGGTGTTGCGAACCAGTCTACGTGACTCGAGTGTGGCGGTCTCTACTTTAGCTCGTACACGTAATTGAGTTTTGCTGTTTATTTACTTACTTTGTTTAATATAGTCGACAAAAGGTAAGTATGTTTATTGCTTTAATAATCTGCGCAGTTGTGCTATAAATTGCTAGTATAGTTTACTGCTTCTGTACTTGTGAATGGTGTGCTCGAGTTGGGGGAGTTCCCTACTGAGCCAGTGACTAGTGAGGCTCACCCCTACTCCCCACAGGCGAAGGTGAAGAGGAAGTTTCGTTACCGTCTTCCAGTTCGGGGCCGCGTCACAGCGGTGTTCTGCCGGCGCCTCCAGCAGTGTAGCTTCTTTCCTCAGTTGTACTAGTTTACCTCGAGGTATGCCCCAGGCTTCTGTACTTTCTTGTACTTTTGTTGAAATTTGGCTATGTAAATCTTGTACATTATATATGAAATGGTGAATCATATATGAGATCAAGTGTGTTCCTTTCTGTTTTCACGGACTCGTGTGTGGTATCCCTTGCGAGGCTACGGCCCGTTCGCGGGAGGCAGACTCAGACCAAGTTCATTATTGGTTTAATGGACTTGAACGAGGCGTTCCGTCACAAGAGAAGCTCCAGAAGGGCTGATGTGAACTCTTAAGTGAGCTATCATTCGTGCACTAATTTCTTGCCATAAAACCTTACAAATAGGAAAGACATATCTCTACATTAATCTTTTACATGATGACTGCTTAGCACGAGACATTACATCATCTAGTCTTACATTTGGAGTAATTTTTATTACTAAGGGACTAGCAATGTTCAAGTAGGGGGGAGTGATAACTGCAAAAAAATTTCATGTTAAAGTTCATACATATAGTTGATTTTAGACATCCTTGGTATATAAATAATGTGCAATTTGATTTCAATTCTCATTTCATCATTGAATAAATTTTCGAACATTTTAGTTAAATTTTTGTGTAGAACACATAGTTAGATTTAAAGTCAATACTTCTTGAATAGTTTGACTAATAAAGTGTTCTCATTTTTATAAGTACATTGTACATAAATAATTTTTGGTCTTATATTTTCATAAAACATCTTTTAATCATTCTTGTAAATATTAGTTTGTAAATAATTCAAATTTTAAAACCCACCCAATATCATCCTTTTAATCACATAGTGCCACATACCCCCCCTTTTCATAAGTCCATTGTACCATCATTTCTTTCTTCACCACATCGGCGCAGTGCACCATATTCTTTAATCTCATCTCACCCTAACTGGACATGTATACCATCTTTTCACCTTTTTCTTCTTCCATTAGGTTGACGGAGGCAGCTAGAAGCTGCTGGAAGCAGCAGCAGCTTGTGCTGCTGGGTTGTTGCGGAGGCGGCCAGCTGAGATGGGCGATGGAAGCCACGGCGGTGTGAAGCTGGTGGCCTTGCGGGAGGGGCTCCTGTGTGAAGCAGCATCAGGGGCTGCTGAAGCCCCTGCATAGCAGATGCAGCAGAGATGGGCGACGGACGGCCGGATCTACTGTGGAGCTGGGGCGTACGGTCAGATCGTAAAGGGCTGGGGCATGCGATGGAGACTGGTGTGCTGGAGCTGTGCGCAGCAGCTGATGGCGGGGTGTGCAGAGCAGCAGAAGCTGGGAAGCGAGTGCTGCAGAGGCAGGATTTGGGGCCAGCGGATCCGGTGCACGGCTGAAGGCACTGCAGATCCCGTGCAGAGCTCAGGCTGCAGTACGCAGCAGAGGCGGAGCAGCTGAGGTGGCGCAATAGCGGGCTGACTCATGCTGAGCTAGACTGGTATGCTACAGTGCGTAGTGCGTGCGGATTTGCTGAGGCGATGGAGAAGGCGGGAAGAGGAGCTGGGCGAGGCGCCTATAAAAGGACCCCAAGGTCCTCATGGCCAGGGGGTTGGCTAGTTCGATTTTTTTTGGGTTTCTAGTTTAGCATTTTGGGTTACATTTTTTCTGTTTGAGCATTTGAGGGAGTTCAGGATTTCTGGGAAGGCTTCTTCTGTGATTTTTCTTTCTTCTGTAATTTTTCTTTCTTTCTGTAAGCATTGGAGAGATCAATTCGGAGTGCTTCTTTCATTTTTCTACTGTGAAGATTCCAGAGGGCTTTATGCAATTTTATTTATCTTCTTCTTCTCTTCACTGCTACTGTGCTATTCTTGCTGCTGGGAGGGAGATCAGATCTGGAGTTCTGTACTTTTTGCTTTGGATTTCATCTTCTTTTCTGTTAGCTGTTGGTTGGGGAGATCGGGTGTTCTTCCATTTCTTCTGTAAGGATTTCTAGAGAGTCCGACATTTGGGAGTTTGAATTTTGTTTCCATTCTTTTGTTTGTTGTTCAGATCTGAGTAGTTCAATAATTTTGAGATTGTTCAGCATGCTGGGAGGAGGTTTCGGCATCAAAGGGTTGGGAAACTAGTTTAACTGCTTTTAATATTTCTTCTGTGCTGGAGGGCGATATAGTGAGATTTCTTATTTCTTCTGCGTTTTGTGAGAGTTGGGGAGTTCGATCCAGTAACATTTTCCATTTCTTCTGTGTTGGAGAGATCAGTTCGACTGCTTTCTTTTTCTCTTATGTGAAAGGATTAGTGAGGTCGGCGTCTGGGAAGGCTTCCAAAGATCTACCTAGTCCAAATTCATGGAAGAGCTCATGAGTTCAGGTTTCTGTTGCAACAAGGAGGAATAGATCTGGATTCAGTGAAGATTTTTGAGCTGTTTTAGTTTTGTTTCGAGTCATTAATTTGTTCTTCTTCCTGTTCTTCATAGCATGAGAATTTCGATTTGAAAACAGTAACCTTCTGTTCTTATTAGTTCTTATTTACTTTTAGATTCTTGAGTTGTGAGGATACTGATTGGGTGTTTGTGGAGAGTTATGATTGTTCATCCCCTGAGCTGTAGGGGTACATTGGTTTGATAATATTCATTTGAGATTTCTTGTTCTGTCATTTTTTTTATTTCCTTGAATTTTAGATCATTTCAGAATTAGTGTTGCATCTTTGTGCAATCTTAGTTAAATTTCTATTTCAAATTTCTGTCTACTTGTTTGATCCCTCAATTGAGAGGGTATAGTGTGACTAATTCTCTTTTAATTTCAATTCAGCTCGTTCTTTCATTATGTTTGATCTGTTGAGTTGTGAGGGATTTGATTGGTGATGTTTTCAGAATTGATTCTAGTGCGGTGTTATTTTAGTTAAAAGTGTCTGTTAAAATTGTTTCAAGTCAAAGTAGTTTAAATCAAGTTTTACTCAGCCTCTCCGTGGAAATGACCTGTTCTCACTACTTTGCTAGTTCATCTTTGTTATTTTATGTTTGTGAGACAGTTTAGAGAAAGTGAGCATATTGACTTGTGCAAGGAACTTTGGACAACGAAAGTGCACAGTCAACAATGCCGCGTTCATTAGGTTTGAAATGATTAAGTGAGGTAGTCTAGTTTAAGATGAGATGTTGGTAAGCAGAGGAGTAGTGATCAAGATGATCCTTAAGTGTGATTGGCGATTAAGAATAATTACAGTAAAAAGTTTAAAGACGGTGCTGATATGAATAATAAGGATAATAGAAAATCTGATATAGAAACCTATGTAAGTATGTGCAGAGGTGAATGGTTGGCTAAAGAAAGATTAAGGAAAATAGTGAGAAGTTAAATTTCTCCTGAGAATCTATAAAAAGGGATATTTGTTTAGGGAATGGTAGTTTATGAAGATTTTGTAAAAAGATTTGTATATGGTTGTTGTGTTAAAGATAAGAGTAGTGATGCCAGCATTTATGTGTAGATTGTGGGAACAGAGAAGGAAAAATTGGTGTCAGAGGCAGATTGAAGTTAAAGCTAAATAATTAAAGTAAGTTGAAGCTATGTAAGTTAGAATAGATGAGGTTAAGCCCATTGAGAAGTAATGGGAAATAGCAAAGTGGATTATGAATGGATATTTGTGAATAAGTCGTAATAGTGAAGTTGTTTATATTTGGCAGTTAGTTTATAGTTATGGTGGAGAGTAAGGATTGTAACACAGATAGCACCTTGAGATTAATCAGTTAACATAATAGTTAAGAGAAATATTTTGCAGAAATGATATTATACCATTGGTAGTAAAGATAAAGTTTAGTATTAATGATTAGATGAGGAAAAATAATGTGGTAGATTATAGAATAGTGATAATTAAATGATTCAGGAAATGTGCAATAAGAATTTGTGTAATGATATGTAGTAAGGTGATTTTGATGAATAAATGAATTTTGTTATAAGAATATTTTCAGAATTTGAAGTAAAGTTATAATACTCAATTAAGGAGTAGTGAGCAGATTAAGGTATAGTGAAAGGGAAACAGAAAAGAGGAGGAGCAGTATAATCAGTTTAATGGTAAAGAAATTTTGAGATTTGATGTCATATAATTGAGCAAGGCCTGAGTAAAGGGAAAAGTAATTTTTTGGGTATGTGTAGTAATGAGAATGAAAGATGTGAAAAGATATGAATTAGGTTTGTTAAATCAGTTAGAGAATATTGTTTGAAGCAAGGAAAATATATAAAGGGGAAAGTATATCAATAGAAATATGTCAAGATTTAGAATTTAGTATGGCATAGATATAACAGAAGATAGAATATGAGTTGAGTCAATTAAGTGATGTTAATATATGATAAGAGAAAAATAAAGTTAGCTGACAGTATGATTTAAAGCGAGATAAGTTATTAATGGATTAAGAGAAATCCAGAATTCATGAAATATTTGGTGAAAGATTTAGTATGATCAGAGTAGCGCAGCAGAAGCGTGGAATATTTAATATTCATAGGTTATCTAAAGTTTAAGTAATTAAAAGAGAATTTAAAGATTTGTGCGCAATTGAGCCAAGTGATGGTTAGTGGTGATAAGTAAATAGAGGAATAACATCAGGAAATTGGAAAATTTAAATAATGTAAAGTGAAAGGATTTAAGTAAGAAAATGGCCCAGAAAGAAATGTTGCAAATACAACTAGAAAAAATGTGGAAATAGATCGAGCCCAAGCAGATAAAGCGCCATCAGCCAGGTAGAATTATCTGGAAAATGTGGAAGTAGGTTCAGTCCAAGGAGATAAAGCGCTAGTAGCAGGGTAGAATCGCTTATAGTTGAAAGGTAAGGAATGGCAGAATAGATTCAAAGAATAAAGTAGTTGTAGAATAAATTAAAAAGAAATAGAAGGCAGAGTAAGTATGGAAATCAGTAGATGGTTTGGAAAGAAGATGCAGAGGAAGCTCTGCATATGGCTTTATTTCTTATTAGGTGATAGTGTGGTTTATTGTCGCTCGTTTTGAATGTCGAGGACGACATTCCTTTTTAGGTGATAGTAATGTAACGTAATGTGTTTTTCGGATCTTCGTGGATTGTCGTTTAGTGGTAGTTCGGATCTGCATTTACTGGTTTTGGTGTGGTGCTCATGACCAGTATGGGGTCATTGGGCCTTGGTTGTGGTTTCCGTGCGTTGTGTGGGGCCTAGTGGGCCAGCAGGTTAGGCCCGTAGTGTCCGTTGGTTCATTGGATGTGAACGCGATGGAGGTGTAGGTCGCGTTCTGAATGCGACGGCAGTGGGGGTCGCGTTCTGGTTGCCACTGTTTGGGTCGACGTCTGCATGTGCGCCGTGTGTCGCACGCTGGGGTGGCCTACTGACGTCGGGAATGGGAAGGTGACGCCCTAGTCCGTCGCGACCAGGTCGCGATGAGGAGGTACATCGCGATCCCAACCGCTGTGCGGTTTTTAAGAAGGTTGGCCAAACAGAGCTTTCACAAGCTCTGCTCGACCGGGAGAGGAGCTGCCACGGGTTCTTCGGGCGATTCGGAGTTCCGGCGTGGATTTTGACGCGCTCTCGATGTGAAGACGTCGCATGGAGCGGGGGAGGCATCGTGCTATAGCCGGTTTGCGTGTTCTTTGTGGAGGTAGGGAGTTCTACCTTGATTTGTTACGTGGATTGCATGTTGGTTTGTTTATCTCTTTAAGAATAGTAGATACCATGTCTAGGAGGTGAAATGAGCATGAAAACCAAGTTGAAATCATGTTTAGGGTGGTTTGCATGGAAAATCTAGAGATGGTTCTCAGATTAGGGTTTTCGCCTGAGAAGGTGACGGACCCTGCCGTCGCGACATGCCGACCCATCGCGACAGGGTTTCTTATCACGACATGTCGTGGTGTCGCAATCAGAAGGCGGCCTTGACCTTTGTCGCGATCACAGCCGAGGGTTCTGCTTGCATGGTTTTGGTGGTCTGGTTATTCGATAATCGAGGTTTGACGTGCGTGACTTTGGTAAGTGGTGCATTGGCACCCATAGCGCTCTGTGAGCATGTTGCCCACACGGTTAGTAGGTGGTTTACGTAATCGGTGTGGTGTTATTGTGGTGTGAGTATGTGCATGGCACATATTGTTGTGTTGGTCGGGCAATGATGGTTCCAGTGTGAACCTAGCCTCAGTCTTGTGACATCTTTTATGAACTAATAAAGATGGTTTAATTAGTGTAATGTAAGTAAGGTTAAGAGTTAGTGTATAAATAGTGTATATTGTATGTATGTGGCAAGGAGGTCAAGTGATGACCAATGATAGGCCCGTTTGTGATTGGTTACCGTGGTTTACATGTGTGTGGATGTGAGGTAGCTTGTAGGTCACAGGGTGACTGGGGACAAGCTATTCCTGACACTTGTACTATGATTTATAATGAAGAATATATATATATATATATATATATATATATATATATATATATATATATCGTGGTTTGTGCATTGCCGAGTGTGGTGGTCCGACGCCTATTCCGGAATGCCTCTTCAGTTGGGTGCCCCAGGTTTTATGTGAGCCAGGCACCTGTGTGTGCTCGGGGCTTGTCTCGGTACAGTGGTACCGTCGAGGTCTTGTCGTCTTCCTGGACACCCTCACTCTTGTGTTTGAGTAGTACGTCTGGCTGAGGGAAAGACGACAGTGGGACAGTGACTTGTGAGAGTTTGTGTTTAGTCACTTGTAGCACGCTCGTAGTTGGGGGTTACGGACACCAGTAGACGTACTGGGCCCCAGCTAGTCCTGTTTCTAGTGCCTCACTTTAGAGAGCTCGGGCCAGAGTCTCTAAAGGTGCCAGGCATGGGCCTATGGGGTGTGTGACTTGCAGGTTGTGGTGGTTTGGTTGGTCTCCACAGTTCTTTGGCTTTACTTGTGGTTGTGGAGCTGCAATTGGACCTTACGTCCGTCGCTGCGAGACTGAGAGGTAGTTCTTGTGCTATATTGTCCGGGTTGGATACTGGCGTCATGAACCAGTAGTCTGTCCTGTGTGGTGGCGTCGTGCTTTCCGACTCGTGCTTTGCTATTGGTTGTAGCGTGTGTTAGTTATGCTTTTATCCGTCGAGGTGTGCCATGATGTTGGCACGGTTGACGTTGTGGTTGGTGAGCGGTGACTCACTGGTTGTGGTTTGACTGGTTGTGGTGTGCCCTGGTGGTGGCACAGTTGTGTTTGTGTTTCAGTGGTGGTACCTCGTGGTGGTAGGTACCTGTACCCTTTGAGGGTACTGGTTTCTCGTGGTACGCTGAGTACTAGCCGTTTCAGGTGGTGAAGTGGAGGTCTTGCGGTGAGACCTTCCACTTGTTGTGTTTTACCCTTCCTTGGGTAAGTTTCCGAATAAGGTTTAGTGTGCGATGGATTGGCATCGTGGTAGCCAGTCCTGTTACTTAAGTGTGACATTCGATATATCGTGGTTTAAGGGTATAAAGGATTAGCTCTTGGTTAGCAGTCTGATTACCCATGTGTTGGAGGCTTGTGAAGCTAGTAGCTTAGGCAATGTTTTGCCTGTGTGGCATACAACTTAGGCGACCAATTGTTGAGGTGGTGTGCCTGTGAGGCCTGTGGCCTAGGCGTTTTCGTTGTTGGCCGGACTAGTTTGTGCTGTGCTAGTCCTTGTAGACACGCGAATTTTCCCACCGCGAGTAAATTTCAAGTTGCGCTGTAACGTCACAAATGGCCCTTATTTTGCCTTAAAAGAGTATTTTTCCCAATATTTCTGGATCTCACCCACTTCTTCCTCGGTGCTTCCCAAGGGGGTCCGGTCGCGGATTCCTATAGTGGACGTTTTTCTTCGAACCGCCTTTCAAATCGCGTCCTGCATTCCCGCCGCGATTCAGACTCTGACAGCGGCCCAGAAAGTCATCGCACGCAGGCTCGTAATCATGACCAAATCCCTGAATCGCGTCCTTTTCAGACGACGCGATTCAGAGATGTCAAATCCAAATGTCACGTCAGTAGACAGCGCATTCGTGAGTCGGTTGCCTCGAAACCATGCAAGTCTTAATCGCGTCCGGGCGTCCCACCGCGATTCAATTCACGGCGGCATGCCCCGTCGCGATTTAGAAAGGCGGTGCAGCGATTCCCGCACGTTTGTCCCATCAGACCGACCTTCTTAATCGCGGCCTACCGATCGGACGCGATTAAGCCCTTAAATTGCGGCCGCTGTCTTGGATGCGATTTTGCTCCAGTGCCTATAAAGCAACGCCGCAGAGCCAGGGGCGGGGTTCGGTTCGCTTCTTCGGCTTCCAGCTGGCCTTTTTGTGAGAGAGAGAGAGAGAGAGAGAGAGAGAGAGAGAGAGAGAGAGAGAGAGAGAGAGAGAGAGAGAGAGAGAGAGAGAGAGAGAGAGAGGAGAGAGAGAGAGAGAGAGAGAGGGGGAATTCTCAAGCGGCGGAGCCTTGCTCGACGCCGTCTGCTTCCTCGCCATCCTCATCCCTTAGAGATCGACGCCCTCGTCTCCCTCTCCATCGTGCGTATACCGGAGCGGAGCCACGTCTTCCTCTCCATTTTCTGTCGCCACCGTCACGCCGTCCGGCACTCAGGGGAAGCACCCTCCTTTCTATTTGCTTTTTTCTTTCCTCCGAACCCCACGTGGTCCTTTGCATTTTCATATCACACGGCCCCTACATGGCCCCTTTTATTCGCACACACACATGCATATATACACATACCTATTTTAGGGGTTTAAAAGACCACCAAAAGGTGTGTTCATTTCTATTTATCCCCCATCATTTCATTTCTAGTATTTGATACTACACATCCGGGCTAATCCCGTTTCTCTTTTATTTGTCTTTTTTGCAAGGTAACCGAGCTGAATCTCCTTTGCCGGCCGGCCGGTGGAAGGAGGAGGGTGAACCACGCCCACATCCCGCACTTTCTACGGGTGAAAGGTACTGCCTTTTCTCACACGTTACATTCGGTACTCTCGCGTACCTGGCGATCGCGGTTTCTTTATTTTTGTCATTTAACGCTTTTTTTTACTCTATATCACACACACACACCCTTTCCCATTTCCATTCTTCCGTGTACTTCTCACCTACTTTGTGGGACCCGTGTTTTCCACCCCCCCCCCCTAAAAAGGGAGCAGAAATCCGCGTCTACAGTCCTGTGGTCACTCCTCCTTTTCGAAGAATGTGTATTTGTTTATGAATCATTGTTTAATCTGTTTCATATTATAAATGTTGTGAGCATGATATGGTTTGGCTACTGGTGTTGCCAGTGAGACCCGTTGAGGTTGAGGTCCTCCCGTGTTGTGTGTAATTTTTGGGTGGTCCCCTATTGAGCCAGTGACTTGTTGAGGCTCACTCCCTTACAGTTCTTTTCAGGGTTTACCATTGGTGTGGCTTGAGGAGGTGTCGTGACAGACTTGTACCACCAGCAGTAGTGTTAGTACAGTTGTGTGAGCTTGTGCTCCCTCGGGGTATGCCCCAGGTAGTTGTACCCTTTTTAATTTGGACATGTAATAATATAATGAGACAGTTGTAAATTGTTATATGCAGATATGAGCACATATACTTTATTGTGTCTCTTAGTGTTGTGGTTTGTCTTTTATATTCTTCCTGGACACGTGTGTGAGATATCCCTTGCGAGACTTCGGTCCGTTCGTGGGAGACAGATCTGGATATAGACCCTTATTGGATATGAATATCCAGGGCCGTTATAGTTGGTATCAGAGCATGGTCTAGTTGAAATATGAAAAGACATTAAGATTACAACTTCCTTTCATTAATTGCACCACAGCCACGGGCACTGACCGTATCCAAGTATTAGAAATGAGCAATTCCAAACAGATGTAAGGTTATCAGCCATCAGTGAAGGAAGGCCATGGAGGGAGAGGCTGGAATCGAGATAAGCGCATACGAGTACACCACACCAAAATTAGAAGTATAAATTTTCATAGGAGAAAATAGAAAAAAGCAAGAGTGCATATTAAGTAGGGCTGGAAGTTTTTTGTCATCTTGGAAGGTTAATAACTTGTAGCTTCTACATCGTTCAGACATGATCTTCACACTCCCCCCCAACCCCAACCCCACAAAATGGTTGGATCCAAGCTCCTCTTCTTCTGTTCTGGTCTGGTCCATGCCAGAGTGTATAAATTTCAATCCTTACAAGAGAACTATCAACGTAAGCTTTACATGACAAAGCTTATACATACAAATAATCCGACTGTGTTGGCTCTGTTTCAGTTAACAGTCTTCGAGAAAAACCTTCAGCTAAACGAGCAAAGCAAAACAGCCAGTGTGAACCGACAATCCACATTTCTGCATGTACAAACACGCCCAGAAATTATGCACAAGTATGGAGTGACGAGGCTGGGGATGGGATCACCTGTTTTCATTCAATATCTGCTCTTGCTTGCACATGGGACAGTGAAAAGAATTTTAGCATCTTTTTTTTCTCTGAGTTATAATCCTCAAAAAAGAATCTTCAAAACAATCTTTGTAATGTGGGTGTGAGACACCTACATACAAATGCAGGTCCAGATAGAAGCAAAGGCTTAGTAAAAACATGTTTTAGTAGAAGAGAAACACCAAACAAAGATACAGAAAATGGGAAAACCCGAAAATCCTGAACACAAATTTTCTTCGGTGCATGATGGTTCTTCCAATTCCATCACCACATTGCCCGCCTCTGGACCCCCGCCACCCTTCACCACCACCTACACTATCTCGCCATAAATTTTGGAACTCTGAAGGCGCTGCAAGCAAAATTGAGATTGAACATAATATGAGACCTCTCTGGCATCTAAAAACATTCACAGGTGGCGGACAGTGGCTGAAGGTGGCCATGGCAAGAGAAACACTGACAATAGTACTAGCAGGAATATGGCAGCCACATTCTTGACAAAGATATAAGATGAGACATGAGATGTGACAAATTACATAAGAGTTAGACAAGACACCTTATATTTAGGTGTGAGGCAAAGACATGGCTCTTTCAACAAACAACAAACTAACAGACTGAAAAGTACTTCTGGCACAGACACCTTTTTCCAATGCACTTCTAGTGCATTTTTGTCCTCCCTGTGGACAGGCAGAATGGGCTGATGGCATAGGAAAATGCTGATGCCCCAGGCAAATGATTTGTCCGGGTGCCCAGTTGGCGCAGCCCCCATTGAGCAGCGTTCTGCCGTCTGAGCTCCAACTGTCTGGGTCCCACGTCTAAACAGCTGCCTAATGAGGGCGGACGCCCGGACATATTGGCTAACAAGAGAGACGGAAAGTGTGCAATAAATATTTCTCCAAACTGAATCAGGCACAGTGCAACATAGAGGACCCGGACTCTCGCCCATACATATCATCACCTTATTTGACTGGACATGTTACAATTCTTCACCTACGTATGAGCTGAAGTGCAACACAATCTTATCCTTTTACCTTCGCCTTCAATTAAGTCCTCGACAAATAAAAGCAAAATCGAGATTGATCATGATGCCTTAACGCTTTCATACACAAGCAGACCAGCCATGTAGTCACGTACTTCTCTACACAAATTTAATATCATTTTGTTGAGCACATGCAACTCAACATACACAAAAAGGGAATAATACACACCAATTGATGCTTCGAAATTGAAAGAATGTAAATAGGGAAATACCATAATTGAATCTCTGTTGTACGTAAAATAATTGGATACAAACAATAAAAGTTCCAACGAAAGTTCATCGAAGCATCACGATGATAATAACATCACCATCACAAACTCTCAGACGATCAAAGATTCAAAACGTTTAACCGCAAATTATCTGAACTGATTTGTTGTTTTACCCCCTTACAAAAACTTCCACCTAATTATGCCAGAGAACCAGCCAGCCAGCCAGCCAGAACGGCGTGTAGGAACCATAAAATAATTATTGGCCGCCACCATGAACGCTTTACTTCGAAGAACAAACTGCATGAGAAGCTGAGATACCGAGATCTCAACTGTCCATAGATGACTCATTCTGAATTTCGTGGAAGGGTACCTGCATACTCGTCTAAACAGAGCATAGGTTGTCAAAATTTCCATGTTAAAAGAAAGGCAACCAAGCTTCACAAGGAGAAAATCCACCTGTTGGGCTTAACATTGTCATTCTTCCCAGCCTCGTGTTGGAAAATAATTCCAACGATGTCTCGGGAAGAGCAGACATCACTACTATAAACTAGACCTACACAAGTAGAATACCTGGAACTCATTGAAGAAAACATAAAGACAGAAGGAACATCTAAGCAGCAGATCTGGATCCCAGGAAATCCTTCAAATTGGAACAGAATCAATTAATAAGAACTCAAGAAACTCTGCACAGTTTCAGGATTGTTCTCGCATTAATTTCTCAAAAATTCCAAATCCAGCAAATTGCATTAATTAAAATGAGAAAATTGCTTTACAAGGGGAAGGAAAAATCTATGACAGTTAGCCAATCGCTACAAACATGTATGGGACAAAAAGATAACACTGCCCTCAGACATGGATCGCATACAAACCATTCCTGTCAACCCTAAACACAGGGAGGGCAATATCAGTTAGTTAAACCCACATAGCCCATTTTTTTCTCTGCAAAAGGCAGGCTACGGGAGGACAGAGGAAGCAGCCATTCCTGAAGTCGATGCTCCAAATGGAGTTGCTCCTACACCCAGATTATTCTCTCTCAGAGTTGGTGCAAATTGATTTGACTCGATGCCTGACCACAGGAATTTCAGCCTAACTAGCAGCCATCATTCAGCTACATCTTGACATATTTGTCAACATAGCCCTGCAAAAGGATGAAAAAGTAGATATGCTTTAGAAAATGCCAGCAAAATAAAGAAATTACACATTGAGGATCGGATAGACATGAGATATATGCATGTTTGTACATACATACAGACATGCATATCCTAAACTGAGCAACCTCCTGGGTTCACAATCCGTATTATAGAAGAATATCCAGTAAACTTCCCAGATAGACTTCAACCAAGTTGATCCTTATCCAACTCTCACAGATTCTAAGGGCACACCGAGGCCAAAGGGGCTAATTTTTAAAAATAAAAAATATGTGGGCTTAAAACCATGGTTGTTAAGGCGACCAAGGTAGTGCCCTAGTGCCTTACAACTTAGGCACCAAGGCGAGGTTCCTTGGCGAAGCCTAGTTTATCATTGTTCACTACTCTATTTTATATCATGTCCATTCATTCTTTTTACAATGTATATAAATGGAGCTACTCAAATATATATAGGCAACATAACATAAGAAAACAACATGTTAACAAAATAATTAATAATAATAATAAGACAATCAAACTGAACATACCTATCAACTTGGATGAAAACAACATGTTTAATTAACCTGAAGTACTACTAAGCAAATAATAAACACATTAACATAATATTGCACTAAACCATCACTTGTCAATTGTCAAACATAGTCATTGCATCAGAGTAGTTCTAAAAAGACAGAAAATGATGAAATAGAAATAACAATCTAAATCTTGAAGTCCAATGATCTCTTGACTTCCTTTATATAATACTTCCTCCTTTTACAAATAAGCCCTCTAAAAATATGTTTTAGACCTTTTTACAACAAAATCACATGGATGGAATTTCTCGCCAGGGTGGGCGACGCAGCCTCTAGGCGGACCTAGGCAACCAACGCATGCACCTTTTGGGCTGCTCGCCTAGGTGCCAACCTGCCAAGACACTGCCCAAGCGCCTAGTTGCCTAGCCGTCACCTTAAAAACAATGCTTAAAACTGAAAATTCCTAGATAGAATGCAGCCAAGACAAGGTTTTCCAGCCCGTCATTTTGTCATTCTTCCATTCTTAAGCATTTTTAGTTACTCTCAAATATGATCGCGCCCATTCTTTAACTTTACTACAAATCCCAACAAAAGAAGCCTCTTCATCCCGAGCAACTCTCGAAATAATCTGATTGTTCCTCTCCCCCCAAATCATTGATAAAGTAGTATGAAGAATGAGTCACCAAACAGTTCTATCACCTTTTGGGAGGCCAATGTCTGTCCCACCGCTCAATCAGTTGTTCGGACCTCGACATGATGGCTGAGGATACAATGGCTCTTCACAGCCATTTCCCTCCAGACTCCTCAAGAGTAGGAGCAGCCAGTAAAAATATGATCGAGAGTTTCATCCTCCTCCTCACAAAAGGCGCAAGTGGTCTGAATCCCTGGCAAAAAAAATGGCGTAGCCTATCCTGCGTAGGTAGTCTCCCAATTGAGATCCTCCAAAATAGAACTTTCATCTTCAAAGGGCTTCTAGGCTTCCAAACCTGATCATGTAAACCGTGTTGTAACCCTCCATCTGTTATATTACGATAAGCCAAGTTGACCGAGAAACAGCCACCCTTCTCCCACCGCCACATCCACCCATTCTCACTGTCTAATAGGTGGAAGGAGGCAAGACAGAGAGTAGGTCCTAGAACTAAACAATCTAAGCCTGCAAAAGATTCCTCCTGAAGATCGGCGACCACACCCAGCTAGGCAGTGAAGGGTTCGCAACCTGGGAGACAGACAAGAGGATCCACAACCAAAAGAAAGAGGCAGAGAAAAAACATGATGAAGGGAATATCTTCGCACCACCTGTCCTTCAAAAAAGAGTCTTGTCCCCTTTCCCCAACTGAATCTTGGCACCGAAGGAAAGAACATTCTTGCACAAACAAATATCTCACCAGAGCGGTGAAGTATTGGCCTGAAGAGAGGGACAAAGGTCCCAGATTCTGGATCTCCCAAAATACCTCTACCTGATGATATAGGCCCAAAAGCCATCCTTTCCACTCCTTAATCTCCACAACCACTTACACAATAGGGCAAGGTTCAGTCTTTGATGTTCTTAAGACCCAATCCTCCCTGAACTCTACTTGTGGTGACCCTCCCCCATACTACATCATACCAGCCTCTACATCTGTCCTTGCTACCATGCCAGAAGAACCTACAACGAATATCCTCAATTAGGGCTATTAGTGGGCCAGGCCGATAGGCCCACGGGTGTGACAAGACATTGGACCGGGCCGCCACGCTTCTTTAAACCCGCGGGCCTAAAAGCCCGACCCGTTGCAATTTTGGGTCAGGCTTGGACTTTTCTATTTGGCCCGAGCAAGTCCAATAGGCCCGCGAAATTAAACTTTTGATCGATCTAACCTCAAATCGGCCGACCGATATTAAGCTTTCGGTCAATCGAACCCCAAATAGGTTGACTGATATTAAACTTTTGGTTGACCAAACACCAAATCGGTCGATCGATATTAAGCATTTGGTCAGCCGATACTCTTGCATATGTTTTTCAACACATTAACAATTTTTAATAAAATTTATTAAATTTTTTGAGCCGGGCTGGGCCGAGGTTGGGATTTATAATTTAGTGGTTTAATTGGGCCTAGCATGGCCCTATGCCACTCGGGCTTAGGCTGGGTTTGAGCCTAGAAAAAATGGTGTCGGGCTTGAGCCGGGCCTGGCTTGGCTCAGCCTAGCTCCGGCCCGTTGACAGCCCTAGCCTCAATCCTCTTGGACACCTCTTTAGGGATCCTGAAAATAGAAAGTATGCCAGCAGACTATCCAAGACTGAGCGGCAAAGCACAAGCCTGCCCCCATAAGAGAAAGTGTCACCTTCCAACACGCCAACCTGGACTCGAACCTGTGAATAATGGGCCGTCAGTCGGAAGATCTAAAAGCACATGGAGAGAGAGGGAATCCCAAATAAGAGATAGGGAAGCTGTTGATCCTACAAACAAGCACGAAGGCCGCCCTCCACATAATTATATTCTTAAGATTCACCCCCCACAAGGATGCTCTTGTTAAAATTAATTTTCAACTCTGTGACCTCCAACAACTCCAATAAGAACCTCAGGATCAAAGGCATGCACTCCCCCTTAGCAAAGAACAAAATGGTACCATCAACATACTATAAGTGTGAGATAGAGTAGTGCCCTATATAACTAAGATGAGACCCACTACCTCCGTTGCCATCCATACCTGCCAAAGCACACTAGCAACCAGGACAAAAAGAAGTGGGGAAAGAGGGTCGCCCTACCTCAGTCCCCCGCCACTGAGAAACCACGCGAAAGATGTTCCATTAACGAGAACAGCAAAAAAAACTGAAAAAATACACCCCTTCATCCAGCCAATCCACCTGTCTCTAAAGCCCATCCTTTCCATCACATGCAACAGACAATGCCAGCTAACCTTGTCATTGGCCTTCTCGAAATCCAACTTTAGGACTAAACCTTTCCCCCTACGCTCCTTCAATGCGAACAGGTATTCATGGGCCACCAAAAAATATCTAGAATATGCATCTCACTGATAAAAGCTTCATGGGACTAAACCGTACATATGGAGAGAGACAGACACACATACATGCATTCATCTAGCAAATGGCAGGTAAAAATTGTGATTGTCCACTGTTGTTCAAGAGCACAAAGTGCATAGATGTAGCGCTAACAAGATAAAATATGAACAAACGAGGACATTTAAGTACAACTACCCCTCAAAGTTTCAACCAACAGCAACTTTCTCACTAAGCTTCCACTGTTGCAATTTCCCCCATGAATGTAAATTAACTTTACAAGCTTTAATAATAACGCTTTCAAATAGGAGGGAGAAACACTTTTTTGACTGTGTAGACAACCACAGAAGAGAAATGCTTAGTGCCCTCTTTGGAGGGCAATAAAAATGATGTGGATTGTTTGGCAAGCAATAATCCTATTAGTTGAAAATCTGACAAGACCTTTCTCTCTCTCTCTTTCTTTCAATCAATAGGATTGCTTGCCAAGAAATCCACATCATCTTTATTATTATCCTTGGAGGGCACTAAGCATTTCTCACCACAGAAAGAATCCATTTCTACCAGTTCAACAGCAGATTCAAGCATATTAGCATTTATAACTTGCATTTTTACTATTTTCTGGAGGGGGTGTGGGAGTGGAAGGAAGAAAGAAGGTGGAGATACTATGAACTTGGTAAGAAACACATACCATCACAAGCTTGGTTAGCTTTCTCTGAGATGACTCAACATATTGGTTGATCTTTGCTTGTGTTTTAGGTATTTGATGCCTTGACACTGAACCAGAAACCTTATCCACTGTTTTCTTCACGATGGTTTTGAAAGCCTCCTTGCTCATGTTCCCCTGTCTCCATGACGGCTTAAGAACTTCCTTGACAAAATCTGCAAGGGCAATCTTGAAAAGCTTCATTGACCTGGAATCTTTACTTTTTTTACTCTTCCCAGGTGATCGGACCTGATCAATTTCAATGTCTCCCATCACCTTGTCTGGCAAATCAATTGCAATTGCAGGACTCCAATCTCTCCCATCCACTGGCACTGGACTCCCATTCTCCACAACACCCACTTCTGCATCGGGTGCTGTCTCTCCAAATTCATCATTCTCACTCTTAGCAGCAACAGCAGGGCCAACTTTCTGCTTGTTGTTTTCTTCAACATCAGCAGGCGCATGCACACTGCTGGCAATGTCTGTGTCATGAACCACAGAGTCTGGCTCCTGGATGCTATTGAGCTTCTTTGACATCTTAGAAGATGGCTCAATACTGTCAAAAAGTGGATCATATTGATCACCAACTGGTCGCTCCTTCCTGAATTGTTTCTGTACAATATCTTCTACCGACTGTCGCCATGGATATGAGTGATCCATTATTTCTTGTGATTGGACACCTGGAATTGGACCACCAGGTTTCGATAAAAATGCAACATCCGTTCCTCCTGCGCTCAGAGGTGAAGTACCTATCTTTGCTGACCCATGCTCACCCATTAACCTATGCTCATAGCCAAATGGAGAAGTGTACTTACTGCCAAAGCTTGTGCTACCCTCTTGTCCAAGAATATTTGATACATATCGTGAACTTGAACTTGTCTGCTCAAAAGTAGATGCAAAGGGGTTATAATGAGTTGGCACCACAGATTTGGTCAACCCGCCATCAGATACACGATCTGAAATGCTTAGTGGGTGTCGCAAAGAGGAACCACTACCACCAGTTTCGCCAATGTTTGAATGGAAATTGCTGCTAGTTGGACGTTGCAAGCCATGTGATGCCAGTTGAGAGTAAGGCATCGCCCCTGCAGAAGCATGAAAATCATCTCTTAAGAAAGACCTGTGGTCCTGAGACTGTACATTACATCCTGGATATGGAACAGGTCCTTCTTTATTGATAGGAGGAGGAGGACGTTGGAAAGAGGATGCAAGCTGATGACCATCCACAACAGGATGGTGTAAATAATGCTGCTCTTCTCTGATGAAAGCTGGTCCTCCAAAAGTCTGACTCAGCTGCGTCCCACCAGGCAGAGGTCTTTGCATGAACTCATTCATATGTTTCTGCTCCTCAGCTGAATGGTGGTGATGCTTTGTATCAGTTTGCAAGGGCAATTCACCCCCAAGAGGACCATCATTGTGCAGAATATGTGGATGGGTACTTGCAATAGGATGCATGATAGTTTCTTTACCATGGGAAGGTGGAGGAACGTCAACCCAACTGCGATTTGGAGGAGCAGCAGCATTCATAGAATTATAATTGCCAGATAAAGAAGGCTGACTTGGAGGAAACATGTCAGCTGATGAAGGTTGTGAAAGAAAATTTGTTCTCGATGTTTGCACCCAGTTTTCCCTTGGAGGTTGTGATGCATATAATGGATAGTGAGGAGGATGTCCGTGGGATGGCTGCAGTTGTGTCTGAGCAAATGACGCAACATGAGGAGGGTGTCCCTGGAATGGAGGAGGTTGCCCCTGGAATGGAGGAGGTTGCGTTTGAGAAAGGTGAATGTTAAAATCTCCAACTCCAAAGCCAGATGGTTGAGGAGCCAAGTGATGAAAGCCAGGAACCTGATTTGGAAATGATTGGTTCATTAGACCTGGCCTTCCATAACCCTCAGACACAGGGATCTCATCCGTATGTGGTTGACCTGTAGGCATTGGACTCTGAAGATTTGATGATTGTGCTGACTGTGTAGACAAAAGTTGAGATGTAGAGGGGTCTACATGCAGATGTGGAGAGGAGAAAGCATTTTGAGGCTCTAAAATAGGTGTGGACACAGAAAAAGATGGAGGGGGCTGATTGGCAGGGACATCCGGTGGACAAGGATGTCTGAGATTACCTTCAGTAACTGGATGTTGAGTTTCAGTTATTGATGAAGTTTGATCACCCAAGCTAGCATCCACTAGAGGATGGCCATCATCTAGAGGGTTCTGAGCATTCTCATTCTCCATCAAACAAGTGTCGTGTGATTCTTGTTTTGGTTCTGCCAGATGTGATTCCTGCAACTGGTTAAGTACCTCATGAGAACCTTGCTCCTGATCCACTTCCCCAGTATTCTTTGGCAGACGCTGTTCATGTGAGACATGATGTTCTGAATCATCTTTTTTGGAATCCAAATTGTCCCCCGTGGCTAAAGCTCCATCCATTGTATCTGAATGTATATCAGTTCCACTTTGTAACTCTTGGGTCTCCTCTTTGAGTGGAACGTTTTCCTGCTGAACAACAGCAGTTTCTTTCACAGCATTCTTAGCATCATCCTGAACATCACTATGCACATAATTCTCCGAATCTTTTGACACATCTCGATGGTCTTGTAGTCTATTCCTATGCCGTCCAGAATCACTATGCAGAAACCAACAAGATGCTCCACGATAGCACCGGCCTCGGAGAAAATGAATACATTCTGGAGGTAAATTATTTCGTCTTGCACGTTCCCCCATATGCCTTGGTAGTGGTGGGGACTTGCTCCTGCTCTGCCTTTTAGGTGACCAGCTGAAATAGATTCACACCAAGAACTAAGAACTTGAGCATGAGTAATGAAACAAAATATGCCAAAATTTAAGACCTCAGTATCATACACAGCAAAAGTGAAACCCTGACCATGAACCAAATGCAAGATTCTGTACCTTTGAGATGGACTTCGCCTTCCTCTCCACCTACGTGGACTACGGCTTCTCCTCCTTTGTTGTGGGGACCGACTTCCGCTACGACTCATGTCTCTCCTACCATGCTTTTCATGGGGCATCTCCTCAGAATCACTGCTACTTGCACCTTCTCTAACCATCCTTCCAAATTCATCCACTTTCAAATTAGAATCTTTAGTTGCACACTTCCCCTGGAAAATCTCATCGATCTGCTGGCTAAAGCCAGCCTTATCCGTTTCAGTAATATCACTGTGACAAGCAGCTTTTGAGCTTCCTTTCCCTCTGTCCAGCTTCTGAACATCTTTCTGATGACGGTTGAAATCATCAGCACTACCTACTCTCTGGGGTGGACCAGGCACAATACTGGTCAGCGATGCCTCAGCATGTGATGCTAGCGAGCTTTCAACAGCATGAACACTAGTTGGCATGTGCTGCAGATGATCTTCACCTGACTCAATGAGCAATGGGCTCCTTTTCTCAGTGAGGGACACTGAATGAGACTCAACTATCTCATTTTCATGAAAAGTATCAAGCCTACCACTTGCTAAATCTCTACCATAATTGGCATTTCTGACTAACTCCTCTCTGTCATCCTCTCCACTGTCATCTGAAGCATAACCTTGTATAAGTCTAAATGGACTACCATCCTTAACAAGCACTCTGGGCAAGTCCACATTGGTACTATCAGAATGAGATGATCGAGTATCAACACGAGTTGTGCCTTCAAATGCTGATCCTGTAGATCGCTGCATATTACCAACTAAACTGCCTGTCATGGCTCCAGGTGAGGAAGGTGACACATGATGTGCAGTGAATTTATCACTGTCTGAAAAAATTGCATTCAAATAAGAATGTTAAGCCTATGGTGTGAATAAGAAAATGGTGCATGAATTTTAGTGAGCAGTCTGAAGGACGATTCATAATATCCAAAGAAACCAGGGAAAAAAATCATTAAAAGAGAGTTCAAGTACAAGTTCACATCTATCCACCCCCCCCCCCAGCAATCCTACCAACACCAACCAAGATGCAAGTAGGCTTGCAGATTTTTGCATGTTCACCCTGTTCTTCAGGTGCAAATGATATTTCTTAGCAACATTTAACCAAAGCATTATCATGTCAGATAAAACCTACAGTGAGTCAATTTCACAAGAATGTAAAACCCTAGAATCATCAGCCTCAGAAGATTCATCTGGTTTAAGGTATTCTCATATCTCAGTGCCACAAAGGTCTTTCACATGGCACCTATAAACCTCTGAAATTTAAGGCAGACAAAAAAAGAAGCCTAAGTTTTAGCAGCCAAGCTAGGCTTGGAAGTGCTATAATTTTAGAGGCTCAACGATCCTCATGTGTTCGGAGATTCTTACAATTCCCTTAAATTTTTACACTCACATTATCCTGATTCAGCTTCCAAAAAAAGATACGTCATCCTTGTTCAAGCAACCATGTAATGACTTCAATAGCCTTACAGTTTTATCAAGTCCTCGTGAATAGGTTACAGAAATAACAGTTTAAGTTTGATTCAAACTCCCATAAAGAGGCAACAATGACAAACAACAACATTGCAGTCACGAAAAACCTCAACAACATCCAGGATCTTTCTAAGGCAAGACTGCACACACTGGTGCTAGAAATTACCATTTTTTCCTAGACTAAGAAAAGATTCATGAAACTGCTCTTCCAGAACAAGCTGGCTCACAACTACTTTAGTTGTTTCTTCATTCAATTCTGAAATCCCTTGACTCCTCTCTGGTTGCCCTGCATCATCTGATGCATGAAGAAAGTTAAGTCAAGCACATCCGACAGTATTTAATCACACAATAGCCATGATAATAGAAAAAGTAATTGGAAATTTATGTGTGCATCATGTGCCCAGATCTCTATTATGCCACATTAAAACAACCAGACAAGTTCAAAACTTTACCTTAATATGAATCATACAGAAGTTGTGCAGAAACAAAATACCCATCAATATAATATGGGTAAAAGAAGAAAAGCAATCAGATATTTCAGTAGACCAAATCTGTAAAGCAAAAAAATTTGAGTTACAAGCTAACAGCTAGATTGAGTTATATATTTGTAGGATGGTAAATTGGATAAAAGTTTGAGTTATTCTTTAGTTCATTGTTGGTAGTGGACCTAGACTAGACCACATATCCATCTGTCAAACCTGATCTGGACTTTTTCAATTTCTACGAATGCACGAAGCTTGCTACTTTGTTGTATACGCTTAAACTGCAACCATCCCACCAAAACCCTTGTTAACCAGGTAGTTTGCACCATCATGTACGGTCAACACTACTGCTAGGTGTCCAACTGAAATTTTCAACCAATCTTTCAATCTGTGCCTGGATCTAAGCAAATCAAATGGCTAAGATAGGACTGCTGTGGCTGCAGCTGGAGAGGATGATGATTTTTGGCACTCATCAGAAGATTTTGTTGCAGGCAGTAGTTTCTTTCAAGGGAAAGTGGACTACACGACCAATTTCATTAAAAACTAAGGAGAGAAAATACATTAAAAAAATGGAAGAGAGGTACCTCCTAGACAAGAAAAATAATTACATCAGGGGCTGATTAACTACAGCCAAAATGTCTTCCTTCCGATCATCAACAGAAATTCCAAGCACAAATCTACCCAGTGTTCTAAATAATAAAGGGCATGAAAGGAAACACTCAATGTAAAGCCTAATTCCCTAGAATATGACATCATTGAATTCTTCCAAAGACTCCAGCAAATAACATGCAGATTGCAGAGTAAATTAAGATTATGTGATCTGTGGCAAGCAGTAGTACAAGTCACAGCAGGATAAAATATCTAACTGATGACAACAGAGTTCTTTTCTTAGTTTGGATAAGATAAAACTAAACCTGAATAACGACCACATTAGCAGCCTACAAGTTATAATGCATCTGAAGTTTGAGATAGGAAATTGATGATCTGAATTGTTAACAAAGGAAGGGGGATCAAGAGTAGTACAAGTAGATCTCATTTAGTCGTTTTGAGTCCCTACTTTCTACAATGTTCTGGAAGAATCTGGAGCTAGACATTGTTGACATCCTCATCTGAACAAGTCAAAGTTTTACAATTCATATAAGCATCTAAAAGAGGATTGTCCTTTTGCTCTCAATAGCTAACATATTTCAGTCGCTCACTCCTGGCACTGATTCCAAGGCTTGGGGTGGAGGTGCTACTGTTTGGGGAGAAGAAAGGGTGTTGTAATTCTAAATGTTAATGTGTGCTTAAATTCTAAACATTAATGTTTTTTCAAACATTAGACAAGTAGAGTCGACTGCCATGTCCGTGTAAGGCGACAAGCCCCTTTTTGGAGACTGTTCTTCAGCAAATGCATGTTCTTCTTCCTTATCCGATGCTTCAAAATCTTAAACCAATCTTGGCATAGATGATCCTGGTCACCTAGTAATAGGCATATAAATATAAAATGTTTACTGCATCAACAACTAACAGGATCCGCTAATATAAATCTACTGATACTCTGAGAAGTAAGGTTATAAAACAGAAAAGACCAAGATTGCAAAAGAAAAAAGCACAAGGGAATAGCACTGACCATCCATGTCCATATCTGATTCAGCAGGCGAAGCTTTGTGTTCATCCATAGGACTCTCAGGTCTTGAAGGTGTTTGAGATGATCTAATTTGCTCTGGATGATTAGATTGTTCAGCTTCTAATTGATATTTCCATTTTGTCCACTGGAAATACTCATAGCCAACAGCAGCTTCACTCCCCTGCTCTCCACCGAATAAGAAAGAGAAGTGTGGATTGCCAGCTTCCTTTCTACGAGCCAAGTCCTCAAACTGGGGTCCAACATTGACCATAAATTTACACAATGTTTCGATGTTGTGAACAACTTCATCTGTTGGCCTAGGAGGAGGTGGAGAAAGATGAGCTGGAGGTTCTTCTTTACTTGCAAAAGATTCTAACTTTTCACTGCCACTTCGATCACCACCATGAATGCTGCCAACTAACTGTGTAACATCACCAGCCCCACCATCATCTTGATCAAGATCAGGATCCTTCTTAGACCGATCTGCCATTTCTTCAGAATCTACAATTGGAAATTCTTCCTCTTGAGAGCTGGGGGGCGGTGGAGGAGAGGGAAGTGGTGGAGGAGAAGATGGAGGAGGTGGGGGTGGAGGCGGGGGTAAAGAAGGGGGATGGGCTTCACTTGTTGAAGCAGGAACAAATGGCATAAAGGCTGCAGGAGTTACAGTGACAAAACTGGATGGAGGTGGTGGAGGAGGTGCAGGCACATGTTGGATTCCTGGAGGAGGTGGATGAGGGGGCCTATATAACGGTTGGCCTTGTGAAGAGACCCCTGTTCGGGGCAATCCTATCAGGGGTGGAACACCAGGTGGTGGGATTTGAACATTCTGGTTCCCCATGGTTGGAGGGTATGGAACTGTCTGGATTTGGGTTGTATAAGGATTAGGCGCAAGGACATTGCCATAATTTGACGAAGATGGCGGATTCAGATGCATATAGGGCTGGGCCATGTTAACCATTCCAGGTGGTGGATGATGGACTGGTAGGGACGCTGGGCGACCATGGTGATACAATGATGGGGGAGGTGGTGCAACAGTCAGAGGTGCTTGCTGGAAAGGAGGCTGTGGAGTTGCTGGAGGAGGGGCTTGGAAAGGAGGGGGAGGGGCAGAAGATCCGTGCCTGAACTGAGGTGCATAATTACCCTGTCCATACATCTCGCTGGAAACCCTTTCCGCTTAATGTTGCCGTCACCTCCTGTCACATGAACATATACATTCAGCTGTTTGGCCAGTGCACATAAACATAACATTCAAACTGCTAATTTTCCAGTATCCAAAATCTATCTCACAAATGGAAGAACAGCCATAATCAGCAAATGAAGCTTTGAGTGTACATCAGAACAACCATCTCCATTGAGACACACTCGACAGAGACCCTAATCCCCTCTGGAAACACTTCCTCAAAACCGATGAAACTAAAGCGACATGCTAGAAAGCAACTAGGCACTCCAACAGATCGCACAACCCTAAAGCTCAAATAAAACACCCCAACCAGGCTTTGGCAACAACCCTTCCGAAAAAAACCAAAAAGACGACTCAATTGAAAGGCAAGACAATTTGCACTGAACAGCAAAGTGAGCAAACCATGCAACCACCACAAAGCCATCAAAAAAAACCAAGAGAGAGAGAGAGAGACGCACCGCGCTTCCACTCCCACAGAAGAACAAGACACACAAAACGGAAGACGCGAGTGCAAAATGGTACCTTTCTCGAGCGGAATTGGACAGGGAATTGGATCCAACAGTGGGAATACGACTCCCTCCTCGCTCCAGAGACGAACACCGCGAACTGCGAATCCGACTAAGGCGCGGAGAGCAAAGCTAGGGTTCGCATTCAGAGGGAATCGGAGAGGAGAGGAGAGGGAGGAGGGCTGGCCAGGGGATAAACCCTAGAACGTCGCTGTTCTTTCTTTCTTAATCTAAAAATGGAATTTTTCAGGTTTATATGGTTTCCCGGTTAATTGGCGGCGAAGGGAGGGAGGAAGAGAGCGAGGCGAACGAACGAGGGAGAAGAAGAGGAACCAGTAAAGACGCCTGCACGCTTGTTTGTTCTGGACAGAATATATTTGTTTCTCATAAAGTACATATATAAAAGGTTTAGGGGCCTTAGCGTTATTCTAGAACAACTTTTTTCTTTAATTTTTATATATTTAAAAGATTTTCTGATGATGGATGTATTCGTGAAAATGTACTCGAAATCAAATAAGAGCTGCACAGATTATTGATGATTAAAAGGATTATTAATTGATAATAAGCTAATTAGTTCGTTGGAGATTTTATTAAAATAATTATATTTTAATAAATATTTGCCTAAATATACCCACTTCTAAATTTTTTATAAAATTATGACTTTTTTTTGCCAAGTGAGCAAAATTGCCCAATCCTCTTTATTTTTCACTTTTGTTTATATCATATCTGCAACGGCTCTGAATATTTGCGTTCGAAAAACACTCCACATCCAAATCTACCACTCGCGAACAGATTAAAATCTCGTTAGGGATACGTACACATGTTTAATAAAAATATAAAAGATAATCGTACTAGTATAAAGATACATGACAAATACATGATTTTATACACAATTATATTGTCTCAATACATTATTACACATCTAAAAGGAAACTACAACAGACTTAGACATATCCCGAGATGTACAATAGAAACAAAACTCACACTATTATTGATGGTACAAGTCTATCTCTGAGAACTAAATACGCTACTGAAATCTAAAAAGGGGGTGTGGGGGTGTGAGCCTCACAAAATCACTATCTCAGTAGAGAAACTCTCCAAAACAATTTTACAATGCCACACAAGTAATGCAAGTCGTTACAATAGACAATCAATATACATAATTGAATATAATTCAAGTCCAATCAAATTAAAGCACAACTAACAGAAAGGAAACCGATCATTCCTTTATTTACATTCTTAAATCACAACATAGCCCTAACCACATGTTCACTGAGCTAAAACAATGATTAATAAGAAAATAAATGAAATGTACTAAAGGTCGCGTAACCATCACGGTAAATGGAAGTAACCATAACAACTACTAAAAACCCGAGTCAAAAAGGTACATCGCTACCACTCGGACTATAGTAACTGGGTAGCTAATGCAAAACTTGATCTGAACAAAAAAACCACAAGAAAGCTTTCACAGTCTCACAGCCACAGATGAAAGGTTCAACTATAACTCCACCTCGACAAGTACAAGACAATGTTGAGACTAATTACCTAACACCACCTATAGGACACCAAGCTACAGACCCACATCTGACACACCTCTAGAGGTTTCAGAACCCCTAGAGTGAGATTATGGAACACAGGACTAGCTGGGGTTTAGTACGTCTATTGGTCACTGTCCCCCAAACCACCAGTGCACTACGAGCGACCGAACTAAAAGCCAACCACTCCACATGCCACTTCCCCACTACTGTATTTTCCTCAGTTAGACGTGCAACTCGACACACGAATGAGGGTATCAAGGAAGATAACACAGACCTCTACGGTATACAAAGTACTGGGATAAACCCCAAACACAACGTGCCTGACTCACATAGAATCTAGGGTACTCGACTAGAGAGGCATTCTAGATAAACGTCAAACCACCAAACTAGGAAAACCATATTTACATTATTAAACATTTATACGAAATGTCAATAACCACTATTCTCACTATCATGATACAACATAACCACTAGGCACACAAGTTGAGGTATTGTTGACCCAAAGTTCAACCCCCAAACTCAGAAAGAAATTCGATTCACGGAAAGCTAGAACACACCATAAACACCTGATGCAACACTATCGCATCATGCAGGGGAACCGCATTAACAACTGCTAACGCATCCACCAACTCAGATGCCTCACTAAGAAGGCCAACCGAAAGGACACAATCTCAAATAGATCACCCAACCTATGGGTTTTACACAGAGCACCCCAGAACAACCACACATGCTAAAACCAACTACTGAAACCATTCTAAACCATAGAACATGCAAGAAAACAAATCGTTCCATCACTTAAACCACATTTCGATCATTACATGTCTACGTGCAACTCATTTGATCATTCTCGATAAAATAATTTAAATGTGTAGCGGCCTAAATACGCATGTCCGAAAAGACTCCATATCCAGATCCACCTTTCACGATCGGACCGAAGTCTCTCAAAAGATATCTTACACATGTGTACAGTAAGGATATAAAAAACAAACACACGGTATAAAGATGCATGATAAAGTACATGATCTTATATATATTCATAGATTTTCATTGTCCTAATACATTATTTCATGTCTAAAAGAAAAGAGAAAAGTACAACAGCCTGGGACATAGCCTGAGCACAACGTACTTGGCTCGCAAAGAACTTTGGGATCCAACTAGAGAGGCATTCTAGATTAAGCGTCAGACCATCAAACTCGACAAACCATAATAATTCATAACTGATCATTATGCCACACTTTTAAATTGTACATTCACACCCGTTAAATCTGTAATATCCTGAAAATTTTTTAATTATTAAAAAATATGAATAATAAGGTTATTGGGCTTAACCATTATTCTTAGATTGAAACAAGTGATATTTAAGAATGTTTAACATTAATGAACGTTACTCCAGTGTCGTACTCGGACGTGCGCGCTCCCACAGAGCGACACTGAAAAATTGTAACAAAAATAAAATCTGAGAATACCATAATTTATAGAAAAATATGGGGATATCAAAATTGTAAATATCCAGATTTGTGGACGTACGGATTTCGAGATTAAGTCGACGCAGTCATTTTCTGGGTGATTTTTCACTTACTGTAAAATAAATTCTAAAAATTAAACTAAAATCACCATAATTTGTAAAACCATCACATTAGTCTATGGTTGAAATTTTAATACAAACGGACCTCATTTGAACACATTTACATAGTGATTATTGGGCCAGCCGAATTATAGTCTAATTACGATGGGGATTTTATGGGAATTTTTGAGTTGCCTACGTGTGAGGCTTTGGGGAGGCCAGCACATTGATTGGAGAAGGTAACACGTTTGTTACCTATGTGTAAGCATAGATAAGGTTGCATGGGCTACGTGTTGAGGTAAAAACCAACTGGTTTCTACCATGACACATTAGCCGTCAACATGTTGCTGTGCATGGAGAGACCCTTGGCTTATAAATATACCCCGTTATGCCTCATACCCATCTTTCCAAAACTCTTCTCCTCTCCTGTGGTGCTGCTGCTATGCGTACAAGGCTTCACAATTGAGGTGTAGCTGGAGCTACTGAGCTTCCCTCTTGCACCCTTGTTCTTGTTCAAGTTGTTGCTGGGCTGTGAGGAGCTGCTGCTACTGCGTGGGTTGTTGTTTCCATCACTTGCGCTGAAGGTGCAACAAGTAGCAGCTGAAGGAGGATATAGTGTTTGCACTTTTTACGTCAACATCCTTCTTCCACTTGAGAAACCATCAAAGAAGAGACTTCCTCTTCTTCAAATTAGGTAGAATTCGATCCTCTTTCTTTCTTCTCTAACTCATGTTCTTGAACATGCTTTAGAACCTACTGTTTAGATGTTCAAGCTTATGTTATAGTGTCATGAGTACCTCTAGCACTATTTGTGTATCTTGTATTGATGTAGAAGCTACTCTTCGAGATTCATATGATCCCTATTTGGAAAGGATCTTCTTCCAATATCACGTTGTAGTAGATTCCTAGCTATTCAGGTGTAGGATTCATCTCCCTCTAATGCAGTTCTGTCCTCCCCACATGATAAGAAAATTCTCTTGATAAGCATACAAGATGATATACCTGAAGATATTCTGTTTTTCTTCCAGTTTTGGTAAACACATTCTTGATGGGAGAAGAACAACTTTGTTCCACTTTAAAGACTGATTTCTATTTTTTTTTCTTCCACCCTTGATCTTGGTATTGGTTATAGAGTGTTATTAGAAGTCACCATATCTTTAGAACAGTGTGATTACTTTCCATTTAGATGTTTGTACCTCAAACTTTGATTTGGAGCCTTAAATACCTTGAGTATTAATGTTTATTTTGTAAGAATATTTCCATCTAATCCTTGTTACAAGGACCATACTTTTAGTGCTATGTCATGATAGCTTCTAACTAGACAAGTACGGTTTGTAAACCTCCTATTTCATCTCACTTGTTTAGCTTATAAACCACTGTGAGAACTACAATTAGATTCTTCTATTTGATATAAATCATGCTTTGATTCATAGGTTCCATGGTTAGAGTGTTTAGAGTGAGTACAAAGTCACTTATGAGAAAGGAACTGGTGGTTGTCGACAGGCAGCCCATAGCTGTCGACAGACCCAGTCTTTCTGAAACCTAGATTTCTGGTACTGTGGCTAGCTGTCAACAGCCAGCCCCTAGCTGTTGATAGATAACCTCAGAACCAGTAAGAACCTTGCTCTGTCTGCTGCTACCTGTCGACAGCCCCTTCCTGGCTGTCGACAGCTACAGTCCTGATCCAAATTTCAGCACTCTTTCATGTGTGAATCATTGCTAAAACTTCATCCTAAAAGCCTAGCAAGTTACCCCCTTAATTACTTTGGTATTTACTGTCATTCTACTGTAAAAGATTACCCACTTGGTGTACCTTACGCACCCTTGAATTATTCTTAAAGCTGTCAAGTACGATTGGTACTCCGTTAAGTCTATTCCCCAGTATTCTGTAACTGAGTTTATAACCCTAACAACCTGAGAGTTCATATGCTTGAACACCTTGTAAGTTATGATTAACTGATGATGATGATGACATTTATTGGGTCCTTGGACCCCACCTGACTGATATGTCTGTGCAAATAGGGCTGGTCCAATCCTGGGAGGAGCACCCGAATTCATTTTCTGACCGTACGGAATGATAAAGGGCAACTGACTGTTTGACAAATAGGGCTAGTCCAGTCCTGGGAGGAGCACCCGAATTCATTTTTTGACCGTACGGAATGATAAAGGGCAACTGGATGTTTGGCATAGCATCAAATACTGTCTGATTATGGTCATCATGATACTTGTCCTGTGTGAACATATATATGAGCCAAATTATGAGATTCACTGTGAATTCCTGAGCATGTTGCATTACAGTACCACTGTTCTAATTTCACTGCCATGATAAGATGCTTACTTGTCCTTCTGTAATATCAGTCTAGTCTTTTTCCTTGATCATCATATAGCTTGATCCTTTTGATTTGAGAATTTGAATCCTACTGGGCTAGTTAGCTCACCAAATCCTATTTCTTTCAGGTATCTACGGTTCTAGAAGGCGGTACATCGGGATTTGTGGGCTGAGAGACCAGCCTTTATGGCATTTAAGTTTGAATTGTAAATGGAGAGTCATGTAATACCTGTAGACTGTCAATGAATAATTATTTTTATTTAGTAAAGTCCGAGCATTCTTCTGCTCAAATAGTTCAAAGTTTACTCTTGATTCCTCATGTGTTCACGTTCCGAAATTTATAGTTATATTAAATGATGGGACATGACAAAATCTCTCATTCACCATTAAACTTACTTTTACTTACATTGCCATAAATAAAGTAGTACTCGATAGATTAAAACTAACAATAAGTTGTTCAATCATGATTAATCACGTCTAATTACTATTAGTAATGATCAAATATACTCAATTGGCATATAAACACTAAAACTACTGGACCCACATTGCCATGCACATAGCAAAAGCACTTTGGGAAGCAGAATGCTATCAGGTGGACAGTCGCATTAAGAATGCGACGGCACGATAAACCACGTTCATGTTCTGAACGCGTCCCCTCAACCTATCGCATTCTCAGATAGAACGCCAAACTCTCACTACTCAACCAAAAACCTCATGAAACTCATCTTAACATGCTTTAAACTTCTACAACTAAATTAACTCAATCAGAAACCACATACACACACCATACCATGTTGTACATGCTTCAAACCAATTAAACAATATTGCAAGAAAACGAGAAAGTCTCCTTACCAATGCAAAGAACGCAAAGAATGAAGCTTGATTGGTCTTTCCATGCTTCAGACGCCTTCCTCGCGTGAAAATCGCGCTCAAACCGAAGCTCCCGATCTGGAATCACCAAGAAGACCTTCAAGAAACCTTCCCTCGGCCAAACACGACTCCCTGCTCTGTTTGGCCAACAAATAGGACATAAAAGCCTTCATAATTGAGAACACTTCCTAGGTGCACGTCGCATTCAAAGCACGTCGTACCTAGAGGCCCCATATGGCACCCCAACGGGCGCCACGCGTTACACAAGCGAACAAAAGTCCAAAATAGGCAGTGATGAGATCACAGTGTAGGTAGAGGTGACATTAAGAACGCATCGTCCGTCCCCATCGTGTTCTCAAACAGAGAACCAGTGAGTTGTCTGGGCCAAAACTTTCAGCCCACAACACTCTAAAGCCCAAACTACGGCCCAACAGCCACACATTGGCTCAAACACCACGCAGAACTCACCAAACTTGAATTTGAACAACCATGACGTTACATTACTATCATCTAAAAATAAATGTCGTCCTCGACATTATGAAGAAACCCAAAAATAAAATATATTTCACAATTAAATAAATAACTAAAATTTAAATTCATAACTCATACAAGTATGGATACGTTTCTCTACATTTCTTTAGTAAATCTCTTCGTGCCTCCTTTCTCTTTAACTTGCTTTTCACACCTTCTGCTGATTTAATTTGTTCTTTCTCTTACATGTTCTATTTTTCTGTCGCATCTTTCTTTTAACCATCCATATTTAACATATCTATCCATTTCAAGCAATTCTATCTTGCTTTAGGTGCTCTTTATCTCCTTGAACTCAACCTGCTTCCACATTTTCCTAGATGTGTTTGTAACAATTTTCTATGTCATTCTGCTTAAAATCTTTCACAATCAGCTTTCGCCCATGAATATTTGCCACATCAATTCAAATCACAAACCAATTATTTCTCTAGGCTTGATTACTCGTATCATTCAATTATCTGCTTATCACTACCAACTTAAGTTATATCTTGATTATACACAAATCTTTAACTGACAATTTCTTCAAAGAACGTCATATACAATATCTGAATTTTCTGTACTTACTTACCAATATGTTCTTCATATCAATAACTACCTGTGCAAATCTATTGTAAACTCATAATACTTTCTTGTTGATAATGCTTCATGTCTGTACTTATTGCTTTGTTCTCTAATACTCTACTTTATCCTGCTAATACCTTTAACATTTATCAATTAATTATGAACTTTCTACCATTTCTCTATATCATTCTCATTCTTTAATTGTTGTCTAACTCAAAACTGTTACCTTGTTTTGTACATCAATAATAACTTTTTTACTAATCTAAAAATGTTCTTCCAAATATTCTATCTGTCTAGGCTGCCTTTTAAACTCAAATCTTTTTGAGAAATACTGCATCTTCAAAATCAAGTCTCAATATAAAACAAAATAGAGTCTTAATCATAGTAAAAAATCAAGTCTTAAAACAAGTCAGAAATATGTCTCAAATACAAGATAAAAATTGAGTTTTAAGACAAGTAAGAAATGAGTTTCAGATACAAGACAAAATTCGAATCTCAAAAATGAGTCTCAATCTTATTAGAAATCTAGTCTAAAAAAATCGAGTCTAAAAAATGAGCCTCAATTTCATTAGAAATCAAGTCTCAAAAATGAGTCTCAATCTTATTAGAAATTGAGTCTCAAAAATGAGTCAGTCTCATTAGAAATCGAGTCTCAAGAATAAACACATCTCATAAAATATTGACCCTTAGAAATCTAGCCTAAAAAATAAGTCTTAGTAATAAACGAGTCTTATCAGAAATCAAGTCTCAGAAATAAGTCTCAAAATCGAGCCTTAGTAATGAAATGAGTCATTGACTTAATAAAACAAGTCACTGACTTAATAAAATGCGTCCATGACTAAATGAATGAGTCCCTGACTTAATGAATCAATTCATGTTCATTGACTCTTCTATATATTGAATCAACTCTCAAATACCAAATACTCTGGCTACTTAGCCTTACATTTTTTATCTCTTATTGAATCTTGATTAATTTTTATTCTCTTCTAAACATGTTTGAGATTTTCTGCAAATCTACACGATGCTATCCTTGAACTTTTTATCGTTAAACTCTGAACTATATGCTTGAAAATTTGTGGTCATCAATGATTGTTTAGATAATACATAGGATCATGGATCCACAACTAATGCCTGACAATATAAGCACCTAGCTTGGTTTTGAGAGGAGCACCCAAAAGTGCATGTCTAAATTATCACGTCTTATACTTTACACCATCGAGGTATTGTCTGCTTTCACAATTTTGTCCCTTTTTTACAGTAATCGACTCTAGAATACGAACTTACCGAGAGGTCACCCATTCTAAGACGACTCTAGTTAAATTCGTTTAATTATGAAGTTCTTTACAAGAATTGAGCTGATACTTCAAAATATGTCTTATTGATATAGAGTACAACTTAACTATATTTGAGGGTATTACAATTTTAGTCTATGATACATAATTTTAGTCTATATTACACAAGTTTACTCAAGATTACACAATTTTAGTTTATGCTGCACAAATTTGGTCGAGATTATACAATTTTGATTTATGTTACATAAATCTGATCCAAATTACACAAATCAATTGAATTTAATTGAAAAAGTTGAAGTCCACACAATGATCGTTAATTGATTATGTTGATTAAATTTCACTGTGTTAATCGATTACTGAGTCCACAACACTCAATAACCGATTAATAGTGTTAATTGATTAACACTATTGATCGATTATACCCCACACCCCCTCTCCCCCAGCTCTCTCTCTCTCTCTATCCCACCCTCCCACTCACCCCTCTCTCCCCCCTCTCTCTTGCTCATACTCTCCCCTTACTTACTCCTTGTAGCGACCCTGTATACTTATGCCCAATAAGACTCCATATCCAAGTCCGCCTCTCGCGATTAGACCAAAATCTTGCAAGGGATACCATACACAAGTATCCAGAAAGAATATAAAAGACAACCACAAGAGTATAATATGCAAGAAAGTACATGCATTTATACTCATTTCCACAAATTACATTGTCTCAATACATTACTATATGTCCAAGAGAAAAGTACAACTACTTGGGGCATATCTCGAGGGAGCAAAGCTCACACAACTGCAACTACGACTCAACTGCTGGTGGTACAAGTCTGCCACAACGCTACTGCATATCAAATTCACGGCAAATCCTGAAAAGAACTGTAATGGAGTGAGCCTTAACAAGTCACAGGCTCAGCATGAACCTCCCAAAAACAACTGCAAACAAACCACACAACACAGTAACCAAGACCTCAACCACTAAAGATCTCATTGGCAGTACCAACAGAAGAATGACTGTAGTAAAAATGTGCTAGCAATATACATAACACATAAACTAACACACCACACCGGAAAGTAAAGGAAACAACAGGACTAGTGCAGAGGCACCAGTCCCTCATAGTAACGAACGAGTGTATCAAAGGCCACACATGCCAACCACTAACAAAGGGTAACGGGACTAACACCAAGGGTCAGTCCACCACAATATCCACGGTAATAAACACTTCGGAGAACTACCCATACAAGGGTACAAGCATCTCAAGTGAAAGGTTCACGACCCCCACAAAAACCGATCCACCTCAACACCTGAAAAGGCTAGCACACCGCGTGCTAAAATAGCTAACAACCCATACAGGGTACAGGTACCAGAAACCACAAGGTACCACAACTAAACCACAAACCCAATTGTGCCACGAACGATGGCACACCACAAACATGTAGAAGCCATAACCACTAGCAAAGCTCGAGTCGGAAAGAATGACGCCACAATGCGGGAACAAACTACTGGTTCATGATGCCAGTATCCAACTCGAATTCACAACACAAGAACTACCTCTCCGTCTCGCAGACAATGATGAAAGGTCCAACTACGGCTCCACAACCACACAGTAAGGCCAAAGAATAGTGGAGTCTAACCAACACCACACTTGTAGACCACACAACTGAAGGCCCGTGCCTGACACACTTTAGAGACTCTGGCCTGAGCTCTCTAAAGTGAGGCACTAGAAAAATAGGACTAGCTAGGGCGCAGTATATCTACTGGTGTCTGTAGCCCCAACCACGAGCGCGCTACAAGCGACCAAACACAAATCACAACTCACAAGTTGTTGTCCCACTGTCATCTTTCCCCCAGCTGGACGTACAACTCAAACACAGAAGTGAGGGTGTCCAGGAAGATGACACAGACCTCTACGGTACACATAGTACCGAGACAAACTCCGAGCACAACAAACCATCACGTGCCTGGCTCACACAGAACCTGGGGTACCCAACTGAAGAGGCATTCCGGAATAGACACCAAACCACCAAACTCGACAAACTCACAAACCATGCCGTTCACTTAACATAACCATAAAACTTACAATCATAAACCATAATCAATAATACACTAAACATGCTTGTCATTGGTCAATACATGACCTCCATAGCAATAGACCCATAAACCATACATTTGAACCACTTAACCTTTATAACATAATTAACATAATCATAATTATCATAACTCACTAACCAACTACACCATTAAATCTATAGCATGCTTAGCTAACCTTAACCAACTTAAAACACCACCAAACATACCATAACACTAAGGCTAAGCCCACACAGGGCCATCACTGCCCAACCTACACAGCACAGACTTCAAAAGCTAAAATGCAATGGACACATACGTCACCTTTCAAATCGCAATGACCCCACCGATCGCGTCAACAAGTTGACCGAGACAGGGTCTAAAGTCGTGACAAAAACACGACGGCCCGACACGTCACTATAGACACGCCATTTTTGACAATGTATCGAGTAAATTTCATGTTATACTGTAATGCCTCAAAGTGGCTCTCTTTAATTAACCATTTGAGTGATTTTTCTATTTTGTAGATTTTTCTATTTTTTTAAGGAATTTTTCTAGGACTTTCAAGGGGTCCTCTGTGAACAGTATATTCACGACTGACACAGTCGTCACGGTTTAGGAAGTTGATTCGCATCGGGTTAAACCATCGCGTATTATGTTCATATTCTGACTGAACTCTGTTTATATTCGCGTCCATCATATAGTCGTCGCGTTTAAGAGTTTCCATTATCGGTTTGTTGCTAAATAGAATCGCGCCCACTTAGTCCGTCGCGTTTTTGACCTTCCATTGTTTAAAGATCAATTTCCATCAGAATATCGATTCTTTCAAATACGCGACCACTAAGGTCGTCGCGATTCAAGTTTCCATTTATTAATTTGGCAAGAATCTGATCAATATTAGAAGTGTTATAAACGTGTCCGACTATGTCGTCGCGATTTCTATACTTGCTATAATCGATGTTTGGAAAGAACCAATCGATGTAAGGAAGTGTTATAAACACGTTGGTATAGGTCATCATGATTCTTATACCTGCTATAATTGACATTTGGAAAGGCCCAATCAAAGTAAGGAAGTCTTTTTAAACATGACGCTTTGGTCGGTCACGATTCACCTTAATAGGCGACCATTGTGTCAGTCGTGATTTACCAATTTTACCCCTATAAAAGGACCCCCGAGGCCATTGTTCTATAAGAGATCCAAGTACTGTGGTGAAGCTCTGCTGCGTTGGAGAGCTGAACCTCAAGCTTGAAGAGAAGAACCCCTCCCCTCAAGCCCTACTTCAAGTGTTCTTCAATTGAATGAGACTTTGCTTCAACCTTTCAAGTGCATTGGAGCTGGAGGAGGTTTCTTCCTTTTCATTCATTACAGCGCCAAGCTCTCCATCAGATTTTTCTCCTTTTCTCTTGTTCTTTAACTCTCTTTAGTGCATTCATTTAGTTCATCATTCAAAGTTTTTTACACACACTTTATATACTCCACACCCTTACACTTTAGGGGTTTTACACCACCTCCACAAGGTGTGTTCAAGCCCATGCAAACAAGCTTCTCACTCTCTTCATTGAATTTGATACTATACCACTTGGACTAATCGTCTATTTCATTTGTTTGTTTGTTTCATCTCTTTTGCAAGCTAACCACAAGCTAAAGTCTTCTTTGCCAACTGGCCGGTTGGAGAAGTAAGAGTCAACCAACAATCACACTCCCGCGATCTTTGGGTGAAGGTAAGTAATTCGGCATTTCGCTCTCTCCTTCAGGACCCACGTGTACTTGGCGATCACACCTCCATCTCGTGCACACACGCACTCTCCCTTGTCTTTTCCACTTCTCATCTTTTCCTTTTTAAAAAACTTTTTTAATTATTCTTTGTGGGTGTTTGAAAAAGCACGTTCACAGTCGCCTTCAAACCAAATCATATAATACTTAACAGTCGAAGTTTAAATTGCGACGGACTACATTGTCGCGTTTACACCAATCGATAACAACCAAAGAGAAACGCAACAGACTATCTCATTGCGTTCTTACCAAAACGTGACAGTTCAAGCCATCGCCTTATCAAGCGGACGGCTGAACCCCTCCTTCCTTCATGAAACCATTCCAAACCATATCTAAGCAAACATTTAAATCCTTACAATGAAAACCACATTGTCACACACCCCAATAGCATGCTTTACAAAACACTAAAGCATTTAAATCAAATGAAACCACAAAGGAAGTCTCCCTACCAACTCGAAGAACCCGCAGAACATGAGAAAAGCCGCACCGCCGGCACGTCCATGCTCTGGACGTCCTCCTCGCATGGGAACCACACCTAATGAGCCACCAGGAAGCCGAAAACGCCAAAAATACGCCACATGAGCTCCGCAGCTGCTCCCCTCCCCGCCAAACAGAGCCTCCTCTACTTTGTCTGGCCCAAAACAAAGCTTAAAACTTCAGTCAAAATCGCAACAAAGGCAGCTATCGCGTTTACACTTAAACGTGACAGGCCAAAGTGTCGCCAAACAAATCTGTGACAAAAAGGTGGTTCCTAAAACGCAAATAGGAAATCGTCATGTTCTTAAATCGCGACGTACCATCCCGACGCGTTTAAGAAAATGCCACAGCCGATCGAAAGTCGATATGAAGAAACGTGACCACTGAAGCCGTCGCATTCAAAATGTGACGACATACCCTGTCACCTTCTTCAACAACAAATCTGCGGGTCTTATGGGTTCAGATTTCCCGCCCACAACACCCATGCAAGGCACGAAGGCTAGAAACAAGGCTCAATGACCCCACATTGGCCATGAGCACCGCACCAAAACCATTAAACCCGATTCGAACAGTCGTGACATTACACTCCTCCCACTCCCCCTCTTGGACTCTCTCTCTCTCTCTCATTGAACCCTCTGATCCCTTGCATGCTTTCTCTCTCATTGCTCTCTCTCTCTCCTTCCCTCATGTGCTCTTTCTCTCATTGCCCCTCCCTCCTTTCCTCTCTCTCTCTCTCTCTCTCTCTCTCTCTCTCTCTCTCTCTCTCTCTCTCTCTCTCTCTAAACCATGGAGGAGGATGCAGATGTGGCATAAAAAGAAGAAGATAAAGATGATGTGGCAAGTTTGCACAAATGGCAAAAAAGAGACATAATTTTATTAATATTTTTTTTACACTGAACATATTTGGAAAAATATTTATAAAATAAATTTATTTTAAATAAAATTCCCTAGTTCCTTTAGGTCTAAAATTTTAGAGAAATGCATTTGTACTTTATGAATGTTGGTGTAGAAAAATACACAAATACATTGACTTAAAATTCACTATACAACTACATAATTTTAAGTAGTATTTTTTGCTTAAAGACAATTGTGTTACTGGTCCCTGGTTGTAAGAAAATACAGTATTGTTTTGTTGGCCCAAGAATGTGATATGACAAATCTAGAAGGGGAGGTTGAATAAATTTGCAACAACAATTAACCAATAAAAAATTTATTGATTAAAACTCTATTTAATCAAATGACATTAGCAAACAAAGCAACCTCTTAAAAATCTATGAAACCAGAGGTTGTCAACCTTCACAATGATGTGTCGATAGATGATCAAACACTTATACAAAAATGTGCATGAGACAATTCATCGAATAGATTGTGTGAAACTTGTTTAGAACACTGTGGGTGTAAATCAAATTAGATCTCAAGTGATCAGTAATAAGAAATAAGAACATAAGTAAACCACATAGATCTGAATTTGCTGAGATGTATGCAATCTAACAAATAGATTATATGCAATCAAGAACATCGAAGGATTTGATCAAATATGAACTACTTGAATGGATTGGTGTGTGAATACTAGGTGTGTGATCGATACCCCCTATGCAAGCATCTAATGCAAAGACAAAATCAAACCACAATGCACCGACGATTTTTTAGGTGGTTCGGACTGCACACAAGTACATCCTACGTCCACCCCTCACACAGTGAGGATAACCATACACTATCTCAACCTGAGATACAAACATCCCACCACACACGAGCACTACGCTCAGTCCACACACACACACACACACAAAAGCTAGACAAAAATAATTCTCACTTAGATCTGACTACCCATGTAAGGTAAGATCTCACAAACACCCTACTACACTCTACACATAGATCAAAACGATCTCATATAGCATGATCACACACACACAGAGTCATGTAGTGATCTCAGATCAATACACACTGCCCCACACACATAGATTAACTTGATAGAATTGAAATAGGAAAGCATAACAATAGATGTAGAGATGGTGTGATCTGCCATGCTCTCGATCTGCTCAGATCTAATATGCTGCACTTGGTCTTTCTTACGAGCTCAACTCCACTTGCTTCAAGCTCTTCAGATTTGCAGAACTTGCTTCAAATTCTAATGCTATGTTCAAATCCACATTATGCAACTCTTCACTTTGTTCACAACACAATCAACTTCACGTTGTAGGTTTTTTTGCAAGCCCTTAGATCCTTCTGAACCCCAGATGATAGAAATCAGTGACTCTTGGATAATTTACGCTAATAAATGTCGAAGATAACAAATTCTTCTGCTTAATGTTGCTTCTGTGGTTGTTGAGTTGCTTTTGGACTGTTGGAAACCTTGGGCCCCAATCTCTAGACTATGTTTGGTATTTGGATAAGTTGGGGATAGAGTGAGATTATCCTTAAAATACTTGGGTTATCCTCACAATTTTCCTCAGTCTATCCAAATACCAAACATAGCGATGTGTTGGGGTTAGGGTTCTCTCAAATGAGATAAAATGAGATTATAAATAGCCTTGGAGTCTTCTACACACTTCCTACGTATCATGGAGTCCATAACACGTGTATTGGAGTTCGTGTGTACAAGGTAGGACCCTCATAATCGACCTAATGCGCTCACGTGTTCTGCATTGCATTCGTTATCTGTCGACATCAGAGACGGATGCAGAAACTTTATTCAGTTGGGTCATTCGATTATTTTTTAAATATATATGATATATAGTCGCATGCAAAGCAGTTGTTGAGCCTGAGAAGCGGAGTAGGGCAAAGCGGTGAAAGATTAGGGCAAACAAAAAAAAAGGTTTTGGGTCTTAGATCAGGTCACCTCCAGGTGATTTTAGTAGGGTCACCCCTTTATAAAAAATCCCCAAAAACTATAACATACATAGACATTTCAAATAAAAATAAAAATCAATGGGGTCATGTGACCCCACTGACTCTATGCTACATCCGTTTATGGTTGACAGTTGTGATTGATCTGTCGACCAATACTGTTTCAATCTTCCTTCCAAAAGGCTTGTACTTGAACCTAGTGCTAGATTGTCCACAGACTTGTCGACCTATGCATTTCATCTGTCAACCTATAGCTTCAAGTGTTGACAACTAGTCTTTATTCTGTCAACCTATAGCTTCATGTGTTGGCAACCAAATTTGGGTATGTCAACCTAAACCGTGTTAAATTTTCTTCCAGAAACTTGATTCTTTAATCAAGTCTGTGTTTGTCCACATCCAAATTTGGGTTTGTCGACCTATATTGTTTCTATGGATCTTCTAGTATGTTTGATTCTGGGATATACATTCATCTATTGACTTGAGAATCTTTGTCTGTCGACCTAAACATAAATACTTATGTTAGAATATATGAATAAATAATTGCAACATAAGTGTAGTCATCTAACAAACATAAAAGATTTAGTCATCATCAAAACTATGTTTAGTTATCCTCAAAACAACAATCACGGAAACTTAACACAACATATGTCTTATAAGAAATGATTTTACATCACATTAAATAACATCCTGAACTAATTTTTTAGCTATAAAGTATAAACGACGGAACATGGAGGCTATCCATCCAATCACATATGAAGGCAAGCTGATGATAAAGGTGATGTGTCTTATTTTTCCTTTCTTACCAAAGAAAACATATTTTCCTTACCAATAATTGGAAACCACTCTTTCATTTATATTGTTCATGCTTGGAGTCTCCACTAAGAAAAAAGGAGACAAAAGAGTTATGTGATCTTTATCACCCATCTATTTACCTGACTGCCCTGCTAGCATTGTGCCTTTTCTTGTTCATAATAAAAAAGAAACAATCTTTTTCTCCCTCTCTCCAAGTGGGGACAACATCATTCGGTAATGAGAGAGCCTTACCTTACTTGTGGGATTATCCAAATTTATTTTTAGGGGCGGGGTGCATAGTCTCTAATAATATGAAAAAGTTGTGTGTGCAACCTTACGAAGGATGTCAATGTTGTTTTTGTGGCACAAATAAAAATCAATTTTATTGCTTTATATCACATAAATATATGCATATAGGATATTGTGGTGGTGTTTCTCCTTTTCGGTAACGAGCCGAACAGGCCTTCACTAGGAAAGAGGGAAGACAGTCGTCAGTGCAGATGGAAACCTGCAAAACTAGAAGGGGTGTCAGGGGAATCCGGTTGAAGAACCGGGAGAACCCTCTGATGCCAAAGTCAGATCTAAACTGTCTAAACGAGGCGAAGAAGGAAGGGTTCTTCTGTGTGTGGATTCACGTGCTGGCGATTCTATGGGGATGATTTCACGTACCCTTATATGAAGGTTACCTGTTTCCTTATATAGGCAGGGGGCTTGAAGGGTCTGGACACATCCTTCTCCAATGATAACTGAAGGGATGTGACGGTTGAGTTTCCAAAGTGGGGGGTCTGTCTGTTTGAGGTGCCCCTTGGGACTTCGTGTTGTTACTGCTCCAGATTGTGGGGAGGCGGACCACGCCGTCCCATTAACTGCTACGGTAGGTGGAGAGCTGCACAACGTGTAGGTCATAGAGGTGCCGAACAAGGGTTGGTGAATCTGTTTGATGCAGCTGCCCGATGCTCGTGCCCTGACACTGGAACTATAGAGGGTCCTAACAGAAGCCCTAAGGTTTGTTCGATGAGCCTGTCCTGCTTGGACAGGTTCGAAGGTGTCCGAAGACTAGACCTTGGAACCCTTAGGTGCTTGGTGGCCGCAACGTGTTCGGAAGTTGGTGGCTGTTTCTGAGGACACGTGGCTGGATAGCCACTGTCGGACTACATTTTTGGGTCATGATGGGCCTAGGAGGCTGGAAATAGCCTCCACACTTGTCCCCCACCCTCTCAAGCCTGCTCGGATATGTTCGTGAGCATTTGAGAGGGGAGGTGGCTTGTTCGGCATCGCCTCCTGGGCATTAAATGTGATGCCGATCACGGCGGTATGTACGACTATTGGTGACGCTGTTGGAGCTCCTTCAGTAACCTCATCTCATGATGGTGGTAGGGCGTGACATGACCAGGAGTCGAAATGGTCCATTCAAACGGGCCGTTGGAGCGGGTGAACCGCCATTTCCACTCTTTGAATTTCGCGCCTCTTCTTCCTTATAAGGAAGGGAAGAGGGAGAGTGACCACTTCACGCTTTCCTTCTTCGAAAAAACCTTCTCCTGCTTCTGTTGCCTGTAGGGCTGCAACCAGGTCGGGTTCGGAACTGGAAACACAGATTTCGATTCTTTTTTCCGATAACCAAAATATAGTTCCGATTCCAATTCCGATAAAATTGGAATGGTTAATTCCGATTCCATTTTGATTCCGATAACATTACCGGAATCAAAATTCTGATAAGCTAAGGATCTTATTATGGTTTTACCTTTTGAGTTTATGGATAATTTATCGAATAATTGATACCAATTCTGATTCTAACTATTTTTTTAATTCTGATTCCAATTCCAATAACTTATCGGAACATCCGATACCGATTCCAATAAGCTATCGGTATCAATTTTTAATTCCAAAACTGATAATTTTTATTGGAATCGGGTTGGAATATCGATATATCGGGTTCCGTTTGCAGCCTTAGTTGCATGTCTTCACGTCCTCTGTGTAGTATCATGTATTTTTGGATCATAGTTTATCAGGTTTGCGGGCCAGTGTATGGCCCATTGGTTGAGTATGTGTGTGTATATATGTGTTTACAACTTTGGGTAGCAGGGTGTGAGGCTGGAGGGTTGGAAATCCCAGCCCAAATAGACCTCTGACGGGTTCATTAAGAACACGACTAACACATGCGTCACGATTCTTATATGAATGCGACCACCTGCTACGTCGCGATTTAGCACCACTTTTACGAGTGCGCGTTTGCATGCGCGCCGTGTGTCGCATACGGGGGTGTCGGGGTTTAATTGCGACGGCGGGGTACGTCGCGTTTTAAAACGTGACAGCTCGATACGTCGCAATTTAGCCTATGCTTTGTGTTGGCTTTGAGCCCTGGCCAAACAGTGCAGGTTGCACTGTTCGGCTGCAGGGGAGAGCTGTGAAGGCTTGGCTAGCGATTTGGGGTTGTTCATGTGATTCTCGACGTGCTTTCGACGTGAGGAGGTGTTTCGGAGCGCGGGCAACACCGGGACGGTGTCGTTATTGTGTTCTTCATATCGGTAGGGGAACTTTCTCCTATTTTCCACCTGTGTGGGTTATGTAGATTAGGGTTTATGGATTTTGGTTGGGAAATCATGTATACTTGATAGAAAGCATGCCTAAGATATCATGTGTATGGTTATTTCCTGTTTAATCCACTTGTATAGCCATTTGGTGTGATTTTCGGAATGAAAGAATATGATAGGTTTCTTCTGTCTGAAAGGCGACAGAACCAGGCGTCGCGATTTGTGAATGCGACAACTTCTCTGGTCGCGATTTAGACTTTAAGGTGACAGGTTAGTTCGTCACGATTCATGCATTAATTGGCATCCATTGTGTTGGTCGCGATTTAAAATGTGGCCACCCGAGCTGTGGGGTTCTATGGACAGTCTATTTTTGTTGTACATTGCTTGGACATTGTTGGTTAAGCAATGTAAGGTATGCAAGGGGTGTGTTGGTTTATATCGTGGTTGAAAATGTCGGGTTTTGCTTGGATATGTATGCATAGCAAGTTGGGTTGTTTAACGCCTTCCATGGTTACCTCTCAAGTCGGATACCCCAGGTTCATTGTGAGCCAAGCACAGGGTGCTCAGGGTTTGTCTCAGTACGGTGTGTACTGTCAAGGTTTGTGTCATTTTTCTGGACACCCTCACTTCTGAGTTTGAGTTGTACATCCGATGAGGGAAAGACGACAATGGGCAGCGACGTGTGTTTGTGTGTGTGCAGTCACTTGTAACGCGCTCGTGGTTGGGGGACGGATACCAGTAGACGTACTGGTCCCTAGCTAGTCTGGTTTTCTAGTGCCTCACTTTAGGGAGCTCGGGCCGGAGTCCCTAAAGGTGCCAGGCTTGGGTTTGCAACCGTGTGAGTTGCAGGAGTGGTGTTTGTTGGTCTCCACAGTTCTTGTTTGTTGAGGTGGAGCGGCAGCTGGACCTTTCGTCCGTGGCTGTAAGGCTGAGAGGTAGTCTTGTGTTGTTTGTCCGGGTCTGTGGCTGGTGTCACGAACCAGTTCTCGTGACTCATGTGCGGCATGCCCTTCTTTAGCTTGTACACGTATACATGGTTTACCGTTTATTTAATTATCAGTTGTAGTACCATGCATAGGTAGGTTATCCTTTTAATGAATATGAGCCTTGTTTATATTATATATGCTTGTTTACATTCTCTCGGCTTTGGGGAGTTGCCCTACGAGCCAGTGACTTGGAGGCTCACCCCTTCTTCTCCAGATAGGGAGAGCAGGAGGTTCCCATCCCTCTTTAGTTCGGGACCACCGTAGCGGAGTCAGGCCTACGCCACCAGTAGAGTAATTTTCTACTTGGGTGCCTTGGGGGTTTTGTCTCAGGCAGTTGTACTATATACTTTGACTTTAGTTCAAAACTGAATATGTACATTTCATGTGAATATGTGTAAGATATGGTATTTCATATATGTTCAGCGTGTTCCTTTATATTTTCACGGACATGTGAGTGTTGATATCCCTTGTGAGGCTTCAGCCTATTCGCGGGAGGGGGAGCCGTGTCGAGTACGTTATCAGGTTAACAGGACTGAACGGCGAGAACCGTCACACTCTACATTCTTCCCCTCATTCGTCTCCTCTGTCTTCTCCTCCTTCAACTCCGACATTAATGGCCCAGCGAGAAGGGAAGCCCGTAGTAGAGACCAGCGAGCAATCATCGACGAAGATGAAGGCGATGAAATACCAGAGGTTCGAGGGCCTGCACGAGTGATTTTGGATAGGGGACGAATACGAGATCATCCTAATGCTTGAAGATCAGACCTATCAGACGGACAAGCTAGGATGCTTTGTCCTCTCACTGGACTTGATGGAAGCTAGGTTCTGGCTACAAGTGTCGGAGATTGTTAAGGACCTTCTCAGCACTTGGAAGGTCACACCAATCCAGCTGACACTGAATTTGTGGAGGACGATCTTCGTCTTCTACATTATATGTCGGAAGCGAGGGATCCTAGCAATGACGGACCTGTTCGGCAACCATTATAGCCTCGCATCATCCCCGCAATCCGGATACAGTATCATGTACACCAAGCATCGCTCAAACCGGATGTAGATCCATTTCTCCCCCCGCCTGTCGAACAACAAGGGGTGGACCGGGCACCTCTTCTTCGTTGGACGAAAGAAGAGAGCTAGAACCTCAGAGTGGGGATTCCCTGTTTAAGTGGTCGAGCCACCTAAGAGGGTAGACGTGTAACGTAGCGCGTTTTTTGGATCTTCGTGGATCGTCCTTTAATGGTAGTTCGGATCCACGTTTATTGGTTTTGGTGTGGTGCTCATGACCAATATGGGGTCATTGGGCCTTGGTCGAGGTTTCTGCATGTTGTGTGGAACTTAGTGGGCCGGCTGGTTAGGCCTGTAGTGCCCGTTGGTTCATTGGATGTGAACGCGATGGGGGTGTAGGTCGCATTCTGAACGCGACGGTAGTAGGGGTCGCATTCTGGTTGCCGCTGCTGGGGTCGACGTCTGCATGCGTGCTGCGTGTCACGCACGGAACGGGGCTTGCTGACGTCAGGAGTGGGAAGGCGATGCCCTGGTCCGTCGCGACAAGGTCGCGACGGGGAGGTACGTCGCGTTCCCAATCGCTGTGCGGTTTTTAAGAAGGTTGGCCGAACAGAGCTTTCACAAGCTCTGCTCGACCGGGAGAGGAGCTGCTGTGGGTTCTTCGGGCGATTCGGCATTCCGGCATGGATTTCGACGTGCTCTCAACGCGAGGACGTCGCATGGAGCGGAGGAGACGTCGTGCTATAGCCGGTTTGTGTGTTCTTCATGAAGGTAGGTAGATTCCACCATGTTTGATTGCGTGGATTGTATGTTAGCTTGTTTACCACTTTAAAAATAGTAGATACCATGTCTAGGAGGTGAAATGAGCATGAAAACTAGGTTGAAATATCATATGGGGTGGTTTGCATGGAAAATCCGGAGATGGTTCCTGGATTAGGGTTTTCGCCTGAGAAGGCGACGGACCCTGCTGTCGCGACCAGGTCGCAACAGACCGACCCGTTGCGACAAGGTTTCTATCGCGACATGTCGGGGTGACGCGATCTCATGGCGCCGTTGAATCCTGTCGCGTTAATGTTTCTGATCGCGGTCCATCGGGGTGTCGCGACCTGATTGCGACTGAACCCCATGTCGCGACCACAGCCGAGGGTTCTGTTTTGCATGTTTTTGGTAATTTGGTTATCCAGATATCAGTGTTTGACCTGTATGGGTTTGGTGAGTGCTGCATTGGCACCCATAGCGCTTCGTGAGCATGTTGCCCACACGGTTGGTGGGTGGTTTACGTAACCGGTGTGGTGTTACCATGGTGTGAGTATGTGCATGGCACATAGTATTGTGTTGATTGGGCAATGATGGTTCTAGGGTGAACTTAGCCTTAGTCTTGTGATGTCTTTTATGGGTTAATAGAGATGGTTTAATTAGTGTAATGTAAGTAAGGTTAAGAGTTAGTGTATAGATGGTGTATATTGTATGTATGTGGCAAGGAGGTCATGTGATGACTAATGATAGGCCAGCTTGTGATTGGTTATTGTGGTTTATATATGTGTTGGAGTGGGGTAGCTTGTAGGTCACAAGGTGACTGGGGACAAGCTATTCCTGACACTTGTACCGTGGTTTGTAATAAATAATATATAAGTATATATCATGGTTTGTGCATTGCCGAGTGTGATGGTCCGACGCCTATTCCGGAATGCCTCTTCAGTTGGGTGCCCCAGGTTTTATGTGAGCCAGGCACCTGTATGTGCTCGGGGCTTGTCCCGGTGCAGTGGTACTGTCGGGGTCTTTTCGTCTTCCTGGACACTCTTGCTCTCAGGGAGAGTTGTCGTCCGGCTGAGGGAAAGACAGCAAGGGACAGTGACTTGTGAGAATTTGTTGTTTGGTCGCTTGTAGCGCACTCGTAGTTGGGGGCTACAGACACCAGTAGACATACTGGGCCCCAGCTAGTCCTGTTACCATTGCCTCACTTTAGGGAGCTTGGGCCAGAGTCTTTAAAGGTGCCAGGCATGGGCCTACAGGGTGTGTGACCTGTAGGTTGTGGTGGTTTGGTTGGTCTCCACAGTTCTTTGACTTTACTTGTGTTGTGGAGCGGCAGTTGGACCTTACGTCCGTGACTGCGAGACTGACAGGTAGTTCTTGTGTTGTGTTGTCCAGGTTGGATACTGGCGTCATGAACCAGTAGTCTGTCCCGTGTGGTGGCGTTGTGCTTTCCGACTCGTGCTTTGCTATTGGTTGTAGCATGTGTTGATTGTGATTTTACCCGTCGAGGTGTGCCATGGTGTTGACACAATTGTCGTTGTGGTTGGTGGGCGGAGACTCACTGGTTGTGGTGTGCCCGTGGTGGTGGCACAGTTGTGTTTGTGTTTCAGTGGTGGTACCTCGTGGTGGTAGGTACTTGTACCTCTTGTGGGTACTGATTTCTCGTAGTACGCTGAGTACTAGTCTTTTCAGGTGGTGAAGTGGAGGTCTTGTGGTGAGACCTCCCACTTGTTGTGTTTTACCCTTCCTTGGGTAAGTTTTCGAATATGGTTTAGTGTACGATGGATTGACATCGTGGTAGGCAGTCTTGTTACTTAAGTATGACATTCGATACATTGTGGTTTAAGGGTATAAAGGATTAGCTCTTGGTTAGCAATCTTGTTACCCATGTATTGGAGGCTTTCCAGTGAAGCTAGTATCTTAGGCAATGTTTTGCTTGTGTGACTTACAACTTAGGCGGCCAGTTGTTGATGTGGTGTGCTCGTGAGGCTTGTGGCCTAGGCTTTACAGTTATTGAGCGGACTAGTGGTGTTGTACTAGTCATGTTGTCTCTTCTTATTTTTGAGTTTTGTAGCTACTGGAGGTAATCATGTCACGTCAGGACATTTAATATGCCCATAAATGCCGGAACGTGAACGAACGAGAAATCAAGAGTACAATTAAACTAATTGAACAAGAAATTTGCTCCGAGGCTTCACTAAATATAATATATTATTCACCCTTCAATAGGTGTTACAAGGTTTCTGATTTACAATCTCAAAAAATAAAATGACGCCATGGTTGGTCTCTCCACACACAAATCCCGAAGTTTCCGCCTTCTAGAATTATAGGTACCTGAAATAGTAGGATTTGGTGAGCTAACTAGCCCAGTAGAATTCAATTCCTTGAATTAAGAAGGATTCACAGGTATGATCTCAAGATAAGAACATGAACATTATTAACAATGGGTGTTCAAAGCTATAAACGAATGATTCAATTCAATAACACATGAAGAACCAAGGTAATATAGGAGCATGATCAATAACTCAGGATGTCACTTAGTTTAGAATCAAGCACTTATTCACACACACGTGTATTATGATGACTAATCAAACCACTTAATGATACATGCCAACATCCACTGTCCTCATCGCCCCCGCGCGGCCACTGACGAATTCGGGCGCTCCCCCCAGGACTGAACCAGCCCTTTATTTGCCAGGCATATTACTCAAATGAGTCCCAAGGACTCGCAACTCGTCATCATAACACACTCATTATTGTAATGAGTCAAGGATACAAGGATTTTACTCATAGTTACTCAAGATTTGCACACAAGAACCAAGGAACTTTGGTTCCTTCACTGATTTCAAAAATTGATAGTTTCACAAGCACAATTTTGTTCGGAACTTGGAGAAATAGTTCAAGGAAAAAGGAAAGATCACATGACTGGTTTTAGTAGAGGTTTAGATAGTAAAAACCACAAACTATAGGTAGACTATTAGTTGAAGCAATTGGGTAGGATTTACAATGAAGAACGGAGTCAAAATAAGGCTAGAAACAAGGTTCAGTCAAGACCTGTCGACAGGCCTTGGTCTGCTGTTGACAGAGGCTGCACTGCCAGAGCTGGTTTTCAGTTCTGAGTGCATCTGTCGACAGCAAGCTAGGGCCTGTCGACAGGTACACTCAGTTTGAAGTTTCTGGGTTCTGGCCAGAGGTTCCTGTCGACAGGCAGACCTTCGTCTGTCGACAGGGGCTGTGTAAACTGTCTGAAAGCTAGTTCATTCAACCTCTAATGGTTCTATAAAGTTTCTCTAACATTCCTAACATGATTAGGACTTTGGACGAGTATGATTTCAGTTCTATAGCTCAACGTAACATGACAAGAAAATGAAAGAAAGAACAGGGGATATGATGCACATAGATGCTCAACAAGAAGACAAATTCGAGGGGAAATTACTGAAAGAGTAATTCCCTTAAAACTCTCTTTCCTACTTTCATCATTCATTTATCAAGGCACACTCACTAGAGACTTTCATAGTTTCTCAAAGGTTCAACTTCTAAGAAGAACAAGAACTATCATAGTTCACTCTACACTACACAACGGAATCAATATGATTTCAGATTTTAAACAAGTTGAGGTGAAGAAGGGATAATAGGAACTTCTCATGGCTTGAGGACTAACTATAATATGATGAAAGATTCAGTTTCTACCATGAACATATTTTCTGAACTGAGAATGACAGACACATGATAAGAATCACTTCAAGCAATTAATCTAGAAGTGGAAAGAAAGAGGATTAGGAAATGAATCCTACACTTATACATGGATCTCTTAACATGAAGGAGTTATAAGAACAAGAAGAAAGAGGATTAGGAATGGTGTGTTGCCTCTCATGACCAAACACTAAATTAAACATGATGAAGGCTCAATTCTTGTCATGGAGCTACTTCCTGAATCTGGAAAATAGCTTGCACATGGTGAAGGATTACCTCAAACTATTGAACTAAGTTGAGGTGTAGGAAGAAGAATGGGATGGAAGTGAATCCTACAGACACACAACTAAAACATGATTATAGGGGATGGATACACAGTTTCAAAAGAGATTTCACAAGTTTTAAGCAAGTAAGTAGGTGATCATGACCTCTTTAACAAGTGTGGGAGTCAAGAATTTAGAGAAGAGTGGGAAAGGAAGAGAATTCTACCTTGCTTTTAGAGAGATGAAGACTCACACCTCCCCCTTAACAGAGAAACCCACAACTAGTAGGTGGAAGAGATGGTAAGCTTGGAAACACAGCTGCAACAAGGGTGGAAGCAACAGCAGTAGCCACGGCTGCAGCACCTCCAACAGGAACAACAGAAATAGCAGCTCCAGTAGTAACACTTTCAACAGAAGCAACAGCTCCAACAGAAAACGATGACTTCCTCCACAATTCACCCACTACAAGGGACTGGAAAACATAGTAGCAACAGGAGCAGATCTAAACGGTTCGCAAGCTGGGTATTAGGGGGTTTTTATAGCCCTCAACGCAGGCCATGCATGATGGCACGATAGCCATCAAGGTGTCAAAGTTGTAATCTCCTTAAACCATGTCTGGACACGTTTGCCATGCAAGTTACAAGGTTTACACCTAAGGGGTGTACGTGTTGATCCCATTACCATGTGAGCTGGCCTTCCCAGGGTCACCCACGTAAGCCTCCTGAAAATTCCAGAAAATCCAAATCGTAAATGGATCATAATTCGGCTGGACCAAAGATCTTTCTATAAACATATCCAAATGATGTCTGTTTGTCTTGAAATTTCTACCATAAGCTAATGTGATGGTTTTACAAATTATGGCGGTTTTATTTAATTTTTAGATTTTATTTTACACTAGGTGAAAAATCACCCGAAAATGGTCGCGTCGACTGTACCTTGAAATCCGTACGTCGAAAAATTCAGATAATTACATATTTAATTTCTCCACATTTTTCTGGAAATTATGATGTTCTCAGATTTTTATTTCGTTGTCGTTTTTCGGTATCGCCCTGTGGAGGCACGCACTTCGAGGTACGATACTGGGATAACGTTCATTACTACTAATTAAGTCTATCATCTAATTATCACAATTTAATAACAACCATAAGGTATTTTAACCAAATTATTTCTATTTTCTTAACATTTTAAATTTCTGGGGCGTTACAACTCTCTCCCACTAAAAAGAGTTTGGTCCTCCAAACTTCTTGACTTAGTTTGGATGGATCACAAAGATGTAAGTTTTCAGTTTTTGGAATCTTTATCTATTTCAGATTAGTTTCACTAATCTTATTATGATTACCATACTATACACTTTCTATAACACGACATTTAGTTGATGGAAATCTGAATATTAGTTAGCATTTTTTAAAATCTTATGAAGGCATGTGATGAACAGGGGTTTCATTGGTACATGCTGCTACATTTCTTATTTCTGGTAGTAGTATATTACTTCTAAGATTTCTTTTATCAAGGAATAACTATAACCCTCATAGAGTTATATGAGTACATATTCCCTTGAAAAGGTAATAAGGTTTGATGAGTAAAGATAGACAACGAGAATTTTATTTATCACATAAGATTTCCAGTACAGAACTCCATAATCAGCCTTGTAAAATTACATTGATTGGCAAAACTTACCAAGTTTTATCCTGCTACAACAACTAAATTCAAGCACTTCTTACTATACTCTAATCCTATTAACTTATACATAAAAGTACTTCTAATAACTTCAATCACTTTTCTTCGTGGCTTCAAGTTTTCCTGAACTCTTGTCTTTGCTCTGAGAGAGTACAGGACATTCTGAGATCCGATGCTCTAGACTTCCGCACTTTAAACACGCTCCTAGTCTCCGCCAGCAGTTCTCTTTGATGTGGCCTGATTTGTGACAAGATGCACAAGCTTCGTTTGCTTGCTTTTTGGCCTTCTTACTCTTTTTGTTCTCATTGCTCCGCTTCATCTTTTGTTTGCCAGCTATTTTTCTATGATTGGGGAGAACTGTCTTCTTCCGTATAGACACTGTAATACTCACTGTTTCTTGAGAGTTTGGATTACGAATGCTCTTATGCAGTTTCATTTTTCCTTGGTTATCAACGGGAACTACCCGCTCTAAGGATTGAGCAAGGTTGTCCATTGCATGTTGAACCTCTTTCCATTGTGCTTCTTCTCCCATTACGCTGGTTGAGCAAACAAATTAAATTTAGTTAGTTAATCATGTGATTTAAAACTCAGCTTTTCTGATTCATATAATTGTTACAGTATGTATCTGGTTATTTGACACATTAATTTCCATGATTAAATGGTGCCTTCTTCTTGTAGGATCTCAAGATATGACAGATGATTTATGTTGTGTTCATGGTTTTCATATATCTAACTAAATAAAACAAATATTTAACGCAAGTCTTCTATAGCATATGAAAATTCATAAAATCAAAAGGTCTATTAGTTGTGTTGACAATGATTACCTCTTAGGTTGACACTATATGGAGATCAGGTTAACACTAGTTAAGTTTCTAATTAATACATAGAGAAAGATACAACTTGAGATTAACTCCAAGTGGAAGTTAAGTTGACTATACTCATATATGAGGTTGATATTGGGATATTACAAAATCAACTCAACGTGATGGATAGTTAATCAAAACTACAATCACCTAATTGAGGTTGACTCTTAGAAGACATGAAGTTAACACGATTGATACTTTTCCTACTGATTCCAAGTTCAATTGTTTGTGTGCATTAACATACCATGTTGTTTATTACTTAAAGCAAAACTTTAGGATTTAACTCAACTATGAGACAATTGATTCTTATGTTATAGTTAGAAGGAAAATTTTGATGAGTTTAAGCCTATAGAGGATATAATTGGAAGTTCAAGGAGTCATTTCACTAAGTCCAAATTCTTGTGCAATGTATTTGCATATCCTCGCATTTCTTCAAAATTCTTCCTAATTAAATATTTTCCTACTTCTTTTCTTCACTATTTTGTTTAGTTGTCTATTCCAATAGACATATGCCTATTCAATCCTACACTGTGCGTATATGGTTTGTGAGATTTAAAACGATCTCAAAACATTGAGTCATCAATTGTGTGAGTATTCCACACATTCGAGTTATTAAAGAGTTTCACTTGATTTAGTGAGGGATGGAGATAAATGAGGAATAACTGATTCATTTCAATGGTATAATAATTTAGAATCCAAGAACATGGAAAGTCAACGGAAAAATATATCACGAGGATGGTCATGAATATATATGATTGGTTGAACAATTCATTTACTAATTCTTATTTAGAATCGGAGATAATAACATATCAATGTACAAGTCATATTAAGGTAAATTAAGAAATTAGCAGGTTTGACTTTTCCTTCAGTAGGAGAGGGCTCCCTTGGAGAAGTCATATGGGTGTTAACCATTTTTCACCGGACCTTGGATTTTTAACATTCTAGTAGGTTTATTCGAATTATGAAATTTTAGGTAGGCCAAATTGTGAGAAATTAGAAAGACGCTATTTTGATGGAATCGCAAAAATCGCATTTTTCTTCTTCGGTGGGAGAGTTGACTTTTTATTGGTAAGAGATATGATTTTTCTGATATTTTTATTGGATTCAAATGGGGGGTACTTCCTTATTTACATGTAATATCTTAAGTAAATGAAACATCAAATTATAACATTTACAAGGGTCCTGCTGACTCTTCTGATTGAACCTGCTTAACTGAAGAAGGATCAGTTCAACACAAACTGGTGTCTGTCGACAGCTAGAAAATGGCTGTCGACAGATGACAACAGACAGAGCAAGGTTTTTCTGGTTCTGAGGGTATCTGTCGACAGACCAGAGTCGGCTGTCGACAGGTGAAGGACATCTGTCGACAGATCAATGCTATCTGTCGACAGTTACTGACAGTCTTGTATTTCTGGGTTCAGGAAGCATGGTCCCTGTCGATAGGTGACTTCTAGCTGTCGACAGGTGAGATCTAAATTTTCAGAAATGTGATAAAACTACCACATAAAATTCTACCAAGTGTTTCTATGAGTCCTTACATGATTGGTCACATTAAAATGGTCTTAATTCTAGTTCTATCACCATATTTTATGAGGGAGACAAGTAGGACAATATGGATACACTATGGCATGGAAATCTAAAAATAAAATGATAACTAGAAGTGCAACACTTCCTAACAACCTTTTCTTGCTTCTAATGGAGTAAGTTTCATAGCATGCTTGAGTCATAACAAAACTCTATCTAAAGCATGATCACAATGGATAGGAAAACAAACCTAATGATGCTTTCAGATTTAAGGACAAATATAAACATGGGTTTACACGGATGAAGGAACTACAAGCATGAAGTTAGGAAAGTGGAGAAGAATCATAGGGAAAAACCTACTTCTAAATTTTCATTTCATAGTCAATAAAATCTATATCCAACTATACTTATCTAGTTTAACCTTAGGCTTTCTACCCATCCTCACAGGTCACTACAGGATGTTGAGGACTAATAATCATTTAAATCCTCAACCTGGCTCTGATACCATTCTGTCACGTCACGACATTTAATATGCCCATAAATGCCGGAACGTGAACGAACGAGAAATCAAGAGTACAATTAAACTAATTGAACAAGAAATTTGCTCCGAGGCTTCACTAAATATAATATATTATTCACCCTTCAATAGGTGTTACAAGGTTTCTGATTTACAATCTCAAAAAAATAAAATGACGCCATGGTTGGTCTCTCCACACACAAATTCCGAAGTTTCCGCCTTCTAGAATTATAGGTACCTGAAATAGTAGGATTTGGTGAGCTAACTAGCCCAGTAGAATTCAATTCCTTGAATTAAGAAGGATTCACAGGTATGATCTCAAGATAAGAACATGAACATTATTAACAATGGGCGTTCAAAGCTATAAACGAATGATTCAATTCAATAACACATGAAGAACCAAGGTAATATAGGAGCATGATCAATAACTCAGGATGTCACTTAGTTTAGAATCAAGCACTTATTCACACACACGTGTATTATGATGACTAATCAAACCACTTAATGATACATGCCAACATCCACTGTCCTCATCGCCCCCGCGCGGCCACTGACGAATTCGGGCGCTCCCCCCAGGACTGAACCAGCCCTTTATTTGCCAGGCATATTACTCAAATGAGTCCCAAGGACTCGCAACTCGTCATCATAACACACTCATTATTGTAATGAGTCAAGGATACAAGGATTTTACTCATAGTTACTCAAGATTTGCACACAAGAACCAAGGAACTTTGGTTCCTTCACTGATTTCAAAAATTGATAGTTTCACAAGCACAATTTTGTTCGGAACTTGGAGAAATAGTTCAAGGAAAAAGGAAAGATCACATGACTGGTTTTAGTAGAGGTTTAGATAGTAAAAACCACAAACTATAGGTAGACTATTAGTTGAAGCAATTGGGTAGGATTTACAATGAAGAACGGAGTCAAAATAAGGCTAGAAACAAGGTTCAGTCAAGACCTGTCGACAGGCCTTGGTCTGCTGTCGACAGAGGCTGCACTGCCAGAGCTGGTTTTCAGTTCTGAGTGCATCTGTCGACAGCAAGCTAGGGCCTGTCGACAGGTACACTCAGTCTGAAGTTTCTGGGTTCTGGCCAGAGGTTCCTGTCGACAGGCAGACCTTCGTCTGTCGACAGGGGCTGTGTAAACTGTCTGAAAGCTAGTCCATTCAACCTCTAATGGTTCTATAAAGTTTCTCTAACATTCCTAACATGATTAGGACTTTGGACAAGTATGATTTCAGTTCTATAGCTCAACGTAACATGACAAGAAAATGAAAGAAAGAACAGGGGATATGATGCACATAGATGCTCAACAAGAAGACAAATTCGAGGGGAAATTACTGAAAGAGTAATTCCCTTAAAACTCTCTTTCCTACTTTCATCATTCATTTATCAAGGCACACTCACTAGAGACTTTCATAGTTTCTCAAAGGTTCAACTTCTAAGAAGAACAAGAACTATCATAGTTCACTCTACACTACACAACGGAATCAATATGATTTCAGATTTTAAACAAGTTGAGGTGAAGAAGGGATAATAGGAACTTCTCATGGCTTGAGGACTAACTATAATATGATGAAAGATTCAGTTTCTACCATGAACATATTTTCTGAACTGAGAATGACAGACACATGATAAGAATCACTTCAAGCAATTAATCTAGAAGTGGAAAGAAAGAGGATTAGGAAATGAATCCTACACTTATACATGGATCTCTTAACATGAAGGAGTTATAAGAACAAGAAGAAAGAGGATTAGGAAATGGTGTGTTGCCTCTCATGACCAAACACTAAATTAAACATGATGAAGGCTCAATTCTTGTCATGGAGCTACTTCCTGAATCTGGAAAATAGCTTGCACATGGTGAAGGATTACCTCAAACTATTGAACTAAGTTGAGGTGTAGGAAGAAGAATGGGATGGAAGTGAATCCTACAGACACACAACTAAAACATGATTATAGGGGATGGATACACAGTTTCAAAAGAGATTTCACAAGTTTTAAGCAAGTAAGTAGGTGATCATGACCTCTTTAACAAGTGTGGGAGTCAAGAATTTAGAGAAGAGTGGGAAAGGAAGAGAATTCTACCTTGCTTTTAGAGAGATGAAGACTCACACCTCCCCCTTAACAGAGAAACCCACAACTAGTAGGTGGAAGAGATGGTAAGTTTGGAAACACAGCTGCAACAAGGGTGGAAGCAACAGCAGTAGCCACGGCTGCAGTACCTCCAACAGGAACAACAGAAATAGCAGCTCCAGTAGTAACACTTTCAACAGAAGCAACAGCTCCAACAGAAAACGATGACTTCCTCCACAATTCACCCACTACAAGGGACTGGAAAACATAGTAGCAACAGGAGCAGATCTAAACGGTTCGCAAGCTGGGTATTAGGGGTTTTTATAGCCCTCAACGCAGGCCATGCATGATGGCACGATAGCCATCAAGGTGTCAAAGTTGTAATCTCCTTAAACCATGTCTGGACACGTTTGCCATGCAAGTTACAAGGTTTACACCTAAGGGGTGTACGTGTTGATCCCATTACCATGTGAGCTGGCCTTCCCAGGGTCACCCACGTAAGCCTCCTGAAAATTCCAGAAAATCCAAATCGTAAATGGACCATAATTCGGCTGGACCAAAGATCTTTCTATAAACATATCCAAATGATGTCTGTTTGTCTTGAAATTTCTACCATAAGCTAATGTGATGGTTTTACAAATTATGGCGATTTTTATTTAATTTTTAGATTTTATTTTACACTAGGTGAAAAATCACCCGAAAAATGGTCGCGTCGACTGTACCTTGAAATCCGTATGTCGAAAAATTCAGATAATTACATATTTAATTTCTCCACATTTTTCTGGAAATTATGATGTTCTCAGATTTTTATTTCGTTGTCGTTTTCCGGTATCGCCCTGTGGAGGCACGCACTTCGATGTACGATACTGGGATAACGTTCATTACTACTAATTAAGTCTATCATCTAATTATCACAATTTAATAACAACCATAAGGTATTTTAACCAAATTATTTCTATTTTCTTAACATTTTAAATTTCTGGGGCGTTACAAATCATGTTTAATGGTTGTTAATTATGCTTTGCTGTGAGCATGATATGGTTTGGCTACCGGAGTTGCCAGTGAGACCCGTTGGGTTGAGGTCCTCCCATGTTGTGTGTAGTTTTGGGTGGTCCCCTACTGAGCCAGTGACTTGTTAAGGCTCACTCCCTTACAGTTCTTTTCAGGGTTTACCGTTTGTGTGGCTAAGGCTGTTCACTATTTGGTCCAAACCGAAAAATCGAACCGAACTGACCGGTTCGGTTTTATGAGGTGGGTGGTTCGGTTCGATTTTTGGCTGGGAAATCGAAATGAACCGAATACCTATATATAACTATATAAATAATAGAATTAAACAAAAAAAAGGTAGCGCAGTGGAGGGCACCTTCGCGCGCCCTCCACGCGCCTGGCGGTCGCGAGTTCGAAACTCGCGACCGCCAAAAAAGTGCTTTTTTAACAGTTTTTGCCAAAAAATGCCAAAATGCCATAAAAATATTAAAAAATGTCATAAATGTAATATTTCAGTTTGAACCGAACCGATTCGGTTTGGTTCGGTTCAAACAGTAAATTCGGTTCGGTTCGGTTTCTCCCAAAATAGAGAAAATCGAACCGAACCGAACCGTGAACACCCCTAGGTGTGGCTTGTGAAGGTGTTGTGACAGACTTGTACCACCAGCAGTAGTGTTAGTACAGTTGTGTGAGCTTGCGCTCCCTCGGGGTATGCCCCAGGTAGTTGTACTCTTTTTAATTTGGACGTGTAATAATGTAATGAGACAGTTGTAAATTGTAATATGCATATATGAGCACATGTTGTTTCTTGTGTCTCTTACTGTTGTGGTTCGTCTTTTATATTCTTCCTGGATAAATGTGTGAGATATCCCTTGCGAGACTTCGGTCCGTTCGCGGGAGACGGATCTGGATATAGACCCCTATTGGGTATGAATATCCAGGGCCGTTACAAGATGCCTCCCCCTTCTTGATCCAGGATGCAGCCAAGGCGTCCATGGATTTGTCCAAGGTGCTCGTGAACCACACATAGTTGTATTTGACCGAATACAAGCTTGTTAAGTACAAGCTGAGCCGTGCATGGGGTGAGCTTCTCATTCTCAGTCTTTGTAACATCCTGGTTCTTTGGCCAAACACCCTTCTATTAGGGTTGCGATGTATGAGGCTATCACCTTCTGAAGGCGACAGGGGTGACCGTCGTGTTCTGGTTAAGAACGCAACGGGTTACCCTATCGCGACTCTGCTCTGACCGCAACATGCATTTTTGTCGTCTTGCTGTTAGGACAGGTGGGACACATGTCGTGGCGCATGCATATGATTACAACATGCTAGGCCATCGCATTCATGATGTCAGGTCTACCGAGGCGACACGTGGCGGGTTTGGTTATCAGGTTTGACGGTTCTTCTAGATCGCGATGTAGGAAACCGTCGCGTTAACGATGGTAACGCGACGGCCACCCCCGTCGCATTCTGAAGACTGGGGCCTATATAGGCAAGGCCATCTGTAACGGCCCCTGATATTTATACCCAATAAGGGTCCATATCCAGATTTGTCTCCCGCGAACGGACCGAAGTCTCGCAAGGGATAGCTCGTACACGTGTCCAGGAAGAATATAAAAGACAAACCACAACAGTAAGAGACACAAGAAACAACATGTGCTCATATCTGCATATTACAATATACAACTATTCCATTACATTATTACATGTCCAAATTAAAAAGAGTACAACTGTGACAGATCGCCTCGGCCAAGCCCGTTAAACCGATAACGTACTTGATCCGAGTCCGCCTCCCGCGAACGGGCCGAAGCCTCGCAAGGGATACCAAACCACAGTCCGTGTAATCATAAAGGAACACACCACATTTTATATATAATTCACAAGTTTACATAGCCAAATTTCCACAAAAACTAAAAGAAGTACAAGAGCCTGGGGCATACCCCGAGGTACAACTGAAGAAAGTAAACAACTACTAAACTACACTGCTGGAGCTACTCTGCTGGAGGTGCTGACCCTGCACCGCTACGACGCGGCCCGGAACTGGACGTCGGACGAGAGACGTCCTCCTCGCTCTCACCTGTGGGGGTAGGGTGAGCCTCTCTAGTCACTGGCTCAGTAGGGAACTCCCCCAAAACCGAGCGAAACAAACACCACGAGTACGAATAGTAAACAACACCAACAATTAATATAACAGCTAAGCAGGTAAGTAAAGCTGTAAAAGTACTCACCGTCTGCCGACTACGAGAAACAACAGTAATAATTAAACGGCAAACCAGTACAGGTGTACAAGCTAAAGTAGAGACAGCCAACACGAGCCACGTGAACTGGTTCGCGACACCAGAAACTGACTCGGACAACTAACACAGGTCTACCTCTCAGTCTCGCAGCCACGGACGAAAGGTCCAGCTGCCGCTCCACGTAAAAAGGTCAAGCAACTGTGGAGACCAACTAAACACCACCACCTGCAGACCACACGGTCACAGGCCCATGCCTGACACCTCCAGAGACCCTGGCCTGGGCTCGCTAGAGTGAGGCACTGGAAAAGGACTAGCTGGGGACCAGTGTCGACTACTGGTGTCCGTACCCCCAACTACGAGCGCGCTACAAGTGACTAAAAACAAACTCAAGTGTCACTGTCCCACTGTCGTCTTTCCCTCAGCCGGACGTACAACTCAACACAGAGTGAGGGTGTCCAGGTCAGACGACACAGACCTCGACGGTACAACACAAGTACCGGGACAAAGCCCCGAGCTAACAGCCTGGCTCACAAAGAACCTGGGGCACCCAACTGGAGAGGTAACCACGGTAGGCGTCGTACTACTCGCCACGTACACAGAACCACGTGCACGTCACACACAAACCACGTGAAACCTCACGTAAACCACAAGTAACCACTGGTCCACTACACGTGAACCCAACTGACTCGCGTACACAACGCGCAGTCACCGAAGTAAACAACTAATAGCATACCTTGTATGCTAAACACGTAAACCAAGTGCACTCAGTGCACCTCATGCGTCAACACACATGCATTATCGATAATTATTGTACTTAGTCATTTCTGTCAAATAGAAGTAGGCGGCCACATCGACTGCCGCTTACAGGGAGTCAACGGCAAGGTCCTGGCCGTTAATCTCCTGGCTGAGGAGCTTGGCGACAAGCGATGTTGACGCCAAGTTCTCCGGCCATAAACCCTGCAGAAACCCTAATCCGGCCTGCGGGTTTTCTAACTGTTCTAACTACTGAAAAACATGCAAATGCATATCCTTTAGCATATCAGAACCCAATACAACCCATTATAACATGATTCGTACAATAAACTACTCAAACCACCCATTATCCCGCATGGTGCAACTCTATCCAAACATGGATTATCATGCTGGTTCAAGTGGTTATGATGTGTTTTAATGTTTCTACGGAGCTACCAGGGTTCGTCCCCTACCTCAGAACGCGTTAGAATCTCCTGCAATCCTCCGGTTCACGCCGAGCCCTCCGCGAGCTCCCACGCGAATTGCACCACGCCGCGACGTTTCCTCGCGCAATTAAGCGACGCCACGCGTTCTACGATCGTCCAACTACTCCTCGGTACCTGTTGGAAGCTTCAGAAACTCGGGGCGCAAGCGGGGCAAGAGGGGAAGAGAGTGAGCTGAGAGAGCTGCCCTCGGGTGAGCCTATAACCTGCACCATTTCAGGTTGGCGTCAACCCCCTTGTCGCCAACAGCAACCGCCCTGCTAAACGTCCACATCACTGCCGCCAAGTTCATGAAGTCAACGACCATAAATCTGGACGCCAACTTCAACTGAACAGCAGCAGGTCCCATTCTATTTCCGGACCAACCCTGCGCTGCACCTGCAAACCACACATCCACACCATGCATTCCACACAACCGACTCACACTGGCCTCACAACGGCCGCCACAACCACAACACACACGATCCGCATGGATCCGAAAACACGCGACGTTACATTACTATCATCTAAAAAGAAAATTTCGACCTCGAAATTCATAACACAATTCAAAGTTAAACAACTCATACATACACACTTTTACAAGTACTATCATCTAAAAAGAAAATACACAAGCTTACTCAAACAGATAGGGATACCCTTTAGCCATTTCTGCGGCTAACTCCCAGGTATCCTCACCACCCAACCTATTTTCCCATCTCACTTTAACTAGCTCAATTTCTTTATTTCTCAGCTTCTTCATCTTTCGATCTGTGATCTGCACCGGATACTCTGGCATAGTCATGTCCGGCCTCAGGTCACCACCTTGATATCTATTATTTGAGCTGGATCTTCAATACATTTTCTCAACATGGAGACATGGAAAATATCATGCACATCTGCAAAATCAGCTGGCAAATCCAGCCTATAAGCTGTTTCCCCAATTCTTTCAATCACTGGAAAGGTCCCACATACCTTGGACTCAACTTTCCAGACTTGCCAAACCTCATAATACCTTTACTCGGGGAAACTCTCAGAAAAACAAAATCTCCCACCTCAAACTGAAGTGGTCTCCTCCGCACATCTGCATAACTTTTCTGCCTACTTTGAGCTGCCTGCAATTTTTCTTTAATAAGCTTCACTACTTCAGTGGTTTGCTGAATCAATTCAGGACCCACTAATTGCCTTTCTCCCACTTCATGCCAGTTCAATGGGGTTCTACATGGCCTTCCATATAAAGCTTCATACGGTGCCATCCCAAGACTGGTATGATAACTATTATTGTAGGCAAACTCAACCATTCCCAAATGATGCTCCCAACTACCTCCCCAAACTAAACAACAAGCTCGCAACATATCTTCAATTGTCTGAATAGTCCTCTCTGTCTGACCATCTGTCTGGGGATGATAAGCGGAGCTATATCTCAATTCAGAACCAATTACTTTCTGCAGACTTCTCCAAAAACCAGAAGTAAATCTTGGATCTCTATCAGATACAATAGTCTTTCGGAATACCATGCAGTGGAACAATTCTTTCAACATAAATATTTGCCAACCTGTCCACTGTCCAAGACATACTCACTGCCACTAATCTGCATACCTTAGTCAATCTGTCAACAAACACCCATATTCCATTATGCCCGGAACTCGACCTTGGTAAACCTGCCACAAAGTCCATTGCGATATCATCCCATTTCCACTGTGGAATAGGCAACGGTTGCAATAGACCTCCAGGCTTCTGATGCTCTGCTTTAATCTGCTGACAGATAGCACATTTGCCACAAATTCTGCTATTTCTTTCTTCATATGAGGCCACCAAAAATGCTTCCTTAAATCATGGTACATTTTAGTACTACCCGGATGAATAGTGTACCTAGATTTATGAGCCTCTTCCAGAACTCGCTGCTTCACCTCTCTTTCTGCAGGTACAAACAACCTGCCTCGAAGCCTGACCACACAATTATCATCAATAGAAACTCCTTCCATTTTTACAATTTCAGG